>JAGFMF010011455.1:934146-1101286 GCA_019455555.1 Galemys pyrenaicus
GCCCCAGCTCGGCTGCCCCAGCTCCGGCTGCCCCAGCTCCGGCTGCCCCAGCTCGGCTGCCCCAGCTCGGCTGCCCCAGCTCCGGCTGCCCCCAGCTCGGCTGCCCCAGCTCCTGCTGCCCTGCTCCGCTACCCTAGCTCGGCTGCCCCAGCTCCGGCTGCCCCCAGCTCGGCTGCCCCAGCTCCTGCTGCCCTGCTCCGCTACCCTAGCTCGGCTGCCCTCCGCAGGTTCTGAGTGAGCGGTTTAAAGAGAGGTAGGTGAAGTTACAGGCTGCCCTTGCGTGGAATCTCCTTGTGTGAACAGTTCCCAAATTCTAGACAGTGGAGTTTGGCGCCCTACGATGGCTCAGCGGGTAGAGCGGAAAGAAGATTGTAGTCTAGACAGTTGAGTTTGGGGACAGGTGTTTTGTTGTTTTATTCAATCACGAATGTACCAAAAACACTTTAGAGTTTCTATGTGTGACAGCTGTTTTTGTCCACAGTTCAGTCCTCCTTACTCCCCCCACCCCCTTAGGAAACATCTTCCCTGGCTCATAGGATTTGTAGAAGTACTGTCAAAATATCACTGCTTGTCTGGTCGGATAATAGGGACAGCAGATCCCCAATCAGAGCCTACAACTGCATCACTATCTGTCTCTTGTTTTCTGAGGTACCACTTGAAGATGTGCTTTGCATGCAGATGACTCTGAGATAGGACGGGTCCTGGGGCAAGACAGACAAGACAGGGGAAATGAGAGAATTTGCCCTGGTATTTGGGATGCTTTCTCCTGAGGGGCAGTTCCAGAGGAGTGTATAAGAAGCTAGTACTCTGAGCAGTACTTTTTTTTCTTACTGTAGGCTTTTCTGCCCTCCCGTCATTCGTGTGATGATGGACACCTGTGGTCCTGCACGCGTGCCTGATGGTGGGCACCTCCAGTAGGGTGTGGGCATGCACAGGTGGGTGCTCCTGTGTTGAGACAGGGTGCATAAATGGGCAGCCTCATGAAGGTCCCAGAAGAGAGTAGGAAGGGAGAAGCAGAGGAGAAAAGGGAGAGCAGGGAGAGAGAAAGGCAAAAGCAGCAGCAGTAGTAGCAGAGGCAGGAGAGGCTTGAGAGCCCAAAGAGTGATGCCCCTGGTGCTGGGAGGCCTGCCCGCCTCCTGCCCCACCCCCTGCCACACCCCTGCCTGCGTGTACCTGGTTGCTTCTGATATAGTGATGTAATAAAAGCCTGAAAGAGCCACCGAGGGCTCCAGGACTCTTCCTTAACCTGTCTGCTCGGAATCATTGAGAACTTGCTCTGTGCCCTTGCTGGCATCACACTTAAAATGTTTGCTTTTTTTTTCTGGGTGTCGTCCCCATGGAATTTGCACCACCATTCACCTGTGCACCATCACCCATGGTCCCTTGTAATCTTCTCATTCCTGCCCTGAGCCCACTCCCTCCCTCTTTCCTGCAAAATGTCTCTGATTTGTAGTTGTCTGTTTATTTTTGTTTTGTTTTGTTGTTGATGTTGATGTAATTATTTTTTCCTTGATCCCCTATATTCCTCCTATAAGTGAGGTATTTTTATTTTTCCTTCTCATTTCACTGAGTATAATCCCTTCAAGTCCATCCATGTTTCTGCTCATGCAAAGTAGGATCCACTCACAGCACCTGCCTTTACAAGCCAGGAGCTGTCAGGCTGCCTGCCCTTCTCTGACTATGGTCTTAGCCACGAGCCACGCATCGCATCCACCCCCAGGATGTGTTCACTCTTGAGATTGGTAATACTATACTTTTTGGGGGTAATTGCCCAGTCCCCAGGGGTACTCTCTGCCGTCACTCCAACACTTGGCTTCTGTAGGGTCTGAGAAAAGTATCAGGTTTTTCCGCCGTCCTGCCATTGGCGTAATGATGGACACCTGTGGTTCTGCACACATGCCTAAGTGGGCATGCGCAGGTGGGCGCACCTGAGTTTGGACACAGGCATGTAAGGGTGGCGTCATGAGGATGCTAAGCAGCAAGAGCAGCAGGAGAACAGAAGATGTGGCAGCAGCCAAGAGCATGAAGATGCGCCGGGGGCTAGGAGGCCTATCAGCCCCCTGGTCCCCAAGCACCTATGCCTGCCATGTACCTGGTCACCTCTGTAAATAAACCCGAAAAAGCTACCAAGGGCTCCAAGACTCTTTCCTTTACCCCCATCTGCTAGAATCATCCAGAACTCTGTGCTCCTTGCTGGCACTACAGCTTCCATAGCCACCAATGTGACACTCAGGCCCCTGCACTCAGGCCAACACTTTGCACATGCACATGGGTCAGGGATCGTGGATACAAGATCCACATGCCACCTCTTTTGGGTCCCCTCTTCAGCTCTGGGCTCCACCTCAAGCCACATTCCCCACTCGTCCCCCAAGGGTGGTTCTTCAGCTCCTTACCCTCACTCAATAACGAACAGGGCATCACCCACAGGTGACTTTAAGAGACTGACTGGCTGCTTACCAGCTGCTCAGGGCTTCCCAATCTTAGCACCAGCTCTTGCCTTCTCTGAGTTGGCTTTTTGGTACCTCCTCTGCCTAGCTGCAGAGAACTTGGTGAGGGCTTCCTCCCTCAGCCTATCTTGGGCTCTTCTCACAACTGTCCCTTTCTCTACTCTGGCCATTGTCTCTCTGGGCTGTGGCCTGGGAGTGTTGGGCAGTGCACAGGCTGCTTTTGGCCACTGAAGCAATAATATGCAAATCAGATGAAAAGTGAGTTGAACAGTAATGATTGTTTGAGTTTCAGTTTTGGGTGGTCTGTGGCAGGCTGCCTTCCTAGAGCTGATGTATCTGAATATTCCTAAACATAGCTAGATATGCCTGGGGCTTGAACTTCAACAGTCTCCTGACTCAAATAACTCCAAAATGTTTCATGTTTCTTGTCAAAACTTAAGAGTCAATGCTGGAGGGCCTCCATGGTGGCGCAGTGGGTTAAGCAACACACTATGAAGAGAACGCAGCCACTGCAGCACGAGTTCGATCCCTGCCTCCGGCCAGGGGGGGGACCCACATGGCACGGCAGACCTCTCCTGCTGTGCCCGCTGCTCCCCTCAGCGGTGTGTTTCAGTCCATCTGCCTGTTCTGCTCCCCACTCTGTCTGGTGGATTCTCTCACCCCCCACACCTCTGGCCTGTACCCCAGCTCTTCTCTTGTATGCATAAATAAATAAATCTTAAAAAAAAAAAGAGTCAATGCTGGAAAAAAGGTATTTTGAGTTTCTGAGATAGAATGAATTTATTTTGCATGAGGATGATAGTTTTATAGGGACAGATGGAATGCTATAGACTGGATATTTGTGTTTTCCAAAAAATTATTTTTAAATTGAGTTAATGTTGGGTTTACAACAATCGTGATTTAGGGGTATAGGATCACCCCTTCAGGTAGTATTACCATACCACACCCACCACCAAAATACCCATAGTCCTCAACCATAGTTGATTGTGCTCCCTCCCCACTTTGTTCTTTCCCTTCTGGTATCCTCAGTTCCATGGTCAGATTTCTAGGGTTGGTTATAGGTTTGGTTTTATACAGTCCTTTGTTTTGTTTCTTTATAGTCCACATAAGTGATATCATCTAATATTTGTCTTTCTCCTTGAATTTATTTCACTTAGCTAGTGCCCTCCAGTTCCAACATGTTGTGGCAAATTACCAGTTTATCTTTAGTTTTTACCTTTTAAACAGCTGAGTAGTGAGAGAGAGAGAGAGAGAGAAAGAAAGAAAAAGAGAGAGAGAGACATCTTCACATCTTCATGATCTACTCATGAAAGTTGTTTCCCTACCTTGGCTATTGCAAATTAGGCTGTAATGAACATAGCAATGCATCTATACTTCGAGTTAATGTCTTTGTATTCTTTAGGTTGACACCCAGGAGTGAAATTGCTAGGTAAATTATTGATGTTTTGAGAAAACATTATGTAGAACATAATGTAGAACATTTCTATTTGGTTGCAGTGGGAATGCTATTACCATTAATTAGTTTTTCCTCACTATGGGGTTTTAATTTTATTTACTTATTTTTGAATTAAAATTTAATTACAAAATGATATAAATATCAGGCATGTCTTCACATGTGTGTATATTTAAACTTAACCTCACCCACTAGTAAATTCTAGTGTTCTTCCCACTATCAATCAGGTTTATTTGACACTCCCTCTTCCTGTCTAGTAACCTATTTATCACAGAAACTATATTTTTCACAGAAGCTAAGTGATATTCTTTTGTATTTCTTAGTTCCTTTGATTTGGTTGCTTGTATTCCATATATGAGAGAAACCATCCAGTAATTATCTTTCTCTTTCTGACATTTCATTTGCCATTAGCATCTCAAGTTCCATCCATGGTGTCACAAAAGACAAGATTTCTAATTTTTAATAGCTGAGAAGTATTCCATTGAGTATTCCATTTTGGATAGAGTATCCAAATTTCTCTATCCAGTAATCCATCAATGGACACATCATTAGTTAAATGGTATGCTCTAGATTGAATTTTGGTCATGACTTGACCCCCAAAAAATAACTTACCAAATCATACCAATTAGGAATGTTCTACTTTTCGATAGTAGGGAACTTGTACTGTTAAGGGGATATATCACTTTTTGTTTTCTATTCTCATTGAGGAATATTTGAATCATTAAATTTTTTTATAATTATCAAAAATGTTGCCTGAAATATTCACATATGGATTTAATGAAAATTCACTCATTTCAGTCTACAATTCAATCATTAAGGGTAATCAGAGATATATCCCAACATTACCACAATTTTAAAACACTTTATCACTAAAAACAAAACTATTACCCCAAATTTATCATGCTTGTCCTGTCATCCCTCCAGTATAAATTACCACAAATCAGCTTTCCCCATAGATTTGCCAATTCTGAACATTTTATATAAATGAAATCATGTAAAATATGTTCTGTGTGATAGACTTCTTTTAATTAGTATTGTTTTCAAGAGTCATTCATATTGTAAAATCTATTAATACTTCATTTCCTTTTGTTAAATAGTATTCTGTTGTATGACATTAATATGTTTGTTTATCCATTTATTTTTGATAGATATTGGGTTGTTTCTACCTTTTGTCTTGCGTGAATAGTACTTCTTTGAACACTTGTTTACAAGTGTTTCGGTTCAGAATGGCACCATCTTCACAGGGCAGGGAGCCCTGGATTAGGGACTGCAGGCAGTCTCGGTGAGGGACTAAAATATGCAGCTCGAACACACAGAGCCCAACTGCGGGGTGCCCCACGCCAGGACCCATACCCAGAAAGGGGATCTTGCAGGCAAAAAAACTCCCAAAGAGCCGAGAGAGTGCAGCCTGACCCCATGACCATGAGGCGGGAAGCTGCCAATTAGACTCCCAGCAGAGGTGAGTGCGAGGTGGCGAGGTGTGCGCCAGCACCAACTCTGCCACTTGGAACTGAGGATTTGGGCAGAAGGGCCCCTGAAGCACAGGTGGAGCTGGGTGAGCTCCAGACAGGCACCATCTTCGCCATCTTGGCCATCTTCGCAGGGCAGGGAGCCCTGGATTAGGGACTGCAGGACAATCTTGGTGAGGGAGTAAAAAACTTCAGCTGAGCACACCAAGATGAGTTGGGGCATGCCCCAGGGTCAGGATTCCTGCTGCCCTGGGACCCACACCCAGAAGGGATTATTCAGGCAAGAAAACTCCCAAAGAGCTGAGGGAGTGCAGCCTGATCCCAATATCACAAGGCGGGAAGCAGCCCATTAGGCTCCCAGCGAAACATGGACAGCTGCTGCAAGACAGCTGGCTATGTGCGCCAGTCAAAACCTGCCCACAGCCAGTGATTTGGAACTGAGCGGGGATCTCTGGTCTAGGCGGACTAAGTAGCACTGGGATAGCACTCACCAGACACCAGCATTGAAGAACAGGGAATACTGGGTTGGAGGCCCCAAGTAACTGCTCTTTTTTTTTTTTTTAAATATTTATTTATTTATGCATGCAAGCACTGGGGTACAGGCCAGAGGTGTGGGAGGGTGGTGGTGAGAGGATTCACCACAGACAGCAGGGAGCAGAACAGGCAGGTCAACTGAAGTACACTGCTGAGGGGGGCAGCGGACGAGGCAGGAGAGGTCTGCCATGCCATGTGGGTCCCTCCCTGGCCAGGGACAGAGATCGAACTCGTGCTGCAGTGGCTGCGGTTTGCTTCATAGTGTGTTGCTTAGCCCACTGCGCCACCAGGGAGGGCCACCAAGTAACTGCTCTTGAACATCACCTGATTATCAGCTACTGACACTCCAAAAGGAATAGCCTGAAGGAATGCCTGCCAATACCAGCAAAACATTGTAACAACAAATACAACAAATTAGAAAACAGACAACAGGGAGAAGAAAAAATATAAATAACCAAGTAAGTCCACAGGGGAAAGTCACACCGCAAAAAGAAAACCAAATGCAACAACCCAACAGTATTGACATGGAAGAAATGGTCAGCCTATGAGAAAGAGAATTTAGAATCATCACGATGCAAAATCAGAAAGAGAATTGATGATATGATAACAATAATTAATGAACTGAAGAAAGAAAATGAGTCATTAAAAAAGAAAGTGGAGGAACTGCAGGAATATAAGGAAAGCAGTGGAAACAGAATGGATGAAGTGGAAGAAAGAATTAGCACTCTCAAATACACAGAAACACAAAGAACCAAAATAGAAAAGAGAAGTCCAATGGAAAAAAAACAAACACTTTGAGATCTCTTGGAAACCATAAAGAAGGAAATAGAAGAATTATTGGAATCCCAGAAGGGGCCAAGCAAAATAAAGGAAATGAAAATCTATTTAAGGAGATAATTGAAGAGAATTTCTCAAACTTAAAATATGAGATGAAAATAGAAATACAAGAAACAAGATGCACCCCGAATTTCTATGATAGAGAAATACAGCAAGACACATACTAGTAAAGCTCTCAAGAATCCAAGACAAAGAGGTAATAATGAAGCTGTTGAGGGGGAAGAAACAGCTAACATATAAAGGAAAACCCATCAGGCTAACATCAGATTTCTCTGAAGACACACTGCGAGCAAGGAGAGAATGGGGTGACATATTCATAAAACTGCAAGACAACAAATGCAAACCACGAATTATCTATCCTGCAAAGCTTTCCTTCATATATGAAGAAAAAGTATGGACTTTCCCAGATAAACAGAAACTACAGAAATTCAGCACAACCAAATTCTCACTCCAAAAAATAACACAAGACATACTAAAACCAAAATCAAAAGAAACCGCTGGGACTACATCAAGTTAAGAAGCTTCTGTACAGCAAAAGAAACATTAACCAAAACAAAGAGACACCCCACCAAATGGGAAAAAAAATCTTAGCACTCCACACAATGGACAAGAGTCTGCTCACAAAGATATACAAAGAACTCACAAGACTCAAGAAAAACAAAGTAAACAACCCAGTCAAAAAATGGGCAGAAGACCTTAAAAAACATTTCCCCAAAGAAGACGTACAAAAGGTCAACAGGCACATGATAAAATGCTCACCATCCCTCATAATCAGGGAAATGCAAATTAAAACCACAATGAGATATCACCTCACACCAGTAAGAATGGTACATATCAAAAAAACCAACAACAACAAATATTGACAAGGAAATAACCCAAATGCCCAAAAATAGATGACTGGATCAAAGAGATATAGTACATACAATGATTTTCACTGGAGGAACTTTTTAGAAAGGGACTACAGTCAAGAACAGGTGCAGGTCTGACTTAGGACACTGGGAACTCTGTGACTGGTTTGGGCAAGGGAAGCTCACTTCCTAACCCTCTCCCAGAAGTAAAAGATCAAAGAGTCACCAGGCAGAGCCAGACCAGTCTCAATTTTGGGCCCAACAGTTGAGAAAAGGACTGCTGAGGGACAACTCACCAATCCTTTTGGAAAGAATTCTTGAAATAAAAATCTTTAGTGGCAAATGATCTCTTGAAAAATTCTATTAATTTTAGAGAATTGACACCAATTCTATAAATCTCTCCCAGACAATAAAACAAGGGGACACTTCCAAATTCATTTTATGTAGTATTATCCTAATATGAAAGCCTGAAAAACAGGGGGAAAAAATGAAAACTACAGGTCAATGACAAATAGTACAAGAAAGAAAACTATAAGCAAGAATATAAATGTAAAAACTCTTAACAAGATATTATCAAATGAAATTAAGCAATATATAAGAAGAACTATACACATTGACCAAGTAGGGTTTATTCCAGGTAGATAAAAATGGTTAAACTTCAAATGTTGATCAGTGCAATCTACCACATGAGTTCATAAAAAAAAATCACATCACCTTGTCAACTGAATTGATATAGAGAAAGCATTTGACAAAGTACAAAACTTATCCATGATAAAACTCTCAGGAATAGAGGGGCATTTCCTTAACTTGATAAAGCACATATCCAAAAAACACCTACAGTTAACATTATACTAATGTGCTAAAGATAGAATGATTTGATCCTAGGATTTGGTGTAAGGGACTCATCACCACTATTCATCAAAATATTAGAATTTCTGGGAGCTCCCTTGTGGCACAAAGAGTAAAGCAGCGCACTATGAAGCATCCACAACCGCTGCAGCATGAGTTCAACCCCGTGCCAGGGAGGGACCCACATGGCGCAGCAGAACACTCCTGTCTCACCCGCGTCTCCCCTCAGCAGTGTGTCTCACTCAGTCTGCCTGTTCTGCTCCCCACTCTGTCTCTGGTGAATCCTCTTACTTCCTGCGACTCTGGCCTGTACCCCAGTTCTTGTATGCATAAATAAATCTTTTCAAAAAATTAGAATTTCTACTCACTGCACTAAGGAAGAGGAAGTAAATGAGAAAGGAAAAAAGTAAAGTTGATCCTCTTTTTTGGTGACATGATTATGTAATCTCAAGGAATCTATAAACATCTTCTGAAAGAAATATGTGATTTATTGTAGGACTGGAAGTTGTTAGATGTAAAAGCAACATATAAAAGTTAATTATATACTAGAAATGTACATGTGGATGCTGAAATGAAAATCAACACTATTTGTAATTGCTCTAAATAACTGGTATAAAAATCAGGCAATATAAGAAGGTGAACTGTAGGCAACCCCTGTGCCACTGTTGGAAGCCAGGGACCCCATGATCTACTTCTGGAACTGAGAAGAGAGAGGGAGGGCTCCAAAAACAAAGGTAAACAAGAAAGCACGTGTTGAGCTCAACTACTGCAGGTCACATGCTCCTGTTTTGGAACTGAGTAGAAACAGGGAGATCTCTGCTATCAAGGTGAGCTGTAGGTACCAGGAAAGTGCAGCCCCTGCATCATTGTTGGAAGCCAGGGATCCCACAATCCCCTGCTGGAACTGAGTAAATACAGGGGAGGGGATCTTAAGGGACAGCATCACTACCCTTGTGGAGTCTGGCGTAATAGTTCTGGACTCAGTCTGGCTTCCAGTTCCCAACATTCCAGAAGGAGTACCCCAAAGATGCCCACTAGTACTAGAGGCACAGTGGTCCAATGCATAGAACAAATTAGAAAGGAAACAACAGGAAAAAGGAGAGATACAAATAACCAAGCAAGCCCTCAGGGGAAGTACACTCCACAAAAAGAAAACCAGTCATCAGAAACTCAACAACAATGACATGGAAAACTCTGCCTACCAGACAGAGAATTTAAAATCATCATGATTAAAAACATAAAGAAGATAAAAAGGAAAAAATGATATGAAAAATATAAATAAGGAACTGAAGGATGAAATTGAGTCCTTAAAGAAGGAAATGCAGGAAATTAAAAAATTAATGGAGGAGTTAAAGAACTCTGGGAAAAGCAATGAAAACAGAATTAATGAAATGGAAGAATGAATCAGTACTCTCGAAGGTACAGAAAGAAAAAGAATCGAAAAAGAAGAGGAAAGAGAAGCACGAAGGAGTAAGAATGAAGAAACACTTTGAGAACTATCCGACACCAAGAGGGAAGGAAATATAAGATTTACAGGAATCCCAGGAGGTGAGAAGACAGGCCAAGGAACTGAGAAACTATTCAATGTGTTAATCGAAGAGAACTTCCCAAGCATGAAGAAGATGAAAACACACATACAAGAAGCTAGAAGAACACCAAATTACCACAATGAAAGAAGATACAGCAAGATACATAATAATAAAGATCTAAATAAATGAAGACATAATAGTAAAAATATAATGAAGCTGATGAGAAGGAAGAAATAGATAGCCTATAAAGGAAAACTAATCAGGCAGACAACAGACTTCTCTGAAGAAAAAATATGGGCAAGAAAAGAATGGAGGGGCATATTTAACAAACTCCAATTCAACAAATGCCAACAAAGAATACATTACTCTGCAAATCGCTCCTCCCTCTATGAAGAAGAAATAAGGACCTTCTCAGAAAACAGGATCTCCAGAAATTCCTTACTACTGAATCCCCACTCAAAAATATACTACAAGATGTCCCAAAGCCAAAAGCAAGAGGAACAAATAAGAAAAACAGAATAAGGCAAAGAATAATATATTAAAAAAGACAAACAAAATGGCAAACACAGATACCAACATATCAATGTTAACACTAAATGTAAATGGACTAACCCCATTAATAAAAAGACACAATGTAGCAAGCTGGATTAAAAAAAATATCCAAACTTTTGCTCTCTCCAGGAAACACATTTAACTACAAAAGATAAACATAGACTGAAAGTAAAAGATTTGAAAAAAAATCCTACAAGCTAATGAACCAAAAAACGAAGTCAGGAACAGCTCTAATTAGATGAAATAGACTTCAAACTAAAAAAGGTAAAAAGAGACATAGATGGATAGATACTACATTGTGATGAAGCGGACAATACATCAAGAAGACATAACATTCATCAACATATACTCACTAATTGAAGGTGCACCAAAATATATTAGACAATTATTATTAGCTCTAAAAACAGACATGAAAGAAAATACACATATAGTAGGAAACTTCAACACTCCACTCTCCCCAATGGACTCATCAAGGAGACAAAAATAACAAGGACACTGGAGGCTTATATAAAGACCTAGCCTTCATGGGCTTAACAGGCATCTATAGGACACTACACCCAAAAAAATCCTAGCACACATTTTTCTCAAGTGTGCACAGATCATTCTCCAGAATTGATCACATATTGGGCCACAAAACCCAAATATATTAAAATCAAAATCATATCAACAGTCTTCTCTGATCATAAAGGCATCAAACTAGAAATAAACCATGAAAAGAATTGGAAAACCACTAAAGAGGAGATCAAAGAAGAAATTAAAAAATACTTTGAATTGAATGACAATGAGGATACCACTTTTTTTTTAAAAAAGATTTATTTATGCATACAAGAGCTGGGGTACAGGCCAGAGTCGTGGGAGGTGAGAGGATTCACCAGACAGAGCGGGGAGCAGAACAGGCAGACTGACTGAAACACACTGCCGAGGGCAGCAACGGGCGAGGCAGGAGTGTTCTGCTGCACCATGTGGGTCCCCTCCCTGGCCGGCGGCAGGGATCGAACTTGTGCTGCAGTGGTTGTGGTTTTGCTTCATAGTGTGTTGCTTAACCCGCTGCGCCACCAGGGAGGCCCGAGGATACCACTTTCCAGAATGTATGGGACACAGCAAAAGCAGTAAGAGGAAAAAATTATATAGCAATACAGGCTCATATCAAGAAACAAGAAAAGAACTAGAAAAAGAATAAAAATAACAAAACCCCAAAAACCAGTTGAAGAAAGGAAATAATAAAAACCAAAGCATAAATAAATGAAATAGAAATTTAAAAAAATCCAAAAGAGCAACAAAACCAAAAGTTGTTTTTTTAAAAAAATAAACAAAATATACAAATCTCTAGCTAGGCTTACAAAGAAATAATGGGAGAAAACACTAATAAATAGGATCATAAACAAAAAAGGAGAAATTACGATACAGCAAAAATATTTTTAAAAAATAGAGTAAAGAAACAAAAAGCTGGCTCTTTGGGGAAAAAATTGATGAACCTTTACATATATTGATTGAAAAAAAGAGGGAAAATTCAAATTACTAGAATTAGAAATGAAAAGGGTGGATGTTACTATCAATTAGAAATAAAAGGGATTTTAAGGTGAATAATTATATATTAATAAGTTAGATAGATTAGATGAATAAGTTTCTATAAAGACAAATATATAACTCAAGTAGAAATAATCTGAGTAGACCTATGACAAGAGATTAAGTATCAGCTAACTCAGTGACATCCTGACAGTAGATGAATACACTGAAGTACATTGCAAAGTAGTAATTTTTGAGATTGAACACAAAAATTTTGAAAAATACAGTGATATATAAAAATAACTTTATGTGAACTCAAAGCTGCATTTATCTCAAGAATGCAAGGGTGGTTCAATATATTAAAAAAATTCAAGTAATTAGGGGGGAGGGGAAGGGGGGAGGGCAAAGACGGGGAAGAGGCCAGAGGGTGCACAAGGGACTGAGGTGATGGTGCACGGGTGAAATGGTGGTGGGTACTCCCTGGGGACTACAAATGATGTCAAATATAACTAATAATAAAAAAAATTCAAGTAATTAGATAGGCATTTCTTAGACAGATGAAGGGTATTTGTGAAAATACCCCAAGTGCTAGATTACTTAATAGTGAGAGATGTAACCCCCTAAGATAAGTAACAAGTCAGAGATGTTCACGCTCATCACTTCTATTCAACATTGTACAAGAGGTTCTGATCAGAGCAGTTAGGCAAAGAAAAGAAACAGAAAGCATCAGGTAGGAAAAGTTAGCTTCTAGTCACAGATGACAGGATCTTATACACATAGACCCTACTCATAGGATCATATACATAGAAAATCCTAAGTCATTGAGTAAAATATGACTAAAACTAATAATTCAGCAAGTTGAAGGACACAAAATATACAAAATGCACAAAATTGATTGTATTTCTATACACCTGCAGTGAATAATCTGAAAGTGAAACTTTAAAAACATATCCGTTTACAGTAATATAAAAGAATAACATATTTGAGAATAATTTTTATTTGAGACCCAAAAAACATCAATTCAGGAAATTGTAAAACATTATTGAAAGAAATTTAAGAAGATCTAAATAAACATAAAAGTGTTTGTGTTCATTGATTGGAAGACTTGATACTTGATACTGATCCTGGAATTGATCTATAGATTCATTGTAATCGCTACCACAATTGCAGCTGACTACTTTGTAGAAATTGAAAAGTTGATCCTAAAATTCATATGAAAATTCTAAGGCCCCCAAATAGTCAAAACAATCTTGAAAAATGATAATTAAATTGTCAGAGGCACAGTTTCTGGTTTCAATACTTACTATAAAGCAACTGTAAATCAGCCATATAGTATTGATGTAAGGACAGACATACAGTTCAATGGAAAAGAACTAAGAGTCCATAAACTACCCACGTGTACATGATCAACAGGTTTTCAATATTGATGCCAAGACAATTTAATGTGAGAAAGAACAATCTTAAATGAATCGTGCTAAGGCAATGAATACACACACAAAGTAATGAAGTTGGATTCTTACCTCACACCATATGCACATATTTACTCAAAATGGATCAAAGTCCTGAATGTCAAGGCTAAAATGATAAAACTCTTAGTAGAAAACACAAGGAATAATTTTCATGACCTTGGATTTGCCAGTGATTTTTAAGATATGAGACCAAAAGCATAAGCAACAAAACAAAATAGAAAACAAACTTCATCCAAAAGACAACGCCAATTTAAAATATGGCAAAGGATCTTAACATTTTTCCAAATAAGATATACAAATGGCAATAAACACATAAGAAAATGCTCACTATATTTAGTCACTAGGGAAATGCAAAATCATAATCACAATGTGATATCATTTCACCCACACAGAGATTGTTATAATCAAAGGATCAGAAAAGAATTAGGATCAGAACCCTCATACATTGCTGGTATGAATATAAAGGACGTAGTCACCTGGAAGGTAGTCTGGCAGTTCTTCAAACAATTACAGAGTCACCATATGACCCAGTAATTCTACTCTTATGTATAGATTCATGAGGAAGTGAAAACATGTAAATACAAAAGCTTGTATAAACGTTATTAGCATTATAAACAATCATCAAAAGGTGGAAACAACTCAAATGTCCATCTATGGACATGTGGGATATGAAATGTGGGATATCCTTAAACTAGAATATTATTTGACCATAAAAAGGAGTACTGATATTTTACTATATTGTTCAATCTTGAAAACGTTATATTAAGAGAAAGAAGTGAGTCACAAGAAACCAAATACTCTAATTCCCTTCATACAAAATATCCAGAATGGGCAAATCTATAGTGACAAAGTTGGTTGGTGATTGCTTAGACATAAGTGGGATGGTAGTGTGGGGTATAATAAAGGTATGAAGTTTCTTTTTGAGGTCATGAAAATATTCTATATTACCTGGTGATATTAACACTACAGACCACTTAATTGTATAAATAGGTGAATTGCATGTTATGTGAATTATATTTCACTAAAGATATATATATTTTTTAAAAGGGAAACCATCTGGTGATGAAAAATGTTTTTTTAAAAAACCAAAACCAAGTAGAGAATACCTGGGTCCTATGCTGTGTGTTTAACTTTATAAGGAAATACCAAACTTTTTATTAAAGTAACTGTTCTATTTTGCCTTCATGCTAGGTATATATTAAAGTTCTAATTGCCCAATATCCTTGTAAGTATTCAATATTGTACACTTGAAAACATTTAAGCCAATATCATATGCATGTTTTATCACTGTGACTTAAGAGTTTTCTGAATGACTAATATTGAGCATCTAATGTATCTTTGATGAAGTGCCCTTAAGCACAAAATAATTAAAGAAATTATTAAAGAAAAAAACTTAAACTACACAAAAATTGAGACACTAACTCAACACACAAAATTTAAAGATGAGGAATAATCTAGGGAAAATGTTTGTCAGATATGTGGGAGTATATATGTGTATGTGTGTGTGTATAGATCCCACTCTACCAAGCTAATTTGTAAAGGGCTTTGACACCTCACATGTGAAAAAAGGCTGAAATTGGATCAAAACTTTAAGAAGTGCAAGGCAGGCCCAGGAAGATAAAGGCCCAATGTTCTCCTTGCAAATAAGATTATCAGGCAGGGGCAGGAGTAAATCTGGGGCATTGGTGGACACAGGTAGGAGTGTCAGCAGGCACAGGCATAGAATTAAGGGTAGGAATAAAGGGAAAATGATTAGTGGCTCAGGGCTCATTTGCAAGGGGACAAGGGATAAGGCAAAGGCATGGGCCAATTATTGCTTACCTATTATATTTTTCTCATCCCCTTCTCTGTTTTCTAGAGAACGTCAATTACTTGTCTATCAGGGTATATGAAATTGTCTCAATGGTTAATGATGCTATTTTCTTTTTCTTCTTGAGCTTTTTTCTGTTTTGGAGTACTTTTATTGCAATGTCTTCAAGTTCACTAAACTTTTCTTCTATAATGTCTAATCTTCCACAGTCCTACCCCATGTATCTTCCCATCTGGATGTGTGTTGTAGTTTTCATCTCTAGAAATTAGACTGTGGTTTTCTTGTTATGGTCTTCTATGTCTCCACTTTTTGAACACGTTAATGTGTTAATTAATACATAGTGTTAATGTCTTCTGTTAACTCTTACATCTGTGTAAGTTCTGGTTCAGATTTGATTGGTCAGATTGATTATGCTCATCATTTTGGATCATATTTCTGCTTCTTCATATACCTGATAATCTTTGGATTCCAGACTTTATTTTTTTTGCTGCCGTATAAGCTCTTCCTAGGTAGTTAAGTTAGGGTAATTGTAGGACTCATTTATTTTCCATCTCCCAGGAATCACTGTTATTTGTCTTCATCCAATGTCTTGAAACCATTGTTTATTCTGATGGTTCTTTTGGTTGTTTCAGGCCGGAGAGTCAACTTAGTCCCTGCTATTCCTTTTTTTGCACGTAGAATAACCCAACTAATCTTTCTGCTTTGTATTTCTTTCATCTCCAAATTAAAGTGATGAAGACACTCAAGACTGCCATTTCTTTGAGTTTTTGCTAAGTGCTTTGCCTCCATGATACCGGCTAGCTTTACCAAGCAGGTTTGCTACACTGTCTCCATTTGACAGCTGAAAAAGGAGCACCAGCTCATGCTAAGTATGGACCCCAGACAGGCCTATTCAGTCCCAATGCTGCGTGTAGTTCTACTAAGCTCTCAGTGCCTGTGGAGTTGCCTTGCAGAACTCCTTGACCTGAACATTTCTGGTTCCTCATTTCTTAAATAGCTCACACAGCTGGGCTCCTGAGTGATCTATTCTCACATGCACAATGTGCATTAACATCATCAAACACCCAGTGTGACAGTTCTCTCCAGTTACTTGACATCCATGTGAGTCACGTAGTGAGAGGTCTGATAGGCAGAGAAGCAGGCTGAGGGCATGTCAGCGGCCAGTCACACAGGCCTTACATTTCCAAGTCCAGACCTCTGCCCAGATTCAGGATCACACAAAGCTGACAAGTAGGTAAGTTCCAGGACCCAGAGGTGGGGGTACTCAACCTACACCATGCTTGGAGATTCTGTGATTCCACATTTCTCATCTCCTGTGAGTCAGCACCTGAATCACTTTCAAAGAAAAATCCCAGCTTCTAGAGAAATCTTCAGAAAACACAATCTGTACCTAGCTGATTTCCTTCTATGAAATTAGGAAGTCAGCTGCAAAACTTGATGCCTAGATAACCAAGAACTTGGGCTACAATATAGCTGAAACCAAGGACTTTTACAGCTGGCTTGCGAATTGACACATGAAGTGAACTGCCTGCTACTTCTATGCTCAGCCCAAGGTGTTGCACAACCAGGGAAGTGAACTATATGCTTGTTGGGGGAAGCCAGAGGCTGCAAAAGCTGTGAGAAATGGTCAAGGAGTGAAAAGGTGCTATGACTGAGATCCTTGCAGACTTGCAAACCAGTCTGCTAACAAGAGCTTCCCAGGCTCTTGGGATTGAGGCATACACTCTTTCACACAAAAAGACAGAAAAGGGTGTTATGAGATCCTTGCAGACTTGCAAACAAGTCTGTTAATAAGAGCTTCTAGGCTCTTAGGATTGAAGCATATATTCCTTCTGTCTGGAAGAAGATAATTAAAACAAAAAATTGTTAGATCGTAGGGGCTAGTTATATGCAGACGGGCTTGGCACACAACTACTTGACCTTGTACTTCTGGGCTGTGCATTTTGTAACAAATGACATAAGCTTGTTACTTGTACTCCTGCTCAATAAAAGTTATGGAGAAGTTGGGAGGTGTGCTATTTGCCTAGTGGAACAACAGCCCTCTATCTCCATACTGACACCTTGTCTGCTAGACTCATCTCTGCATCACTGAACACACAGCACAACATGAGTGCGGCCATCTCTGGAGATTTACAGTGATAACGCTGGAAATGAATTTTTGCAAGGCAAAGTGGGACTGGGGAGGGGCGCATTGGCTCTGATGTTCTATCATTACCCATTTCAAAAAAAGGATCCATGGGAGGTTGGGGGAGAGGAGAGATGGAAGTTAGAGGGAAAAGGCAGCGGAGGCAAGGATGATTTCATATCCAATGCATGTTCATTTATTTTACACTTACAAAAGAAGTTGCCCACCCCACTGCCCCATCCCCCAAAAAACAGTCTCTTTTTACAAACATTTAAAAATCAAAACCAAATGAAATAGACAAGTTAATTTCAGTACAATTATTTTTCAATGTAGTTCTCATAATTAGAGTTTAAATTTCCTACAAGTGACCAATGTCCAAGTGACTTATAGGGAAATCCTGATTATTGGCCAAAAGGAAAATTCCATATTACAAGTTAGCAAATTCTAGTACAAAAATAGTCCATGTATTGGAATAGTCTTTCCTTTTACATAGGTTTCAGGTCAGTCTACTGACTGCATAATACACTATTGTTTCAGGATTCTCTCTTTCACAAATGGCTCATTCATCGTAGCTGAAGCAGCACGGCACCTGCAACGTGGCAGGGGCTAGGGTCCACGGTGGGACTGTGCTGAAGACAGCAGACCAAAGAGTGCCTCATGAACCCAGGGCAGTAGAGCTCCAGCTCTGCATGCGGGTCCTGGAGAGAGACAAGTTGAGGGCACGGCTACTCCTTTCTGAGGGAACAATAGGCCCAGGACACAGGAGATGTCTGACCAGGGAGCTGGGCCAGCACTAGTGCAGGAAAGCCCACCTCCTGCCAGTGTCTCCTCATCCTAAGGTAGCCGGAAGATGTGAGAGGTGGCTCTCCACGTTGTCAGCGTAGAAGAGTGTGGCCCTGTCCTTGAGGCAGCTGAAAGGATGGGACAGGCTACTTGTCCCTCAGTATGTCAAGCTGTTCCTGACACTCGGTGAAAAGGCGCTGGAAGCGGAGGTTCTGTCCAATAACTGGCAACAGCTCCTTCAGCAGCTCCCTCTTCCGCAGACCCTGTGAACACAGAGTAACAGTTGAGTGCCAGTGTTAGTGAGAAGTCCTAACTGTGGGGGATTCCCTGGCCTGAAAGAGAACTCTGTGTTTGTTCATCTGAGAAACCTAGATGGATGATAACAATTTCTCTGCATGCCAGGAAGCCCTGGGAGAGCTGAGTTTAACTTTCCTACAAGTGACCAATGTCCAAGACCTATAGGGAAACCCTGATTGTTTGCCAAAAGGAAAACATCTGGAGCATGGTATAGTGTAGTGGCAGGGTGTAGGGGAGTGATAGAGTCTAAAGATATATGCAGAGAAAACTAGGGTAGTTTCTGCTTTCTTGTGTCCCTTAAGTCTGTTGGCATAGTCAACACTGGCCTAGGACTTCAGTAAACTGTGTTCACTCCAGGGTAAGGTGAAAGTAGGAAATGAGGAGAATATGCATATGGTTACCTGGAGAATGTGCTCCCTCATATGGATGCTCTCCAGGGGCTGGAGTTCAAGCCCAGGGGCAAGGAGGTGCCTAGGCAATTAAATGACTTTAATTTCGCAGGTACTCTATCCTTAGCTTTTTTCTATGCTTCTCCATATCTGGATGTGTGGGCAACACAGCCTGCCTGGGCCTTTCTGTAATACACACTGTTGAGTAGGATCTCTACTGCATAGACCCCTGTGGGGCATAACATTTGCAAAGGGAAAACTATCAACTGTCCACACTGACCACTGGAAGAGAAAGACCACTATGTTAAGAAAAGCATGGTAACAACATCAGGAATTAAAGAGCCAAGAGTAGATTTTGAGAATATCAAAGACAAAAAATTTTTTAATTTTCTAAAAAACAAGAGTATATTACCTACAAAGGAAAAGACATCAAGATTTACATCACCGGTACTTTTAATATAGTGGAAAAAAAATCTACAATCTTTACATTTTTAAATCCAGCCAAAAGACTATTCATGTAAGAGGGTATAAATAGAAGTATTCTTTAGGGTCGCCACAGGAAAAAATCTACCCAGGAAATGTTTTAGAGAAAATGCTCAAAGAAGAAATAACCCAATTGATACTAAAAGAAGTACAGAAAGTAATGTGATAAAAAAAAAAAAAAAAACAACAAAAAACTATTGCTAAAGTTTTTGTTGGTCTCAAAAAAACACAAGGAAGCAGAAAATGTAAATGTAACATGATGATGAAAACCAGCTTCTCAGATTCAATAAACCAAAAGTCAGACAAAGGACGCTAACGAGAAACATAAACATGGATAAAGGCTGAAAGTTAAAGATGGAAAAGGATGTGTAGTAAATAAATAAAAGAAAACTAGCATTCCCGAATTATCAAAGTAGACCCTGAAATAAAAAACATCAATAGGGAGTAAATCAAAAGATAGGGACAAAAACATCCTCACAGGGAGATTGTAATACAGATTCAATTATTCATGAATCAGAAAGCAAATACCTGTAGGTTCAGAAAATGCAAACACATTTCATTATAGACATGACCTAATGCAAATATACAGAGCGAGGCAGTCCAAATCAGAGAACACACATCCCTCTTAGGCATAGAAGGAAGTATGAAAAGTTGCTCCAGACGTGCATCAACAAAATATTAAGTTGCATGGGCAGAGGCTAAATCCAGTCTCCAGTCATGCAGTCATGCCAATTTATTTATATATCATGTTACCAAAAGCAGCTAACTACCATAGAAATTGTATGGGTTTGCAAAACCCGAAATGCTTACTCTCTGGTCCCTTATAGAAAATGTTTTTACATTTTACAGAAAATGATTTTATAGAAAATCCCTGACAGATTATATTCTTTGACTAAAACACAACTTAGTAAAAACTCATGGATCAAATTAGTTAATTAGTTTCAGTTAACTGAAATAAAATACAATTTCCAAGTGAATGGTAATACTGCAAAACTAATGTGATACAACAAAAGTGGGGCTTACACTGGGCCACTTACATACATAAAATAACTTTATTGGAGGGCATCATTGGTGGCCTAAGGTTTAAGCCTCAAGCACTATCACCCCATGGCCTGAGTTCGATGTCTGGTCAGGGAGCTAACTGTATATGGTGCAATAGATCTCTCCCGTCTTCCCCGATGCTCCGCTTAGCAGTGTTATTTCAGGAAATCCACCTGTTCAGCTCCCTACTCTGTCTCTGGTGAATCCTCTCATGCCCCATACCTCTGGTCTACATTCCAAAATTTCTACACAAATGTAATTTAAAAATCAATGAAATTAAAAACATACAAGAGAGAAGAAGACTAAAGTCATATTTTGAAACGTCGAAAGGAAAAAAAATCCCTGGCAAGATTAATCAAAAAAGGAGGGCACAATCTCAATGAAAAATAAATAAGGCACAAAATTATAGATGTAGAAAAGATAAAAAGTAATGAGTAGTATGAACATTTTTTGCCAACAAATAAGAATAGAGAAAATGGACTAATTCCTAGAAAAATAAAATACATCAACTGACAAAAAGAAATAGAAAACAGGATTTGTATCTTACCACACATCAGGTATACTAAAAATTTTAATTGATGGCTAAGAAATTTCCAAAGAACAGACTTTTCCAGTGTTATTAAAAACTCAAGAGAAGAGAAATGAGGAACTATTTGACACAGTCTATGAGGCAAATATAACTGATCCTAAAGTCAGATAAGGACAGCAAGAGAATGGAAGATCACAGGTCATTTTACCTGTGAAGTCAGATATATAAATCCTTTAAAATTACTAGCAATCAATTCTAATAGTGAATAAAAAAGATAACTATTACCAAGAAAAGTACAAACTAGATATTTGTAAACATATAAAATATCTATGAATAAATCTAAGAAAAGATGTGCATGGTGTATGTACTGAAAATTATGAAACTTTAGTGAAAGGCTTTTAAAAAATCTGAATGGACAACTTTTTAAAAAAAGTTCCTCCAATCAAATGCTTGACAGGGTTTTTAATGGAATCTGAAAAACTAATCTGTATACGGAGTAAAAGTCAAGAAGATCATAGACATTCACTATCGTGTCAGATGCAGGCTTATTATGCCAAGCTTTGCTGTAAGAGAGAAGGCAAGGCAGACGTGGCAGGGAACAAGTCAGAATGCTGATGGGAACAGTAGAACAGTCTGAATATCAGGAGATGGAAGTTGCTAAAGGCAGTGCAGGCACTGTGGCGCATGAGAGCAACAGGTGAAATAACTCTCACCTGGGGCACATGAGATTATGGGTAGAATACAGTATGTCTAAGCCTGTGAAAAGAAGCAGGAGTGAGACTCTTAAGTAAGACATTTTTAAAAACAGTCATGTGTATTGGGGAAAATGGAAAAACAAAAACAAAAACAAAAACCCTCATGAAAAGAACTGGAAAAGATGGTATCCTTTGGAAAGACCTGAGAGGATCCTGAGCCTTCACCACGGGCTGATTAGTGAAGTTAGTTTGCGAAGACTAGGAAACACAGTTGTTTTTTCAAATGCTCAATATTCAACAAAAGATCATAGGACATAAAAACAAACAGGGAAACATGACTTATTGAAAGAACAAAAGAAATCAGAAAAAAAGCCTAGAACTCTTATAACAGAGTTTAAAATAACCTTCTTAAATATGCCCAAGGACAACAGAGACAGACAGCTAAACAGAAATGAGGAAACTGATATGTGAAAGGAGAATATCAAGAGTCATAGAAATTATATATATACAAATAAAAGCACCAAGTGGAAAAGTGATTTGTTACATAAAAGTTATTAATCATATAATCTTCAAAAAGATTGTATGTGAATTTCTTAGAAGAGACATTAAGGGGCAGAGGGCAAGTGAGAGGACATATTTAAAACGCTGAAAACAGAAAATGTCAACTAAGAGTACTATATCTGGCAAAACTACGTACTTCAAAAACAAGGAAGAAAGTAATATTCCCAGATTAAAAACTGCTGAGTTCATTACCACTAGACTTGCTCTAAAAGAAATGCATTTTCAAGTTGAAATAAAAAAAGATAAAAATCAATAAAATATAAAGTTCTCTAGTAAAGGTAAATACATGAACAAATAGACAAATCCATACTAACCAATTCTGTTTGGTGACATTGCTTTTTTTTTATTCGTTCATAGGATTTAAAAGGCAAAAGCACAAAACTTCTAAATCTTTGTTAATGGTTACACAATATATAAAAATAATTTGTGACCTTGATAACAAAGTGGAGGTGGGTGGAGCTATAAAGAAGTATAGTATTTTGTGTGCAATTAAAATTAAATTATTTAGGGCCTTCCTGGTAGTACAAGGGGTTAAGGAGCAGCCCTGACACTTCCGCAGCCAATGCAGCACAAGTTCTATCCCCAGCCAGGAAGGTGACCCACAGGGCAAAGCAGACCTCTCCTGTCTTGCCCATGGTCCCCTCAGTGGTGTATTTCAGTACATCTCCCAGTTCTGGGCTCTCCACTCTATCTCTGGTTACTCCTCTCACGCCCTGCACTTCTGGCCTGTACCCCAGTTCTTGTATGCGCAAATAAATAAATCTTTTTTAAAAACCCAGCAATTTAAAATAGATTGTTATAACTATAAAAAGTTTAAAGGTTACCAAAAAGAAAGTATTTATAGACTATACACAAAATGAGATGGGAACCAAAATATGTCTTGTTGCTTAAAAAAAAATCACTGAACAATAGCCAAGGTATGGAAACAACTTAAGAACCCATTTATGGATGAATGGATAAATAAGATATAATTAATATACACAATGGAATACTAATTTGTGATAAAAAAGATGAAATTATGGACTGTGAAGGGATTATGTTAAGTGAAATAAGTCAGATGGATAAAGGCAAATACTGTATGATTTCACACATGCAGAAGACAAACAAAGCAAACAAACAAAACAAAGTTTTAGATTCTGACACCACAATGTTGGTTACCAGAGGGGAACAGTGATAAGGAATATACAGAATGGGTAAAGGATGGTACACTGTATGGTGGTGGACAGAAACTAGACTTTAGATGGTGATCATAATGTCGAGGTAAAAGGTTGTATACCTGAAACTTACACAATGCTATAAACCAAAGTATCTCAATAAAAACAACTAAAAAAAAGGGACAATAGAAAAGAAATTAGGGATTAAGAAAAGCTATAAAACAGAAAATAACATAAATAAAAGAGCAACACTAACTCTACCTATCAGCAATTACTTTAAATATAAATGAACTTTTTGTATTTAAATTCCCAATTAAAAAAAAAAAGATGTAAGCAGGATCCAACAATATGCTACCTGCAAGGACAGTACATAGATTGAAACTGAACAATGAGTTTTGTATTATGCAAACCTGCTGAATGCCTTTATTCTCCAGGTCTTTTGTGGAATATTTAGGTTTTTCTACATATGGATGACATTGTCTTCAGTTTACTTTTTCCTTTCTAATTTTTTCTTACTGCTCTCTCCAGGACTTCTAGCACATTCTCTTAAGAAGTGGCGTAAGGTCAACATCCTTAGCTTGTTCCTGGCTGTCTTTGAATTTAGACATAAAAGCCACCTTGTGAAAGGCCAGGAAAATCGCAGAGATATATAGACTACCATCTAACTCCAAACCAATTATTTTGGATGTATGGCTGTTAACTAGTGGCTTATCTTTGAGTCCTTTCCTTTGTACCAGTGGCTTTCAGTGTTTGCTTTCTGACTGAGATAGTTACTGTAGTGCTCTAGCTGACATCTTAGGTGAATGTTCCCACCAGAGAGGCAGCTGGGTCAGAGTGAAGCACCACAAGTTGGTCAGAAGGGAGGGAACGGTTAAGTATGTTTCTGTTTTCCACTGAAGCAGATAGCCTGTCAGGCTTCCCCAGAGGTGAGGGTGCTTGGAAAGTGGCTCTACTGTTGCAAAGGAAACCAGAGTCAGCTACCAACTTTGCTCTTTAACTTGTAATGAAAAGAAGAGATCCCCAGATGAACAGGAGAAAATATTCAAAAGCAATGACCACAATAAGTGAATCAGAAATGAGAGTGAACCTAGAAAAGACAGATAATTCAGGAACAAAGGTTAACTAAAAAAAAAAAAAAAAAAAAAAGAAAGAAAGAAAGAAAGAAAAAAAAGTTCTGCTTAGTATTTGTAGCTTACATTTGGGAAGGTTTACAAACTCTTCATTTTAGTGACAGACCAGGTAATTCAGAACAATCCTTCCTGCTGAGGACAGGGGACAATGCTGGACAAATATAAACAGATCTCAGAGAGCTAACATGCTAGTGCAGAATGATCAGGTACTGGTGTGGGGAAGGTAGGATTCTGTCTTTATCTTGCATTTACTGATGAAGAAGAGACTAACTGCACTGACAGACTTGAGGGCCTAGGGGGAACTAAAGCAGGGGCCTACCTCCTATAAAAAGTGGGTGTCCCTGGTAAAGGATCTTTGTGTTGGTACCTCAAGGGGATGTATACCCTAGAATAAAGGTTAACAGGAAGTAAACCTGTTCCTGTACCAGTTTTGAGTTCTCAGGGAATTGACTTTGACCTTAGGGCTCCATTAGTCAACTAAATAAATATCTACAACAAAATAAACATGGGGGGACCTCCCTGGTGGCGCAGTGGGTTAAGCAACGCACTATGAAGCAAACCACAGCCACTGCATGAGTTTGATCCCTGCCGTCGGCCAGGGAGGGGACCCACATGGCGCATCCGACTTCTCCTGCTGTGCCCGCTGCTCCCCTCAGCAGTGTTTCGGTCAGTCTGCCTGTTCTGCTCCCCACTCTGTCTCTGGCCCTTCTCACCCCACACACCTCTGGCCTGTACCCCATTTCATGTATACATAAATAAATGAATCTTTAAAAAAAAAATAAACATGGAATAAAAAATAAAGGCAAATACACACTACACCCTCAGATCTATGTATGGAGATTGACCCTTTAATCTTCCTAATCTCAACTCCTTTCATCCTCCATTGCCACTTTGCTCAGTTGTTCCTGTTACAGTGCAAGTCTTTAACCTCAGGTCTTTATACTTGCTGTTCTCTCTGCTTGGATATTCTTCCTTCAGATATCAGTATCCCTCACTTTTCTGGTCTCAGCTCTCAATTAAGTTAATTAGGACTTTCTTGATCACCTGATATAAAATAGCATCATACCTGTAACTCTGTATACTTTAACCTCTTTATTTTTGTTCTCATAATCTCCACACTCACCCAATATTACAGACTTGCTCACTGCTTATAATTTCCTCTCTTACAAGAATGTAGCTTCATGAAGGCAGAGCCTTAGTTGGCCTTATTCACTGCTGCCTGCCCCATGTGTAGACTGGCCTGCTCAGAGCAGGCACTCCATCAGTATCTTCTCAGTGAGTGAATGAAGTTATGGAACTAACTCTTGGATCTGTACCTTCTCCCATCCCTCACCAATCTAGTCATTTTCCAAATCAATCAATGCAAAAGTATCCACTCACTTAGGCCAAAAAAATCTGGAGGTGACATTGTTAATCACTCTTTCCCTTACCTATTCCACACCCAACCAAACATACCCTCTAAGTCTTACTGGTTCTCCCTCCAACATACATAATGAATGTCTCCTTTCCATGGCCATCACACTGATCCACGTTACCTTTATTGTGGGAATGGCTACAAAAAAACAAGCCATACCTGGTTTTCTATGTCAGTTCATATCACCTCTGTACAAATTTCTCACAGATCATTTTGCCTTAGGTTTGAACTCCCTACAAGGCCCCCAAGGTCTGCTTTCTGCTCTCTCTCTCTCCTGTCTCCTCATACCATCCTCTTCTTTGCCTACTATGTTCTAGTCACAATATTCTCAATGTACTGAGTCCTCTTCACATTTAACATCTGTTCTACGAGGAAATTCTAGGTCTCTGCAGAGCTGGTTTATTCTTATCCTTGGGTTTCATCTCCAGTGTCTTCTTCCAAGGTCTTCCCTGCCAGTGTTTCCAGTCAAAGCAAGGTTTTTAGTGCTCTGCTTATTTCTTCTGAGCATAATCCTTAGTGTAAAATGGTCTTGTGGACTCTACTGCTTACTTGTTCCCTATCAGACTATAGCTCCACAAAGGCAGGCCCACAGTCTTTGGCAGGCAGCTTTGGGCAGGCTCACAAAGACAGAGTGGCTGAGCACTCCCTAAGCCCAATGCCAAGGGACCCCTCCTGCCAGGTCTTGGAGTGCTAGCATCTTGCCCTTTTACTGACGCTGGGACCCAAGTCTAATGGGGAAGAATTTCAAAGTATGTTGGTTTCATTAAAAAGTCTCCATTTTCATTTTTCAAGAGAGAATTCTTGCAGCAAGAATGAAAGAAGCACCTACCACTACCGTTGACTCCCACTGGCTTCCAGTGGAGTAGTGAACCGGACCCAGTAAGTCCTTGCATATTTCTCGAAGTCGGTATTCAAACCCTAATTACAGAAAAAAACAAAAACAAAAACAAAAACAAAACAGAACAGAAACAGGAACACATTACAAAAGAAATAAAAAATCATGAATATGCTGTTGTTGTGTATATCAAAGCAGAATGAACAAATGCTGGCTTTACTGTTATTTGGGAAAAACTCCTCTTGGGTCTCTTAGTTTGGGGCACTGAGACACATAATGACAGATTCTCACTCGCCCAGTCCCTTGACAACATAAACATACACAGTGCCTGAAAACTGAGATGTGGCTAGATCTGGGATAAACTTCCCAAGGTGATGGGAAATGTGGAGAATTGTGGAAAGAGGAGAGCAGACTAGTCAGATTTGTTTGAGAAGATGTTCTGGCAGCTGGTGCGAGAGGAGATCAGCAGACTTAGGAGGTCAGCCCTTAGGAGGCAGGAGATAGCAAGGGTCCCAATTAGAATGAGAAGGGAGTGATTAAGCGGAGGTGGTGAAATAAGCCTATTAACCCAGGGTTATAGGCACAGCCAGGTGGAATGCCAGAAAGACTGGAAGTGGAATTTGGGGGTGGCCTGTCAGCTGAACCATAAGGAATAGATAAAATCACCCCAAATCACCCAAAGCAAGGGTGGAGCATAAGAGGAATGAAGCTGGAATTCAAGGAATTTTAGAAGTGAATGGGATTTCCCTTTTAAAACTAAGTCTTCCCTTCCTGGTTAAGTAAGCAAGAGTTAAAAGAGGCAACTTGTGTATGGACACTGGGATAGATATGTAGAAGATAGCAAAAGAGAAGCAAGGGGCAGAAAGAAGTGATCCCATAAATGACAGCAGGGCCCAGAGGAGGCAGCAGCTTTACGCAGGGTGCTAGCATGAATGAATCCTTATCAACAGCCAGGAATAAGCAAACCAGAGATGAGTCACAGAGGGGGAACAGGGCGCAAGGCACAGGATGCGACTGGAGTGAGCAACCCAGCACAGGAATGACAATTCAATACTGGTTAGCTACACAGACTGGGTAGGAAGAGCAAATATCAAACTCATGGATGTCCACTGGGGAAGGAAAGGGCTCTCATGCTGGTCAGCTGTGTCTGTTGTCATCAACAGTGCAGACACACAGTTAGAGCAGCAGAAGCAACATGGCATGTCAATTCTGGCAGCTACATTTACAGGGGCTTGACAAGTTTTTGTCTTTCCTGTACTTTCATTTATTTCTCCAAATCATAATCAAAATGAGAAGGGTGATATCAAAAGCAAAACATGAAGTCCTGGACAGGCTGCTTTGGAATCAGGCCTTGGGATGTGTGGTAACACAGGGAGGGCTTTGGGAGGGTCATTTTCCAAGACATAACGCTGGAGGCCAAGCACAAGTGGGAGGAAGGCTGGTAAGCTCCCTCATTTGCCAGCAGAGAGATGAGGCCACTCCAAGAACAGGACAGTCACCTCTTCTGACACACTTTGTTTTCTGCTGACTAACAGGGAAGACAGTGGCTGGAAGGGGGATGGAGCACAGATGTTCTCTACAGACAGGGTTGGAAAACCTGGGCTGGAGGGTCATGGGGAGATGATCAACAGCAGGCTGGCTCTTCCTGGGCAGGAAAGGCTCAGAGGAGAAAGAGAAATGCAGGCCCACCGGATGCTGCCAGAAGATGCTCTGCCCTGGGGTGACTGGCTTGCTGACCACTGACACTCCACAGGTGTGATGGAGGCAGAAGTCACAGCATCACATCTGCTTCTTCTGAAACCGTCTTCCCACACTTTCTCTGGCCCCACCTCTCCCTCTGCCAACTCCCTGGCCTTAGAGTTAGAATGGGTAGAACGCCTGCTGAGCTGCCTAGATTATAACTCAGGCTGGGACAAGGGCTGAGGACCCACTTCACTAATGGAAGAGCAAGAAGCTAAGGTCCCTAAGAGTGACCGTGAGAGACCAGGAGGAAGGATCATATAGAGAGCCCCACCCATAGTACCTCAGCCCTGATTTGAGGGATCTGATTAGGATAATGCTGAGATGGGGTCTGTGTAAAGTCCAGGAGGATTGAGGGGCCACTAGGGACCTCACCTTCGTTCACTAGGTACCGTGCATAGAGGAGAAGCCAATGGCGGTACTCGTGGCTGGACTGCAGGGTAAGCGCTGCGGCGACCTGATTCTCCAGGTAGGCTAGGGTGGTCTCCTGCTGCACCACATGAGGCACGGAGAAGAGACGGGCCGCCTGCCTTCCTGAACTGCAGAGACACGCAGAGAACACATGATAAGGTAGCAGGCACCATGGAGGGAGGTGGGGGCATGGGCTGAAGACAGAAGGCTGCCACTTTATGTCCCAGAGCACCAGTGAGAAGTCAGTGGTGTGGTGGGGCATCAGAATCCCACCCATCCACCCATCCACAAATCCTACCACAGCCCCGCTGGCTGCTCTGGCTCCCCAGCTTTATATCACCCTGTACCTTTCAGATAGGCCCTTCAGGTGACAGGCTAGTGGCTTATTCCTCCCACCTAAATAAAATACTACTCCACATGGGTGATCCATGACCCCTAGCACCTTAGAGTGGCATCTGGGCCTTGAAGTAACATGGTTACATTGCAGGATCCCAGGATATTACTTGACATGGCCCACAACCCTTGGTGACCCAGCCTGCCTGTGCAGAGAAGCAGCTGTGCACAGGAAAGAGATAATTAGAGAGCAGGCCTGGGTGGGACTGGCCTACACAACCCAGTCACTGTTCCTACACTCAGGTCACCTACGTGGAGGCGTGGCCCTGGACTATGGCTAAGGGTCCCGAGCACAGCATGGCATCCTGGGGAGGCAGGCTGCTTCTGAAGTCCGCACACTGGGCCAGGGAGTCCTGCTTGTCAGAAACCAGGTTCCTAGGGAGGTAAAGACAGGAAAAGAGCTCAGGAAAACCATGATTTCCACCCTAAGAGGTTGGTAGTGAGGCCAGTAAGAAGCATGACTGACTACTACCAGAACACCAGTGAGGTTGGTGTCTCTGTGTTGTCAGCACTGGGTTGCTCATGGGCAGGTTTCATAATAAGGAAACATCAACGATAATGAAGTTATCAACAGGGTTCTCCCGTGAACGCTGCAGCCTCATGGTCTTCATTCCTGAGGATAGGCCACCTGTGTGTGAAGTATGCCCAGGATGTCTATCTGCTCTAGGGGCCCACATGGTCTGGTCCCTCAGAAGCTGCCATGGTTCTAACTTTCCTTTTTTTCTAGAACCAAGCAGGCAGATCTTCACCTTCTCTGAATTACTCCCATCTTGGTTAAGTAAACATGTTTCACACAATTTAAAAACAGTTCAGTGTCTTGTAAATAAATCTAAGATACTAAGAATCTTATTTCCCTTCTTAAATAATTGGCTTGTTTCTATTAGTACCAGAGTCACATATACATAATATTGGACAATTTGGAGGAGCAGGGAGTGGGAATTTGAAGGATTATCTTGCTTTTTTTAATTTAGGAAGGATAGCTCAGTGTGAGGACAAACATGAGCCAGCCAACTGTTAACAAGAAAGGTAGGACAATCTGGGGTATGAAGTATCAAATGTATAGACAGAAAAATAACTTTTCATTTTCAGAGTGGCTGGCATACCACATATACATTATATATGTTGACTTATTAAGAAATTTTAACATTGGGAATACAAATTCCAAAATAAGCAGAGGAAAGGTACAGACCATCACAGGTAGTGAGTGATGGTGCAACCTTAGCCAATTCAGGATGTTAGTATTAAGTGCTATTTGGTTCCTTCTAAGCTACAAAAATTGAAACGTGCCGGCAGGTTACTACGACGTTGACTTATTCCAAAGGTGACCTCAGAAAATGATACAGAAAGAAAGCACCCCTGAACATGGGCTCTGAGGTCAGAGAGGCTGTGAGCTGGCAGCCTGCCATGAGGACAATGGAGCTTATACTAACAGGTTTGAGTTTTGTCTCCTTAGGCCAGGCTGTCACTACAGCCTCCATTCTAGGGAAAAGGCCTGGCAGGCTTGACCATAAAGACTGAAAGCCTCTGCTGTTCTGGGTTCCAACTGAGAAGAAGCGCTGCACTGGCAGTATAGCGGTGACAAGCACAGCTGCTTTCAACAACTCAGAAGGACATGGGGGTGGGGGTGGAGAATGAGGGAGGGCAAGGTCAGGGGAATGGCTTGCTTACCATGTAGAAAGTGATGGATTGAAGCAATATGCCTTCCCATCAGACAGGTTCATCACTGGGATTCCATGCTGTGTCAGCAAGATCTGTGACACTGTCATGTCACTTCCTGGGGAGACAACACACACACAGACACACACACACACACAGAATGGTTTCTGGGTGAGCTCGCACATGCACCAAAGGAGGAACCACCTGAACCTGGGCTCTCACAATCCCAGCAACAGGTACCCTAATGCTAAATTCAGCAGCTAGGAAGCTGCTGCTCTGCACACACTGTCCTCACTGTCACCCCCCGGACTGTCACCTTTCAAAGACCCAATCAATCTGCCCCCTCACCTCTCACCCCGGAGAGGGTCTATCTCCCTGCAATGTAACTGTATCCTCTGCCACACTGAATACCTCACACAGGGTCCAAAGCCAGGCTCTCTGACTAGGCTGAGAAGGGCCCTTCGTATTCGGATCTGGAACTTGAGGTATCCTATGCCCCTCGGCCCCCCTGGGCAGCCCACTGCCGAGGTTACCTGCGAGGATGGAGTGTAGAGATTCTTCTTTCACCACAACCACCTGTCTGTGAACATCCCTAGAAGGAAGATAGGGAGCAGCTTACTCTCCAACCAGGGTAAACACGTCAGAACATTCCTCAGCGCTCGGATCCCTGCTCTGTGGTCCCTGCTGCATTCTCAGCTTTTGCTGAGGGGTACTGGACCACTCATGGCTCCTACCCCCAGTATCATTACAGTAACCCCACAGTAGAGCGTCCAGACAACAGAAGCATGGGGTCCTACTACTAATGCCACACCAAGTATGGGAGAAGCATGGCTCTGCTGAGCTCATGGCTCTGTAGATGAGCCCCACGTAAGGGTTCTGGCACATGAGCTAGGCGTTCTATTTGTCACGTGGCGTGCTTCTGTAAGAATGGCGGCAGGAGTAGGTAGGTTGTCCCACTCCCTTTTGAATGTCAGCCTCCCCCCGACCCCAAATGAGACAGCCATCACAAGCAATGTCCAACTGCTTGGTCTCTTGGATGCTAAGAACCTCAGGCCTGCTGGGCTCCAGGGCACGTCCTCTGCTTGCCCTTTCCCTACAGTGAGGGGAGACCATTATAACCTTGTTCTGCCCTACCTAGAGCCCACCCCACCCAGGGCCTTTCATCTCACCAGACTGACAGTGTGGCTGCAGCTGTGAGTGCCATGACGTAGGAGCCTGTGCAGTGCAAAGTGGAGATCGGGGACGTCAGGAGGATGGGAGGGAGGAGGCGGCGACCACAGGTGGAGAACACTGACAGCATCCTCTTTTCACAGGCAACACATACCACATCACTGAGAAGGCAGAAATGGGATCAATGTCATAGGGATTGGGAGCTAGAGCAGAGGCTGCAGTCCTGAGTTGCAGACTTCCCTGTGCCTGAAGCAGCCTTCCCCTCTGTGGGTGTAGTGCAAAGAAAGAGGCCTGCTGTGAAGGCTGGAGTAGAGCCTCAGCGCTGAAGTTGTCTAGCAGAGCTCTCCGATTAAAGAGACCATATTCTTCTCCACAGCAGGAGCTGCTAGATCTTTTCTGAACTCACCCTATGGTTAATCCAGAGGTGTGAGTGCTTCAGAGGGCTATAGGAGTTGACCAGTGACCCAGTTAGCACACTTCATTTATCAGTGCCCACTCAACTGTCTCTTGGCCAAGACTAGTAAGACTAGTGCTAAGAAGGCTTCTGCTGAGATAGGCCAGAGTCTGGGAGAAACAGAGAATGTCTTCATAGGAGATGCCAGCTGTATGCTCAGGTTTTGCATCTGGGATAAGAGAAACGTGTCATCCCCTGAGCAAGAAATGCTTCACAAGCGAGTGTGAGGTTGATGACAAGTGACTCCCCTCTGGCTGGCCAGCAGTCCCTTGGGTGTACACAGCACAAGCAGGCTGCTTCTTAGTGAGGGGCCCAGCCACAGGCCAGGATGAGGTCAGAGATAACAAGATCCTGGTCCTTCAAGACCATCCAGAATCCCACTCATGTCACTTCTGTTAGTTCAGCCAATGCCTGTGGCCTGTACGGGCAGCAGACTCACAGCAAGGCTGGCTTAGGAAGGAGGTCTATCAACTGCTTTTCCTAAACAGGCACTGCTATTAATGACTTCTGGGTTGGGAGAAGCATGTAAGATGTTTTGATTACAAACACTATTTGAGTAGGACTGTCAATGGAAGTTTTCTGTGACTGAATTGTCTGTTCATCTCTGATGGTCAGGGTTGTCCTGAAGACAGACCACTACAGAGGAAGGATCTGGCTGCAGGGTCAAGGAGCAGTCTGCAAGCTGGGCCTAGGCGGTCAACTGATAGACTTCCCTAACAGCTGCCAGGTCACCATGGGGAATTATGCTGAGATCCCTAGGCCTCCAGCTGGCCACCTGCTCTCAGACGTGGGACAGTGAGGGGGTGCTCACAGCAGCACCCAGCATACAGGCTTCTTCACAAGTTTCAGAGACTGGGAGTTCTGCCCATTTATCCTGACATGAAGTGGGAAGAAGACAATAGAGGTTCCTTCTGAACCCAACACCACTTGCTCAGTGCCTATGGGAACCTTGACCTAAAACAGAAAGGCAACTGTTTGAGACACCTGTAAAAGCATTTTACATGTAACCTCATGGTAAGTGATTAAGGATCTAATTAAAATGACTATCTTAAGTTATTCACCTGTGTAAAACATTGATCAGAGTATGGAACACATGGTCCTGATTAGGGGCCCTATGTCTCCACAGGCACCTGAGGAAAATGCTGATCTTCTTCCCAGATTGAGCAAAGGCAAAGCCAACGCCTTGGTCTGGAATCCCAAGGGAATACACTGGACACTAAATCACTGAATCAAGGTCTACTCCCAAAGTGCAGAATATAGAAAGGGCTGAGTTGGAGACTTGGGAAACAGTTAGAAATCAGTTCCAACCTCCTTGGATAAAAATATGGGGAAAGGGCAAGGCAAGGCTCAGTCTGGAATCTGAGACTTCAGGATTTGACCACACAAGGGAATCAGAACATGTAGGCAGAAATCCTGGCTTGGGTGACCCTCTAGGACTATTTCCCCGTCTGTCACATGGTGACAATGGTGTTGACTTCAAGGGGAGTGGCAGGGGCTGAGATGACAGATGCACATGCTTAGCCTGGAGCAAGACTGGAGACGGGCCTCTGTGGGAACTAGGATGTGGGAACAATGCCACTTCTCACAGGCCATGTTGTGGGACAGTGACTGCCACGCAGTACAGTGTGCTTGTCTGCTTTACATTAAAAGCTGGGCCAGGCAAAGGTGCTTGCCCCTACCAGCTGCCAGCGGCAGTGAGGATCCGACTGGTGAGCACCGTCTCCCACTCCTTCCCTTCCCGGTTACACTTCAAGCGGCTCAGCTTCACGCCCCCAACAGCTGTCACTTCGTTCTCCACCTCAATGTACATGGAGGGGTCAGAGCTCACCTGCATAGAAAAAAGCAAACATAACATCTTTCTGGGTGACAGTGGACTCACAGGATAGGTGAGATGCCTAGAGGTCCTTTGGACCCAAGTCCTGACGGAGAGGCATTCAGAGCTGACTGACCAACAGGAGGGTGGTGGTAGAAGTGGTGGAGTATAATCGGGGAAGCCAGAGGACTAGACTTGCAGTCCCCCAGAGTAGGGGGAGTGCTGCTTGGTTTTTGCCTTGTTATCAGAGTAGTAGAGCAGAGAATCAGTGTCAGGCCTAAAGCTTCCTAACCCTATCCTGTCTCCTGTCACAAGGAAGAATGCAGAGAAGGCAAGTTATGGTTGAAGAACACATTGCAGATAACTACATTTAGCTGGGGACAGACCTGGGAGTGGGACACTGGCTCCGGCCTCTTAGTTGAAGGAATTTTCAAAGATTGCAGTGTTTGGTCACAAATGAGTCATAACAGTGGTTGGAAGAAAAGTCTAGAAAACTCTTTAAGATTGTCTCCAATTCCTCCAGTAGTGAGTCTCAGTCCTGCTCATTTGAGAACAATTTCATGGGAATGTCTCCAAAATAGTGTGTGTAAAAGAGCCTAGTTCAGTGCCTGATTCCGTAAGAGTGCATCTCTAATGTTCAGAGACCTGACTATGAACTGTATGGAAAACCAGGCAGAACAGTTGAACAGTTTGCAGCCATGTGGCCATACATGTGGGTGACCTGGGACAGAGACTGGTTGTGGCCTTCACAGGTACTGAGAAACCAGCATTCAGCTGGAAGAGTTTGGGAAGGGAGTTGGTCTACTCACCCTACATTCACATCAGCAACAAGAACAAACCATGTGTGTCCCTACCTACCCTTAGTCCAGAAGGATCTGTGACAGGAAAGGGTGATGTCTGCTCCCTGGCACCCATGATGATAATCCTGGGCTGGAGCAGTTTGTAGCCAGTGGCGAATGACCTACTTGCACATGGTCCTAGGTTTCTTGAGGACATGCACCTGGGTTGAGGCGGAAAGGGCATGAAGCAATGGAGTGTGTAAAGGCCTGGCACAGGTGCTGGACTGAGTAACTAGAGGGCCTTTGGGTATAAGGACTATTTTTTCTAGTACTATGTCTTGAACCAGCACAAAATTATAAGCTTCTACTTCAAAAGCTCAAATAACCCTGATGATGACTGCATAGGACACTGGGAAGCAAACAACTAGTGGAATAGTTGGGAGCTCCTGGACTATGTGGTAGCGCAAAGAGGTTCAGGAACAAGTGTGGAGCTCAAGGAGACTTTCAGAAGGGACACCTGAGACAAGTGAGAAGCTGGGAATCCAAATGATGGCAGCAGCGACTATGAGGGCAAGTCACGGAAGATGAGGAAGCATGGGGTAGAGAGCAAGGGATAGGGATGGGGCAGGTGAGTGTGTGTGGGGAGAGGGGAGTGGTGTTCACGGGAAAGACTTAGCTAGTGATTTTGCTAAGACTAGGTGGTTGTCTTAATCAGTTACAACTTCCCCCAGGAGATGGAGAGCCACTGGAAAATAGCCCTCAGTCAGTGACAATTCAGGGTTTATACTGGGCGAAGGGAAGGTGTACCTGTGAGGGGGAGGTGGGAGGCCTTCTTACCTGGAGGGTGAATGCTCTCTGGGGGCCCGGCATGGGCAGCTTCAGTGCAGGTGCTGGTATAGACAAACACATGGCGTCCTTCTCTGATGTCAGGGTAGCTGGGGTCTGCAAGAGAAGAAATGTCCCTGAGCCCTGTCCTGGCACCACAGGGCACTGTCAGATAAAGCTCAGTTACCCAGAGGTGAGGTGGGGCATTCTACCCAGCATTTTACTCATATGCAGGGTTAAAGGTGCAGTATGCTATCATGATTCCCACGTTACAGAGACAGTTGATCCCAAGGAGATGCTCAAGAACTCTGGATCAGTTGAGGGCAGGTCTAGGGAAGCATGACCACCATGCTTTCTCTGGGTGGATACATATCTAAGGCACTGACCGCACTGAAAAGGCAATGCTGCCGCATGCAGGTCTCCCTTCTCCTACCTGGGCATATGCTGGCCCTGGTACAGAAGTCAAGAGATGGGCTAGGGAAGCACAAGCCCACTGGCCTCACCTGGACAGACAGAGACATGGGCATGAGCCGGGAGTCCTTCCGAGGCCGCCCTTTCTTTTTCTTCTCTACAGTCTCCACCTCAAGCTCCAGTTTTCGCTTGGATAGTGAGGACGGCTTGGTCACAGGAACCTTCTCGTCGCTGTCACTGCTGCTCTCCAGTAGGTCCCGGGGCCTCAGCTCTTTCACAAGGTTCTGTTCTTTTAACCTGCACAAACACAGTCACCATGATTTTTGTCCTATATGACAACTAATTTCATAATAATTAAAAAATACTTATCCCCAAAAGTTGGTAAATAAAAAAATAGAAAAGCACTCTACTTTTTGCCTCAATATGCAAAGAATTTGGAATAACTCTAATCACTCCCATCCCCAAATAATAGGAAAGCTGAAAATGAACAGATCTTAGATTCACCAGAGAAGTAAGGTCACAAGGCAAATTGCCACATTGAAAACTGGACAGATGGATGGAGACAGAGAACCACCACTCCCCTGGAGCAGATGCCCATGGAGCTCTAACTGGTAAAACGACTTAGACACTAACTGATACACTACTGGTGGCTGAGTGTCAGCTGGCCTTGTGAGTTAAACCTGCTAGGAGTGGTACAGTGGTAGGAGAGAACCCACACTTTTTGTTAGTTTTACGTCCAGCAGCTCTAAAGTGTTTGCATGTGTTTAAAGGATTCTCAAGTATGAATATCAGGGTGAATACCCCAAGTGCTTCAGTTGAGGTAAGGGAAAAGCAATGATTTCAAACAGTGAGAGTTCTATTCTCCTTAACAAAAGCCTGCTTTCAAGGGAAACTACTTCACAGAAGCCTTATGGGACCTGGTAAGAGAAATTCACCAATTCTAGCCTAGTCTCACATGCACACGCACACACAGAAGGAGGAACTCTTCTTTAAAGTCATAGTCTAGGGACTCTGATCCAACAACAAATCACGAGATAATAGAATTCTCTTCTTTAATACCTCACTACCAAATCAAGAGGGCTCCTAACAAAATAACATTAAATTACAACTTATAGAGCTACAAAACATAGATTGTTTAACAAGGAGTTTCTAGCGAAACTTCTCAAAGACAACAGAGCAGACCTAAGCAAGGACCCTGGAGGAAACAGGAGCCTCTCACACAGATATAGGAATCAATAAACATGGCTCAACTCTTACTCTGACCAACAAAGCAGCAAACTAAAGGCCTTTAATCTTAGTTCCTATTATAGTCATGTGTCATTTAATGATGGGGATTCGTTCTGACAAAAGTGTTAAGTGATTTCCTTGTCAAATGGCACAGGGCATACTTATACAGATCTAGACTGTATAATTTACTATACATATAAGCTATGTAGTATGACATATGGTGTATGATATATGGACCACGGTTGCATATACAGGCCATTGCTTACTGGAATGTTATTAAGCAATGCATGGCTGTACTTAATACATTATGTCTAGCTTTCATCAACCAAAAAATCACAAGGTATGAAAAAGGCAAAACAAAATCAATCAAACAAATTGAAATGCAATCTTAAAAAGATAAAGTAAGCATAAGAACCAGAGTCAGATATAACAGAGATTTTTGGAATTATTAGGCAAGGATTTTAAATATCTATGATTAATATGCTAAGGGCTCTGCTGGAAAAAGTTGAACATACAAAAACAAATGGTTAATATAAGCAGAAAGAATTTTAGAGTTGATAACATATTGAATATATATTGAAAATAGTTTTTAAAATTTTCTAAATTAGTGAAAGACACCAAATCACAGAGTTGTTTAGAAAACTTTACTATAGATAGTATAGGTACCTTATAACAGAGTTGTTTAGAGGAATAGATATCAAGTCAACACCCACACACACCAGTCAAACGCAAAAATACGAAACAGAAAATCTTGAGAGAAAATAGGAAAAATAACACCTTATGTAAAAGGTACAAGGATAAGAATTATAGAATTCTTCAGAAACAAATCAAACAAGAAATCAGTGAAATTTTTAAAGTGTTAAACCCATCACACTTGATCTTAGCCAAAAGGCCCAGAAGCGATAGGTGTTAAACCCATCAACCTAGAATTCTTTATCTAGTGATACAGATCTAATTTTCAAAAAATGCTAAAAGTTCTTCAAAAACAAAAAATGGTATGTCAGAAACTCAGGTCTGCATGACAAAAGGGTTTTAGAGTAAATGAACATAAAGTGTTTTTAATATTCCCTATTCTCTTAAAATATTATTTTCTTACATCACTCTTAACTTTTTTGTAATGGATCTGCTCTCTTTCCTCAGGTATAGTCCCAGCGTTTACCACCATAGTACTTATTATCCATCTCCATGGTCCCTTGTTATTTTCCCTATTCTTAATTAAAATTCTTAATCAAAAGACAATTTTTTGTTCAAATTATCTTGTGAATAAATGAAATAAACGGGCAATGGAATAGTAAATAAAGAAAGCATGGAAAGAACTGCAAATACTGTTATAAGGTACTTATACTACCTCAGTAAATATTATTTGAAGTACACCTAGATGTCATAGATGTTTACTGCAAACTAAAAACAAATTTAAGAATCAATGTAATTCACATGCTAAGAGATAATGTAAGAGATATATTATCTAAGTAGCTAAGATCCTTTTAGAAAATGCTGAGGAGAAAACAGAATCATAGAAAATGATCAATTAAAGTCAAAAAAAGGGAAATTTTAAGAAAGAAAATTCTGCTTTAAAACAGAACAAGTACAGGGCCTCCCTGGTGGCACAGTGGGTTAAGCAATGCACTATGAAGCAAACCGCAGCCACTGCAGCACGAGTTCAATCCCTGCCCCGCCAGCCAGGGAAGGGACCCACATGGCACGGCAGACCTCTCCTGCTGTGCCCGCTGCTCCCCTCAGCAGTGTACTTCCACTGATCTGCCTGTTCTGCTCCCGCTCTCCGTGGTGAATCCTCTCACCCCACCCCCCACCTCTGGCCTGTACCCCAGTGCTTGTATGCATAAATAAATAGCTCTTTAAAAAAAAAAATAAAACAGAACAAGTACAAATAAATCAGTTAAAAATAACATAGCTATTAGGCAACTCTCCTTCCTGCCTGTGACTTTGCAGGTGCCTTTTCCTAATAAAACTGTCTTTTAAGATGTGAACAAACAAAAACCAAAAAAGATATTACTATTTTCAATAATCACTCTATTCAATAATCACTTTAAATGTGCTATGTTCTAAATAAATCAATTAAATGAGGACTGATAAAAATCATGATAAATTAAAATCAAATTTTGTTATTTACAACAAACTCTATTTCCTTTTTAAAAATCAATTTTACGAACATGCCATTTATTTACAAAACTGTAATTTTGGGAGTATAGCTTCACACCTTGATATGTATGTATGCTTCACTTACCCACCATCAAAATTCTACTGCCATTGTGCTATCAAACTGACCTTCTTTTACCGTAGTTCTAACTCCTTTTCTTTCCCTTCTTGCAACTGTTTTTCAGAACCCAAGAGTGTCTTTGTCATGTTTTGTCAGTTTGTTGCTTTGGTTATATTTCACATGAGTGCAAGACTCGGTAAATGTCTTTCATTTCCTGCCTTATTTCACTTAGCATAAATCAACTCAAGTCCCACCCATGTCACAAAAGACACACACAGCCCAACCTCTTTATCCAGTCACCGACCGATGGGTAGTAGAATGAGTCCAAGACTTGGCTTTTGTGAGTAATGCTGCTGTGAGCACAGGGTATAGGTGCTGTTTCCAATTAATGTCTTCATGCCCTCCCTTTGGACAAATACCCAGGAGTGGCATTGCTTGGTCACACGGGGCCATAGGAGAGTTCCTTTTATCCCACATCTCCACCTAACTTGTTTCTACTCTTTGAGATAGGCCACTCTTATTGGTATAAGATCACATTTCATTCTGGTTTTGATTTGCATTTCCGTTATAATAAATGATGAGTATTTTTTCCCAAGTGTCTGTGAATTATCTGTCTCTTTGGAGAACTGTCTATTAAGGCCTTTTGTTCAGTTTTTAGTTTGTTTTGTTGACAGATAACGTTCTTTATGTATTTTGGAAATGAGTCCCTTATTTGACATATATACAAATTAAGTTTCCTCTTCCAGTATGGAGGACGCCTTTTTGTTTGTGGCTGTTTCACTGAACAAAACTTTTAGTTTGATGTAGTTCCACTTATTTTTGGTTTTTTTTTTTTTTCTTTGCAGCTGGGAGTTGAATCCCCAAATGCCTCTCTTTGGTACATTTTATGGAATGTACAACATGTTTTCTTTTATGTATTTTATTATGGTTTTACATCTTATATCCAAGTCTTTAATCAATTTATTTTATTTTTTTAAAAGATTTATTTATGCATATAAGAACTGGGATACAGGCCAGGGGTGCAGGGGTGAGAGGAGTCACCAGAGTGGGGAGCACAACAGGCAGATCAACTGAAGCACACTGCTGAGGGGAGCAGTAGGTGAGACAGGAGAGGTCTGCTGCACCATGTGGGTTCCTGCCCTAGCCAAGGATAGAGCTTGTGCTGCAGGGGCTGCAAATGCTTTCATAGTGTGTTGCTTAACCTCTTGTGTCACCAGGGAGGCCTGTCTTTAATCAATTTAAAATTGTGTGTATGTGTATGTGTTCTTAATGATTTAGTTTCCTAGCACTATTTGTTGAAGGTTTTTCTTTCTCTATTATAATTTTTTAAAACATTTTTTTCATAGAAGACCTGGGGTGTAGGCCAGAGATGCATGGGGTAACATGATTCACTGGAGACAGAGTAGGGAGTAGAACAGGTGTATTCACTGAAATCCACTAAGGGGAGCAGCAGGTATGACAGGAGAGGTCTGCTGTGCCATTATGTGGGTCAGGTCCCTGGTCAGGCCTTAGCAGTGACAGCGCTGAGCCTCAACACCTAGGCCGCCAGGGAGGCCCAACACTGTAGTCTTGGCTCCTTTGTTATAGTTAAACTGAAATATGTATGTGTTAATTTTTTATATCATCTTTATTGAGATGTAATCAACACTACACAATTTATGTACTTAAAGTAAGTCAAAGTTTTTTGGGTATAAAGTTCTATAAAATCAACCCATTTGTAATTTTGAACATTTTTATCACCTCAAAAAGAAAATCACTCTTTAGCTAATCACCCCTCACTTCGCCCATTTACTCCAGGCTGAGCAAACACTAATCTACTTTTTGCCTTTAAAGATTTGCCCATTCATGTAAATGGAATCACAGAATGTGTGATGTCTATGTTTGGTATACATTAGTGAGCATGTTTTCATGGCACATCCATGCACCAGTACTTTACAATTGATTGGGTAACCACCACATTGTTTCAGTCAGTGGACATTCCTTTGATTTAAAGCATTTGGTTATTGTAAATAATACTGTAAGCAATACACTGTAAACAATACTGTAAGCAATCATGTAAGAGTATTTGAATAGCGTGTGTTTTGATTTCTCTTGAGTGTATACACAAGACTGACTTTCTCAGGTCAAATAGCAAGTCTATATTTAACATTTTAAGGTGATGCCGGACTGTTTTCCAATATGTGTATCATTTTACATACCTATCAGTTGTATATGCAAAGTTCCCATTTCTCCACATTGTTCCCAACATTATTTGTCTTTTAACTGATCTAATGGTTAATAATGCTGAATATCTTTCATTTCCTTATTTGCCATTTGTATATTCTACCTGAGAATGTCTATTCAAATGCTTTGCCTATTTTAAATTGTACCATAACTCTATTATAAGTTGTATGAATTGTAAAAACAGTTATATCTATATACAAGTCTTTTATCAGATATATTACTAGATATTTTCTTCAATTCTATGAATTGTCTTTTTGCCATCCAGATAGCTTCCTTTAGGCATAAAAATAAAATTTTTTGAAACCCAATTTTATTTATTTCATCTTTGGTTGCTTATGATTTTGCTGTTGTATCTAAGAACCCATTTGCCAAATCCAAAGTTTTTTAGTTTGGCTCTTACATTTAGTCCTTTAATTTATTTTCAGTTAATTTTTGTATGCAGTGGGAAATAAGTATCCAGCTTTATTCTTTTGCATATGGCTACCCTGTTTACCCATAACCACTTGTTGAAAAGATTATTCTTTCTATATCCATTCAGTGGTTTTGGTACCCTTGTCTAAAATTGGCTACAGATACTTGGTTTTATTTCTGAACTCTGAGGTCTACTCTTATAATCTTTATAATCCCTTTGTCAGTACCACACAGTTTTGATTATTATTGCCTTCTACTAAGTTTTGAGATCAGTATAAGTGGAAGTATAAGTCCTCCAACTTTTTCTTTTCCCCAACACTGTTCTGGGGCCCTTAAGTTTTCAGATGAATTTTGGAATCAGCTTTTCAATTTCAAAAAAACAACTAGAATTCAGAATAAAAGACTACATTGAATCGTTAGATCAATTTGGGGAATACTGCCATACAAACAATACTAAGTCTCCCAGTCAATGAACACGAGATGTACTTCCATTAATTTATGTCTTCTGATTTTTTTTAGCAAAATGTTTTTATACTTATGTACTTTTATATGTTTTTATACCTTATTTCTTTTGCTAAATTTATTCTTTTATTTCCCTGCTATTGTAAATAGAACTATTATTTAATTTCATTTTTGGATTGTTCTTTTCAAGTGAATAGAAACACAACTGACTTTGGGATACTATTTTGTATCTTGCAACACTGCTACAGTGATTTGATCTAGAAACTTTAGTATAGTGTTGAAATAAGAGTAGCGAGAGATATGATATTCATATCTTATTCATAATCTTAGGGGAGAAGCATCCAGGCTTTCACTATTCCTATGGTCTTGTGGGTTTTCTGAAGATGCCCTTCATCAGACTGGTGGGGACCTTCTATTCCTACTTTGATGTTCCCCACCTCAGTAAATCATAAATGGGAGTTGGATTCTTATCATGTGCTATTTTTTTATTCTATTACATTCTATATTACATTAATTTTTATATGTTGCACCAACTTTGCATTCCTGTGATCAATCTCACTTGGTTACTGTATTTTTGAGGGACTTTGTATTCTTATTTATAAAAGATACCGATTTGTAGTTTTCTCTCTTTTGTCAGCTTTTGTTATCCTGGTAACAGCCTCACAGAATGAGTTGGACAATGTCCTCTCCCTTTTTCTTTGAGGAGCACATAAAGAATTGGTATTGCTTCTTCAAATGACTGGTGGAATAAAGCACTAAAGCCAAGTGAGCCTGAGCATTTCTTTGAGGGTAGTGGTTCGATTACTAACTCAAACTTTTCTTATAGTCTATTCCGATTATTTCTATTTTAGTCAGTTTTGGTGACTTACATCTTTCTACTTATTTTTCATTTCATCTAAGTTATCTAATTAATTTAATATACAATTTAAAATAATATCTTCATCCTTTAAATTTTGTGAGGTTGGTGATAACCCCTTTCATTTCTGATTGTATTTATTCTGTAATTATAATTTATGTCCTTTTTGCAAATGAAACTATCTGGACTATTTTTCATAGTATTTTAGTCTTCATAAATATTAGTCAGAGGTTACATCTCTTTGGAGGAATTTGGGTAAACATTTTCACTGCAATGCTATCATAAACACCTTCTGGACATAGTAGATTTCTTGGTCAAAGACATCATCACTGAATTCCAGCCTGGAGTCTCAGAGTACTCCCTGCCTGCTTTCTCACTGCTAATCAGCTAATCAGTATAAGCAGAGTGAGGTTTCAACTTTGCATTAAGCCTGTAAAACACTCTCCCATCCCTCTTGACATCTCTATCACAATACGCCCTCTCTGTGGATTTTTGCTTGCCATTTTGCCTCCATCACTCACCTACTCCTCACTTTCACAGCACTTGCTTATACTAGCTCCTCAAATCAAATACTTCAGTTGGGTCATATGCTCACTGGAAATGACTGACTTTTTAACTGCATTGATTTTTATTTCTTTTCTGAAATTTTCGGTCATTTTCAAATATATTCAGTCTCTTTTGATGGTTTATTGTTTTATATTTTATCGAGCTATCATTCACATATTGTAAACTTCACCGTTTTAAAGTGTAGAATTTAGCATCATCACTAATGCCAGCATACGTTCATAATCACAAAACAAACTCTGTGCCCATCAGCAGTCACTCCCATTCCTCTAATCGCCCATCTTCTGGGAATGACTAATTTTCCTTTCTCTGTGGATTTTCCTATTTAGAAACCACATAATCTGTGATCTTTGTGATTTATTTCTTTCATTTAGCATGTTTTCAATGTTTGTTCCTGTTATAGCACAAAAAAGTAATTCATTCCCTTTCATTGTCAAATAGTATTATATTGTTTGGCTATTTACTTCTTAAAATATATTAATCAATTGGACATTTCTACTTCTGGGCTATGAGTTTTAATGATAAGAACTTTGGTGAGCAAGTTTTTGTATGAATATCTGTTTACAGTTTTCTTAGGGGTACAACTGCTGGGTCAATTAGTAATTCGGTTTAAACCTGAGGAATTGCCAGATTGTCTTCTAAAGTAACAGAACCATTTATTTTCCCACCAGCAACTCATGAAGGTTCCAATTAATCCTCTTTGCTAGTACTTACTAATACCTGATTTTTTGAAGATAGCCATCCTAGTAGGTTGAAGTGGCATCTCAGTGATTTTGATTTGTATTTCCACGATGACTTATGATGGCGAGTGCCTTTTTATAAAGTGCTTATTGATCATTTGTGTCGTTTTTGGAGAAATTTTTACTCAAGTCATCTGTCCATTTAAAATTGGATCATTAACCTTTTTATTGTTGAGTTGTAAGTGTTCTTTATATAATTTGGATACCTGATTTATACATTTGATTTGCAAATACCGTCCTCATTCTGTAGCTTACCTTTTACCATCCTGATAGCAACTGTGAAGGACAGAGATTTTAAATTTGATGAACTTCAATTTATCATAACTAAGAAACAGTTGCTTAATCCAGGTTCACACAGATTTTCTCCTGACTTTTGAAGTTATAGTTCTTACATTTGGTTCTCGGAAACTTTTTGATTTTATATATGGGACAGTATATTAATCTTTTCTCACATTTACTTTTCATGACTTTGATCATTTAGACCATATTTATTTTCATAGTTTCCTTCTGACAATTCTACGGTCAGTGTTTTATAAAAGTGTAAACTTTCTGTTCACTGTATCTTCTGAAATTTATGCAAAATGTACTCTTTCTTCATGTTTTGTTTCTATAGATTTTGAGCAGGTAATGCTCCCTGATGAAAACACTGCACACATGGGATCAGGAAATGTCTCTAAAGGGTGGATTTCCTTCTGCTTAGTGCTTCGAGGGGTGTTAATTAGAACCAGACTCTTTTTGTGTTCATTTCTCAGCTTGGTAATTCTGAGAAGACAAAGGTAGCACTAAAGCAATCACAAATTCTTAAGAAGGCAGGCTGAGACCGGCCAATTTTGGCCATATTCTTGTGCCGCCAGTCAGTCTTTTTCTATTTCTCCCTCTCTTTGGAGGTGTGCTTTCTCAAACAGATTGCCTTTATTCTTAGTTCTTGTCTTAGTTCCCGGTGTAAATCAGGCCCAATTCACTATCCTGAATCTGTGTGGTCATGAAAATGCAAGGTCCTTGTTTACCAGGTCAGCAATTACCAGCCCAGTACCTACTGTGGACCTGCCCACTGCTCTACTCGCTTAATTTACTGACTTAGATTTTGGCTCCTGGGGACCTCTTACAATTTTGTGTGAACTATTCACATAGTTTAGATTTTGTGTTACATTTCATTCAGCATTTCAAAGTGTTAGCAGCAGGAAGGTTTTTGGGTCTTCCATAAGGCTGGATAGACAAACTTCTAGATTCAAAGATCACATGAATTATCTTTATACTAAAACCAGCATGATCACACCACAGAGTAGAATAGTACAAGGTAGTACAAGGTACCAAAGAAAAGTCACAGATGTGTCAGCTGACTTGAAGGGAGACTCCTCCTGCACTGGCTCCCAGGGCTGTTCTCCATGCAGAACAAATCCTGCTCAGACAAGCATATTTGAGACCATGAGTGAAGCCCAGGGATGGCACATGCACTTTTAGCTCCAAGACACCATGTACTGCAAGGACAGATTTCTTCACAAATGTTCACTGGGCATGTGAACATTTCGAAGCCAATTGCTAGAGTCGATAAAATAGCTTTGCATTTGGCTGAGGTGGTACAGGTTAGGGTGCCCAGGATTGAACAGTCCGAGTTACTCTGTGGTGGGAAGCAAGAGGAAGCACTTTAATACCAGGCCTGTGGAAGAAGGTGACCTGGATTATCTTACCTCTCTCAGCCCCAACTTTTTGGGCTCTACAATAAGCACTGTGCAGAAAGTTCCATGCCATGGCAGGTTCAGAGGAAGGAGTCCCCCCAGTGAGCTGCTTCTACTGAGTAGTGCAGTAGTGCCAAGGGAAGAGGCTGACACATTTGCTCTGATCACCTCAGCTACTCTTACAACTCCCAGAAATGAAGAATGACATCTCGTGAGACGTCACTGCTATTTGCTCAGGGAGGCTCAGAGAATAGATAGTACAGAGCTACAAGTGTTCAGAAACCCATCTGACTTCACAAATATCTCCCCTTGACGTGTATCAGTTTCCTACTTCCTGGTGAGTTTCTGAGCAGAAGGCTATTACTTCTACAGTGCAAGAGTATTAGACCTTTCCATCTCTCTTACCAATCTCCTGCTTTTCTTCTAGGCAAACTATGGATGCTGATCAAACTTTATTCTCTTAGCTTAGGCTCTGCACCAACTAAACCTCATGTCCTTGGGAATGCTATGTCCTCCCCTTCAATTCCTTTCACCCATCTTCCCACTTGAAGCAAGTACTCATTCCTCTACAGAGCAGGGGGCTCCCATGTACAGAATCACTGCAGTCTATCTACCCACACATGGGAGGAGGACAGGATGCTTGGTGGGAAAGTGACACTGCACTTCTGGCCAGTATCTACATACTCCCCAGTCTCAGTGACCCATGCCCCAGTCTCTGCAGCCATCACCTACCTTTCCATGGCTGTAGGAGTCACACTGGTCAAGGTAGGAGCACCTGATGTGGCTTTGGACCGTTCAGTGAATCGGGAGTCAAATGCTTTCATTGGTTCGATCTTGGATGGGGTTGCTAACACAGAAGGAGACGATGCAGCAGGAAGAGAGGTAGCATTCACACTGCAGTGGGGTGAAGATGGGGGAGCAAGTCAAACCCAATCCATGAAGGACTTGGGAACTTTGGTTTATGTTACTTTGGAACCACATGAAAGGGGCACAAAAACCAAACTTCCATAAACAAGCACTTGCACATTGTAATATATTATTCCTGACTATATCTTTAATATTTTCATGTGGTAAAACTGGAAATTTGGCTGAGAAAATTGTGGCCAAACCCACTCACACTTGCCTTATTGCATTGTTCTGAGAGCTTCCTGATGTATTCTAAGTTCCTGAAACTGGTTCTTATAACCTCTTTTTCAAACTATGTAGCTCCATCTCCACAAGTCATAAATATATATTATCTCAATCCCAAACCACTTCAAACAATGCTAGCTTTCCCCATTTCAACAATGGATCTGACAAGAAGAGCCGCCATCCTGGGTCCTGAAGCTACTGTCTATTTTTGGCCTTTATCCTCGACAAAGCATCCTCTGGCATAGGAAGCTGCTCCATCTCAGACACAATCACACATCCTTCATACTCTCCCTAAGTGCTAACCCCACAGGCCTTGCCTTTTAGACCTCAGTGGGGCTCAGGCATAAGCTTGCCCAGTTCCCTCCATGCCTAGGCGCATCCTACATGCTAGGCCCAAAGTCACCAGGCTTGCTACTTAGTACATCATGTTAAAAGTGCCCAACTGCCACCTTTGTGGACCCCACCCTAGATGCCTGGGAGGCATCCTGGAGAACATACTCTTCTACTTTTAGGAACTGTAGGGGCAACTATTGAAACATTTCTTAGATCTGGGAACAGAAGCACACTCATCTCCCTTCCCTATCACTCTGCTCTTGCCCTGTTACCTCGCCATACTCCTTACCCTGGCTTGATGGGTCCTGGTGGGGTGCCCTCTAAGAGGTCTTCCTGAGATCTGGCCACTACATTCCTTTGGTTGGTTCTTTCTGTCCTGCACCGCTGTGGATTACTCTTCCCCCACCAGACAACATTTCCCTGGGGACAAGGACTCATGCATCAACCCCTAGTAGATGTCTGGGTGTAACCCAGTACTGGTGCTGGGCAAATGTTTACTAGGTTCTTATTAATGCTTATTGGGTTCTGACTTTTTTTTGTGTAAAAGAACTGGGGTGTAGGCCAGAATTGCGAGTGGTGAGATGATTCACCAGAGACACAATAGCAAGCAAAGCAGGTGGATTTACTGAAATACACTGCTAAGGGGAGCAATGGGAGAGAATGTACACCATACATGGGTTAACAATCTGGCTGGGGATCAAACTCAGGCCACAGCTTTCTGACTTCTAATTTGGTTTCCAGGTTATGGTCAATGAAGACACAGGCTCCCTGACCAAATGTACTTCTGACAGTGCCCCTCCATCAGAGTATTCTGCCTGGAATAAATGGCGTGGCCATACTCCCAACAGAGGACTATGTCACTTCCAGTGTATACCAGGTGAAAGGAGAGGTTGACCTGTGGCAGGTAATGTGTTCTTTATCCTGGGGTTGCATCATCCCTTAGAATGGGAAGTCTTCACAGCCCTATGCAAAGACTCACCTGAATGACCTCACTTCTGAGCAGGACCTCATCTAAAATCAAACATCTTCCTATTTTTACTGAAGGGGCCAGGAAGTATCCCTAGAACTGTGCCCAAGCCTCAACTCTTCCCAGGGGCAGGAGCAAGTCTTGATGTTCACTCACCTGTCTTTACTGACAGAATCACCCACAGGCCTGGCGCTGCCACAGGCTGCTGTCACAGGCTCTGTGGAAGGTTTCGAAGTGCCAAAGGAGTTGGGGGTGTTGGAGTCCAGAGGCAGTAGCTGCGGACTGCTATGAGAGGAGAGCATGGCACCCGCCAGGGAGCCAGAAAGTGGGATGCTGTTAAAGAACGCCGTGGAAAAGTCCCTGTTGTCAGCAAGAACAAAAGTCAGCTTTGGAAATCAGATACCACATCAAGTACTTTATACATTCTAAGTAACATTTTTCTGTGTTCAAAGGCAATGTATTTTTATGATCGACAACTTGCAACAAAAAAAATTAAAATCACTTCACATATTATATTTACTTGTATCTAAGATGAGCTGATATTTTATGGTGCCACTTAAAAGTAAAAACTGCTACCAATTATGATCGACAGATACCACTGACTATAAGATACACTCTAACTTCAGAGTTGTTATTATCTAACTTCAGAGATATTAAAATGTGCAAATATGTCTTAGAACTAACAAAAAGGCAGCATGCAGAGTGAGCCTCCCTTTCACCAAAGGTTGTATGGATGGATATATTATTTACCTAATCAGCCTTTACTAAAGAATATGTCTCCCTTTTTTCTGTGACAGACAATGCTACAACAGGCCCAAGATACAGCAGTGTCAAGGTAAAAAAGGCCTGACCCAAACCAGCTAGGTCTTACTCTTCTGCCATGCCAAGTTCTAGGACCTTGGGCACGTCAACCACTCTGCTTTAGGTTTAGAATGTAGACCAGAAAGTACAAGGACCTGGCCGTGTGTCACTGTAGAGACTAGTTTATACAGCACCCAAAACAGCTCTTCAAAGATTAAAATATTTGTCATGACACCAGCTGTTTTACATATCACATGGGATAAATTCCTAAAAAGGAAGAATTACAGTAGCAAATGGATTGTTCATTGATGATTTTTGATGAATAGTTCTAGACTGATCTCCTTAGAGGTTTAAATGCCATGCTGTGTATGAGAATCCCCCCATATTCTCAATGGCAGTCAATTTTCCCTATATCTGACAATCTGATGAAAATGGTCTCTTACTAGTTCAATTTGAATTTATTTTGATGAGAGGCTGAAATGTTTTCATACAGAAACAACTGAAGTCCTTTATTTGTGAACTGTTCATCTCCTTAAGTTTATCACCATCGTATATTAAAATCAGTCTTAAAATGAATAATACATGTTGACTTATTTCAAAAACTTCTTATGAGCAGGAAGTATCTTCTCCAGGTTGGTTTTTTTTTTTTAATTTATGGTGTAATTTTCCTTGCCAAAAGTGCTACTTTTGTGTGGTCTAAATTTTGTGTCACTGTAGAAAAGCAATTTTTACCTGTGAGATTAATAAAAATAGTCTTTCATAGAATCTTTTAAAAATTTCAGCAACAAAAGAAATTTAAATAAAGGGTACCAAGTAGTTCTGACTCCCATTTATTGATTAGCTTATGGTTCACCACTGATGGGAAATCTTCAAATGCTTTAAAATTTCCATAAATATTTGAGCCTATTTCTGGATTTTTTAATGGCCTTTTTTTTGCTTTGTCTATTCACATGTCAGTACCCCGCCGCTTTATTGTATCTTACAAGTTTTAATTTCTGGTGGACTGTCTTCATTGATTAATATTTTAAAGAAACATTTCTGCTATTTCTACTTATTTTTCCAAGTAACCTCAGAATCAGTTATAAAACCAAGGATCTTAGCCTGCAGGGGCCTGCTTAGTTTTGCCTGCCTTCCATGTGAACTCAGGGTTCCAGCTCACGTAGCTTTACTGTCCATTTATTTGCAGCCAAAGGCGAGCAGCAGCCATCTGGGAGACTGCATTTTGGTCCACACACAGCGTTAGAGGCCACATGCAATCCCTGCACACCTGTGCATACCCACTCCAGCCCTGTGAGTGAAGCCAAGAAGGCAGAGGGAGGGCTCAGAAGCGAAGGGTGAGTGCCCTTTGGCCCACACACAGTATTAGAGGCTGCAGGATACCTGTGTGCCTGTGCAGACCCTACCTAGCCCTCTAAGTGAAGATACACACTTAGGGGGAGAGACCAGCAGCACAGAGACTCATTGACCTCCATCGCTAGCACCCATCAGTCCATCCACAGCATTAGCATCAATCAACACAGAAACTGCATTGGACCTGGCTTGGCCTGGCCACTAGTACCTGACATACCAGTAGGAGCACCCCAAAGACATGCCTGCCAGCGACAGTGGCACAGTAGCCCTGCACATACAACAAATCTGGAAGCAAATAACAGGGAAAAAGAAAAGTACAAACAGCCAAGCAATCCCTTTGTGGAACACCTAACAACAAAAAGAAAATCAGCCCTCATAACTCAACAACACTGACATGTAAGTCTCTTTCTGCCTAACAGAGAATTCAGAATTGCCATGATTAAAAACCTTAAAGAAGAAAAGGAAAATAATGATGTGTGAAATATAATCAACAAACTAAAGAATGTAACTGAGTTTAAATAAGAAAATATCTCTTGCCCCTCACAGGTATATACCTGGGAGTCTTTTTTATTCTTCCTTTTTTCCCTAAATAAACCTTTCTTAAAAGAATAAATAAGAAAATAAAGGAAGTAGAGGATCTTTAAAGATTAATGGGGGAGCTAAAGAATTCTGGGAAAAGGGTGGGGGCCTTCCTGGTGGCACAGGGGGTTGAGCGCTGCACTGTGAAGCATCCGTGGCACAGCAGCCGAGTTCGATCCCCGGCCAGGGAGGGGACGCACATGGCGCAGCAAACCTCTTCTGCCTCACCTGCTGCTCCCCTCAGCAGTGTATTTCAATCTATCTGCCTGTTCTGCTCTCCACTCTGTCTCTAATGAATCCTCTCACTGCCCCATCTCCAACACTTCTAGCCTACGCCCCATTTCTTGTATGCATAAACAAATATATCTTTTAAAAAGAAAATATAAGAGTCACAGGAATCCCAGATAGTAAAGACAAAGGAACCGAGAACATATTCAAGGAAATAACTGAAGAGAACCTCCCAAACACAAAGAAGGAAATGGAAATAGACATACAGGAAGTTAGAAGAACACCAAATTACTATAATGAAGAAGAGCTACAAGACACTTACTAGTGAATCTTCCAAAAGTCCAAGACAAAGGAAAGATAATGAAATTGATGAAGGGGAAGAAACAGGTAACTTATAAAAGGAAAACAATTAAGCTGACATCAGACTTCTCTGAAGATGCATACTAGTAAGAAGAGAATGAAGCAACGTATTCAAAAAACTCTGACACAAAAAATGCCAGTCAAGAAAACTTTAGCCTACAAACCTTTCCTTCCATTATGAAAAACACATAAGGGCCTTTTCAGACAAACAAAATCTTTAGAAATTCACTACTACTAAACGCTCACTCCAAGAAGTATCACCAGAAGCCTTCAAACCTAAACCAACAGAGGAATGAACTGGAAAAAAGTAATAACTAGAAACATAAAATGATCAACAAAATGGCAATTATAGACCCCCCACGTTTTAATAATCTCCCTAACTGGAAATGGATTAAATTCACCAATGAAAAGACAGAGTAGCGAGCTGGATTAGAAAACAGAATCCAACCTCCTGCTATCTGCAGGAAACACACCTAAAAACCAAAGATAAACGTAGATTAAAAGTAAAGGACTGGACATAATAATTAAAACAGCATGGTACCAGAACAAGAACAGACGCACAGACCAATGGAATTGCATTGAAAACCCAGAAATAAAGTCACAGATATATGGTCAACTAACCACACATATATGGACAAAGGAGCAAAGAATGTGCACTGAAACAAGGAAAGTCTCTTCAATAAAGAGAAAACTGGGAAATCTGGACTGTTACATACCAAAAAACTGAAATTTGACTACTACCTCACACCATACACAAAGACCAACTCAAAATGAACAGAATTTTGACCTGAATGTAAGACCTGGAAGCACACAATATACAGCAGGAAGCACAGGCAAAACGCTCCATGATATCCATCTCAGAAACACCTTTAAAGACTCATCCCATGAAACAAAGAAAATGGAGGAAAAGATAAATAGCTGGGTCTACATCAAACTAAAAAGCTTCTGTACTACAAGAGATAATAATAACTAAGATGAAGAGACACCTTGCACATTGGGAGAAAATATTTGTACTCCACACAACTGATAAGAAACTTATATCAAAGATCTACAAAGAGCTTATACAACTCAACAAAAACGAAGTAAACAACCAGTCAAAAAATGGGCAGAAGAACTAAAAAGATACTTCACCAAAGAGGAAATGCAGAAGGCCAACAGGCATATGAAAATATGCTCAACATCACTTATAATCAGGGACATGCAAATCAAAACCACAATGAGGTACCCCCTCATACCAATAAGAATAGCCCACATTAAAAACCTGACAACAAATAGTGCTGGTGAGAATGTGAACAAAAAGGAACCCTCTTACAGTTTTGGTGGGGGTGTAAACTGGTCCAAACCCTCTGGAAAAGAGTATGAAGGTTTCTCAAAAGACTATAAATGGTTCTGTCATCTGACCCAGCAATTCTACTCTTAGGTATCTCATGGAAGAACACAAAAACATTCATTCATTCAAAAGGAAACCTGCACTCCTATATTTACTGCAGCACTATTTACAGTAGTAAAGACATGGAAGCAGCCTAAATGCCCCCAAAACAGATGCCTGGATCAAGAAGATGTGGTACATATGCACAATGAAATACTACTTAGCAATCAAAAAAATAAATTCATGCCATTTGCAGCAACATGGATGGAGATGGAAGGGATAATGCTCAGTGACATAAATCAGGAAGAAAAAAGATACCAATGCTTTCACTTTAGGAGGAATATAGGGAAACTGAATAAAGGGTCAAAAATTTTTAAAAAGATAAAACTTGTAGGTAACTATAGATCTAAAGCTTAAAGCAGGGAAGGGGGAGCAAAAAAGATCAAAACAGGGGTGGGAAGAGCACAAGGAACCATGGTGATGGATCAAAGGTGATATGGTGGGATATTTACAAGGACTATACCTGAAGGGAGAAATCAAATACTATACAAAAATGACAGCAATGTAAAAATATAAAAAAACTTAAAAAGGAAAACAATGACTCAGAATGAGTCTAATTATCAAAAGTTTTGTGGATTCGTTTAAATTTATAGGTTAGCCTATAAATTTGATGTTGAATCACCCTATTTATTAAAATGGACAGCGGGCTTTTCTAGCTATTTGTTTTGGGTATCTTAATAGGTTTTAAAATATTTTTCTTCATAAAAATCTACATTTTTTATTATATTCTAGGTATTTCATTTATGAATGTGATTTCTTCTCCTTTACATCTTTTAAAGATAGTTAGTGCTACTTGATTTTATTAACATTGGTTGTATCCAGTCTCCCTTTTCTTTATGTTTTTCCAGATGATTCTCTTGTAGACCATACCATCTTTAAATAATGATATATTTTAGCATCTCCTTTCCAGTTTGTTTTCACTGTTAACTAATGGCATGAGCTATGACAGCTAGAACAATGTTAAGTTTTAGCCACAAGAGTAGACATTTATTTTTTGATTTAACTTGAAATAAAATAGGCTATCAAGTTAAGGAAACATCCATCTAGTCCCATGTAATGGAGTTTTAAATCAAAACATTAAAATTCATAAAAATGACTCATGAATCTATAGAGATGGTCACATAATTTCTTTTGATCTACTGACATATAGAATAGGTTCCCCAAAGTCAAGCTCCTGTTTTCCTAAAACAAGCCTTACTTATTTACAATGTACTAGCCTTTGACATGTGGTAAAACTGGTATTATATTCAGATTTTTGTACTGATATTAAAAATAAACATGGATAAGGAATTCATGTTCTACCTCTTTAACATCTTGATATACTTTATTAAAAAATGAACTTGCAAGCTTTCCTTCTTTTTCTATGTACTAGAGTATCTCCAATAATATTGGAATGATCTAGTCCTTAAAGTTTGTTAACTATTCCCTATGAAGCTTTCTTACGTTGATGATTTTTGGCATGGTTAGGTCTTTGAAAGCGTCCTCTATTCTTTAACTCATCTGCACAGATTTTCTTCAGTTTATTTTATTTAAAAATCATCAACTTTCAGGTTTATTTGCTCAAAGTCATCAAAGAAGTCTTTCATTCTTTTGATTTAGTCTTCATAGATGACTTTTTTACCCCTTATTTCTACTTTAAATAATTGTGCTTTTTTTTTTTTTTGGATAAGCTAAACTACCTATTCCACTGCTACTTAGGTTTAACATGGGAAATCAAGAGAGCAAAAAAGTTTTTAAGACCCAAAGGATCAATTTCTGATGCCAGAAGATATACCCTGTGGCAGGCAGGAAAATACCTACTACATCTTTGCCTCCATACCAGGTGAGGCCTGGAAGGATCCACAGCATATAAGAGCCATCATTATCACAACCTCTATGACCCTCACTCCCACATGCCTACAGTGTTCAAGGACAGTTACATACTTGGTCTCACTTGTAGGCTGGTGACATTACCCCCTGTAGGTTCACAATGGGAAATAGGTTTGATCAAAGGAAGCCAATGTCTGGGAAAAACCACAGACTCATTCTGATTCCACCTAGCCAGGTCTTGCTCTCTGGGGTCTTAGTGCCTGCACAACTAACACCATGAAGTCAAATCAGTATACCCTAAGACTGAAGGTCTCTTCACACTTTAAGGAAGACTTGGAACAACTTAATGGAAGTGCCCTGAGCCGATCAGCTGAATGAGTATGCAAGGAAGAGTGAATAACCAAACAGTGGGTGCTCAATTCTTTCACAGGGGTCTTAACATCCTCGAAATCAATATATATTGTTTTGGGGAGAATGACCAATACAAACGCAAGCCTGGCTGTAGATACTGAGACAAAGCAAATGGTGACTCAATTCATTTACCCTATCTATCTCCCCACAAGTAAATGTGTCTCAAAGCTCTACTCTCTGTCCAGCAATTCTACTTCTAAGGATTACATCAAGGGAGCAGTGATAGGTGTGCTCAAAGATTTAGTTACAATCACAGAACACTGGAAACAAACCGTAAGTCCACAGTTAAGAAACTTAAGTAAATCATGGTGCATCCAAAAGGCTGGGAACCTGGATAATAAGTAAGTCAAAACTTCAGAGGACTATTTATTAAAATGGAGACAAAATCTATGCAGGACTGAGTAGGGGAAAGAAGACTAGAGATATTGATACAAAACACCAAGTGGTTATATCTGAGAAACTGGACTTTGGATAGTATTTATGTTCTTCTTTGGGCTTTTACATTTTTCAACTATTCCTTTGTACAATTTCTTTCATATTCAGAAAAAGAGCAATTAAAAGAGAAAAAAGAAACAAAGAAAACCAGTCCAACTATTCTTGGTGTCTCTTCCAATACCTCACCAACAACGAAGCAGGGCTGGCTGTATACAACACCTGCGAAGATGCCCTTAACCCGCTGGTCTGACGCAGCTGCCTCCTAGTGTATCTTCAACAGTGTCAAGTGAACATAAGGGTTCTGTGGGGAGCATGGGGCTTTGAGGTTGGTGGGAAGCTGAGCTCAATTCCCTAATTTCCAGATTCTATGGGTCAGATTGGTCCAAGGGCCTGAGAAGATCACGATTATTAAAGGGCTGACTGGTGAAAGGGAGAGGAAGACCTCTCCAAATAAGGACACAGAAAGCTCAGTGAGTGAATGAGTACCCGGTGTCCAGCTGTGCTATGCAGAGAGGCGTGATTCTTCTCCGACCATCTGCTGTCCGAGTCTCAACTTGCTTCTTTAAAAGATTCTGGTAAAGTAGAATGATATAAGTGAATGGAAAAGTTTTTCCTAACCTCCAAGTATCAAAAACAAGACTTCTAAGAAAATATATTCAAATTTCCCTTTCCACAGCCTTTGTTGTACAATGAAACTGCCATCAGTTACCTAACTGAAGCATAAGTGTTTTTATTAGGGTGTATGTTCAACTATCTGTACAGTAAAGAAGCAAGGCCAGAAAACTCCCAGTAGAACCAATTCCAGCATTTCCCTCTCTATTATCAGTATTTCCAGGCGTGGTCAGGTTCTCAAGGTAGCAACCACATACAAGGCTGGCCATCTCCACACAGCAGCCATGGGGCTCAACGAGAGAACTAACAGAATGAGACCTGTACAGGTGAATCATATTCTTATCTCTAAGCCTTGACTTTTAACTTTTTTTCATCAGAGATCTTTCTTCTACTGTGGGCTTCCACCAACAGTTTCCACACTGTGGTCTTAGTCACCTCAAAAAGTGATTTAGGGCCTCCCTGGTGGCGCAGCAGGTTGAGCACTGCACTGTGAAGCATCTGCAGCACAGCAGTGCAAGTCTGATTCCTGGCCAGGGAGGGGACCCACATGGTGCAGACGACCTCTCCTGCCTCGCTCTCTGCTCTCCTCAGCAGTGTATTTCAGTCAATCTGCCTATTCTGTTATCCGCTCTGTCTCTGGTGAATCCTCTCACCTCCTGTGACTCTGGCCTGTACCCCAGGTCTTGCATGCAAAAATAAATAAATAAAAAAAATTTTTTTTTTAAAGTGCTTCCCCCTTCACAGGTCCTAGAGTTGATGTTAGCCAACTAGGTGATCCCAATGTTCCTGCCTCATTCCTGTCCCATCTTCACTCCTCCTCACACCCCCACAAGGTTAAACATAGACATTCAGAGAAAGAAGGCGGTGCTCACAGATATCTCTTAAGGGTGGAGCCTGCAAAGACTAGAAGGGAGGTTTGGAGGTTCCTATAAATGATGACCTCCTCTGGAATTCTTTGGGACAAGGGGCCTTCGATAAAGGAGTGCAGCTGATGACAACAGGATTTAATAGCCCCAAACAGATTTACACCTCAGGGTCCACTCCAGGAAAAACATACACCCACCTCCCCCCAACTTGTGCCTGCATGTTCTCGTCCTGTCCTTGGGCCTGTGTCCATGTGCCCAAGGCCACTAGGCAGTGCCTCACCTTCCTGATGTCCTCAAGACTCTCCCCATTGACAACACCAGCAACTGACGCAGCCGAGCCTGTCTCTCTGGCTGTGGTAGTCTTCTGATCCAGCTGCTGCTGTTGCTGTCTCCGCTGGTACTTGAGCATCTCGGGGTTCTCAATGACTGCTGTGGAGAGTTGGGACTCGGTCATGATGGCCAAGCTCTTGCCATAGGTGGACTGGTGAATGCGGCTCTAGGGGAAGCAGAGAGAAGTATGCTGTGAACAACTACGAGGTGTATCCGTGGCCACAAACTGGTGAACTCTGGTGTTGGGATATGCTGGTTCTCACAGGGGGAAGGGTCCTAGGCTGGAGTCTCAGTGTTCTAGGTGCCAGTTTTCCATCACCTCCTACCCTATTCTGCCTGATATTGACTAGATAACTGGAGAAATCTTATACTCTCCCTACATATAGTCTCCTGTGTATCTATAGCTGGAGATGAAAGTAATTGATAAGAAAATAGATGGTCTAATGTAGAACAAATGGCAATAAACATTGGTTGAACTGAAATTAAAATACTCAAATTATTACTAATACAAGGCTCTTAAATCACTCCAAGTATACCAAACACTCTTTGACAATCAGGAAGTATAAACTAGTCTGCTTATGTTTGCAGACGTTAGTTCCAAGCTATTGGAGATTACCATGAGGTGCTAACAGTGTCTCTAAGAGCAGAGATAGCACAACACACCTGAGAAATACTTCTCTGCCCTCAACATGTCCTCATCCTACTGAGCAGGGGACCTCTCTCCATCTTCCTAACTATCATTAGTCTTGTGTCATAACATGTGCGTAGGGATGGTGTCCCCAGCACACTGGAATGGCTGGTTATGATAAGGAGCTAACTCACACAAGGATGTGCCAATGATCAATGTGGAGGCTGGTAAAACATCTGTCTCATAGCAGTGGATGCTACACAGGGGAGGACATACCTTGGAACCCAATGCTATATGGCCTGGTATAGCTGCACAGAGCCAGGAACCTCCCTCCCTTCCTCGCCACCTTGGTTCCTGCCCCGCTACCCCCTCTCCTCAATCCCTCTTCTGGAATCCTGAAGCAGAATTTAGAGTTTGGTCCCAGTGTTCCTCAAGCTTGGGGCTGCTGCTGACATCTGGGAAATAAGTTAGAAAAGGTTATTATGGGGGCCTCCCTGGTGGCGCAAGGGATTAAACACCGCACTCTGAAGCATCTGCAGTCACTGCAACCTAAGTTTGATCCCTGGCAAGGGAGGTGACTCACATGGTGCAGCAGACCTCTCCTGCCTCGACCTCTGCTCCCCTCAGCAATGTACTTCAGTCATTCTGCCTGTTTTGTTCCCCACACTGTCTCTGGAGAATCCTCTCTCCCCCTGCCCACACCCGTGGCCTGTACCCCAGTTCTTGTATGCATAAATAAATCTTAAAAAAGAAAGAAAGAAAGAAAAGGTTAAAATGTAGGCTCTCAATGTGACTCCCCAAGGGGAAGGGAGGTGGACAGAGAATCCCATGTTATCTGGTGACAGTAATATGGCAGATCAGAAGAAGCCACTGAGACACCCAAGCTTTCGCTGAAAAAAATGACTGCCAGATGCCAGTGTGTATTCAAGGTCCTGTCAATGAATCAGACACTTATTTCTGAGGTGCTTACATTTCAGTGGGGGATTTACTCAGAAACTTTTACAGCATTTGTATCACTACAGGGAATGCTGCCCACCTGCTTTGAGCTTTCACAGGGCTCTTTTCGGACAAATACATTCCATTAAGCGTTGGCAAAGGTCCATTTGTAGAAATAGCAGGTTTCTAAGTGTGGAAGGTAAAGAAGAGACTTTACCAATGCCCCTGAAGAATGGCACAGGGCCACACCATCCAGGGCAAAATACAGAGGAAAAGAGGCCTGGCTCAAAGGCAACAGGACAGGTTCATGCTTCTGTTCTTATACCCGAGGATCACATAGTTTTTGCAATGGGTGACGCTATTTTCCATGGGTCTCCTTATTGATGAAATAAGTATCTTCAGCCTTCAAGAGTTTTGTGTAATTCAAATGAACTAATGTATGTAAAACAGATAGCCCAGAATCTGGCATATAGTAACTGCTAAGAAGTAACCAAATAACCATTATAATTGCTGTTCTGTGCCAACTATGTCAGTGCAAGACAATCGGAAAAGTGATGTCAGCAGGGACCCTTGGGACTCACTCTTCCTCACTCTCAGTATGTGGCTAATTATCAGTTCAAGAAAAGATGCCCAAAGCATTGTTATTAAATCCAGAACTGATTTCTGACATACCCTTTTTTAAATCAATATATTTTAAAAAGAAAATAAGGATTACAATCTGTAAAAGGAAAACACCCATTAATACTTGAAGTTCTGTGTGTGTGTGTGTGTGTGTGTGTGTGTCTATATCACAAGGAGAGAGTCCAATCAAAGGGGCCTCTCAGAGCAACTGTGGCTATTTCTCTGGCTCCAGGGCATGTGCAGACATGGGTCATGTGCAGGCAGTAAGTTATTTTCCTACCTTCTCCTCTTCACTCAGAGGATCTCCAAGCTCATCCTGGGAGAAATCTAGGAATGCCACAGAACCATCCATGGAGCACACCAGGATGCCCAGTCCATTCAGAGTCCTGAAAGAGATGGCCATCAAGAGTCTGGGGAAAAGCTCCTGCTATGCTCCCCAACCTCAATGGCAGGCTTGGGAGGGCAGCAGGGTAGTACTCTATATAGATGATAAACCTCTCTGGTTCTTTTGTGTAGCCTGGTGGCAATGGGGATAAAGGTCACAATCCCAGAGGGTCCTGGCACTCTGTACAAAGTATCTCTGACAATTTCATTTATTATTTTTTAAAACATTTAAAAAAAAACTTGAGGGAGTGAATGTCTAAATGAGGTCACTGAGAAACAAAAAATATGTCTGTATACCTATGTCATCGTATGATGACAGAAAGTAAAGTGTAACTAAAACTAAGATCATGGCGTTCTCCTTTTCCTAGAGATGTTTGTCAGAGAAGGGGTTTTCTAATGGCAGTTTCCAGTGGAGCAAGAAGTACAGCAGGTCCAAGTCACCTTTCCTGAATCATGTGCAAACCAGAGTGGTGAGGACACACTGGTTGCCTGCTCCCAATCATATCCAGGATATCTTATGTTCCAGTGTATAGTTTCTCCTCTCCCTACCTGTGTTACATAACAAGAGTCCATCTTACCAGGAAATATCCATAATGGATTTGTCAAACAGTTCATGGATGACAACCAAAGGCCGTTTCAGACATGTGAGCTGGAAAAAAGAAGCAGCAAAGGTTAATGAAATGGCTGAAAACTTTTCGTCTGTCCAGCTAACATTAATATTCCTATAAGCCATGGTGGAGTTTTTGCCAACCACCAAGGTTCCAAACTGTGGAAACCAAAGCTCACCAAAAATATGCACGCCAGAGTGTTCCCTACATGAAGTGGTCTGATGGGAAATGGTGTTACACTGACAATGAGGCATGGAGAATGGGGATCTGGAGGGGTCGTGACTTGAGATGAGGAACGGTCTAAGGTGAAACTCAAAGTCCACCAAGCAGGGGATAGGACACCAACCCCTGAACAGGGATGAGGAAAGGCAGTTCCCAGGGCAGAAAAACAGTTTTTGTTTCTAGAAAAACCTAACACAACTCTCAGCCCAAGTAGTTCTGATACAGTGATTGAAGGATCAGTATAAGCTACATATATCACAGAGTCTCATTCTACAAAGTGTGTGCAGATAGGTAAGAAATATACAAAACAGCTTTAATTCAGATCCAAAGTCAATCACTATTAACACTTGGATTAGTTATTTTCTTCTGGTCTATCTTGGGAAAATATTTCATTTTCTAAAATAAGGTATACGGTTGTTGTCTGCTTTTTCATTTAGTACATAATGACCATGTCATTTCGCTTGCTGTAGAGGACTGCTTCTATATGTTATCTAGTTGCTCTAAGACTGCGCTGTGTACCATCTCCATGTACCCACAATTATACCAAGATCCACTGTTCATGGACTAGTGTCTAACCCTTCTGGGGGAAAGGTCCTATGTAACAGAGTAGTCAGCTGGGAAGTTTCTAGGAGGCTGGGACTGCTTGTGTGGGAAAGGGGGAGTGGCCGCTCTAGTGCTAAGGAGAGAACTGGAGTCTGACAGTACCTGGAACCCATCAGTACTGAATTTGCAGACAGAGAGAGCTGACTAGGCCAAAAGTCTTTTTAAAAAGAAACAAAACAAAACATGGCAGCTATGGTCCCAACCACTGAAGGCATTCTTTGAGTGTGGACAGAAGTGCTGCTCTGGCTTGGGGTCAGGAAGGCATCTCCTGACTGGAACTTTTTGCCAACCACCAAGATTCCAAACGATGGAAACCAAAGACTACCAAAAACATGCATGCCAGAGTGTTTTGTGATGACAGGAGGGCCTGGCCCAGGGTGAAAGCATACACTGACTATCACCAAAAGTGGGATTGCTCTTTTTGCAGGTTCTGCCTCCTTTGCCAGTCTACTCCCCTCCCCCAAAGGAGCAGCAAAGCTCCTGATAGGGCACTCACCCAGACAGACAGAGAACGGTCCTTGCTGCCAACAGCACAGCAGCAATAAGGGCAGCTGGGCTTTGTAGAACTCCCATTCTTCTGCTTCTTTTTGAAGATTTTTGGGTTGAATTTCTAAAGTTAAATAATAAACATTGAAATAACCAGGCATCACGCACCCATCCTAGTATATCAGTTCGAGCCCTAACACAGACATCTCTGTCCCAAGAAATTAGCACACCAGGAGGCATTTGGCTAAGGATGACGCAGAGGCGCAGAGGGCTAGAAAATGTGTGCCAAGGCACTAACTAAGTGGTAAGATGTGAATTCAAGGCTGGCTCTTCCAACTCTCCATTTCTGGGCCTGCAGCCAGGTATATGGAAACAAGAGCTAATGAAATTGGCCCTCTGATTTCTTCCTGGCCAAGTAGACCAACTCTAGGAAATGGGTTTAAAGATAATGCCTTGAGGGAAAACAAAGGGATCAATCCCTTCCATCCTCAGAGTCAAAACAGCCTAACAGAGACTAGTCAGTCCTGTTAATTTCACTGGGTCAGGAAGGATGGCGACAGCCCAGCACAGTCTGCACGCTGCTTTCGGGAAGGCTAGAAACACATGCAGAGCTCCCTGACACCCTTGGACTGAACAGGATAGAAGCTCTTGGCTTAGACCTGGAAACCAGGACAAGTGAGGAGGAGGGTTTCTTCAAGTTTGGTGTCAGGTAGCCTAGAGGGGCTCTAATCCCAGAGGGCAGGCAGGAACATAGTCACTAGAGAATGTGGACTATGAAAGCATGAACCCTGGGCTTGAGTTTCCACTCTCACTGTGTCATTAGCGTGCAATCGCCCCAGAGTTGCTCATTCAGAGGTTGTGTATGTCACCCAGAGTCAAGTGGGTGGACTGTGCTAACTATGAAGCAATGACTTCTAAATGCTATAGCAACAAAGTATTGGTTTCAAACAAAACCGTATATGGATTCCAATATAAAACAATTAAAAAAGAAGTATTTTATTTGTATAAAATTTATACTTTAGGTTACAATATATACTATTATCAATTTAAACAATGGGAATGATGGGTCACTTAGATAAATACAAAAAACTGAGATCAAAGCCACTGGATGTTTCTTCACTTATATCACCTAAGCAGGCCATCAAGCTATTTTGGTTTGGTGGCCCAGTGTTGAGACAATTCTGGTTCTCACAGATTGTTTGCAACTATTCAATAGCTTGCCTTGGGCACTCTCAAGACACTCTTCAAGGGAAGAATCCAGAGCTACTGAAGGAATGGCTGGATATTCTTTGAAGCCTAAAGGATTAACAGTTCTCACATTTTCTGCAGGTCCTGCCTATGTCAGGATCAGAAGACATGTGATCCCAGTGATCCACAGCATAGCTTCACAGCTAGACTGGCTTCTATACCAGATGGAGCCCAGCTGCTCAGCAGGCACATGAACCACACCTATGTCCCCAGGAGGCTGGCAATTGGGCAACTTGTCAGGATTACTATGCATTTGCAACCTGAGGAGACCCAAGCATGTAAAAAAGCTAGAGAGGAACTCCAATGTTCCTAATCACTGACTGCTTTTGGTGATATCCAGCATGTTAAAAATTTGTCAACACATCACTCGCTCTATTTTGTAAATACTGAAACATAGTATTTAAAATGATATAAGAATGTGAATATGTTGACTCCTGGAGCCCACCACCTCAGTTCCACACGACTCAGCCTTGGAGAGCATGGCACTGCCCAGGTCCTGAGAATTCCACTCAGAATTGTGTCCACATCCAGCCAGCCTAAGGCTAAGCACACTCACCACGACAGTTACAGCTTTCCGGTGCCCAACGAAGTCCATGTTGGTTTTCCAGCCCTCCCGTTCAATGATCTGGGCAGTGGGACCAGAGTTATTCATGGCATGGGCAGACACCAGGTAGTGACCATCAGGTGACCAGCTGAGTCGCAACACATGGGTTGTCCCTCCACACTGAAAGAGAAAGCTGCGCTTGAAAGGCGCTTAAGGCCAACTTCATGGCCAAAACTCAAGAATAAAGTCAAACTCTAATTTACAAAAGTAATCGTGGAACATGTACCCAAGCTTCAGGCTACAGTGATAGCTGTAACTCACTCTCTAGATGATCCAACAAAAAAGGCTGCCAGATGAGACTGGGAACTGTAGCATCTGAAACTCTTTGCCTCTGCTCCTTTTAGGAGCTGAACACAGCAAGGTGGTATAAGCCTTGAAGGGATCTACAGGATGGTCACCTCTTTTAATTGACAACTCTGAGTGGGCCAAATCTATGTGGCATTGACCACTTTCTTTTACCTAATGCTTGTTAGCCTTACCATATGAGGTCTGCAGAGCATTTGCTGCAGTAGGGAAGAGTTCTGCCAACCTTCAGAAGCCTGGTTGGAGTCTCCACTCACATTGCCCATCTCTTCTCTTGAGCCTATTCTCTACCTGAAGTCTTGTGTTATTACCAGGGGAAGGAGAAGAAGTCTGTAAAGTCTGTATTAGCCATATGCACAGCATAAAGGCACATTATTCCTCCTATAAAGTGAGATGATATGGGGGGAAACCTAGCCCCCTTAAGTTCAAGGTAAGTCCAGGACACAAGTGCCTCAACTTCTAGCTGGGACTCAGACCCAGGCAGGACAGGCCCACTCCAGAGGAAGCAGAGCACTGTCAGTTCCTGTAGTTGCTCCCAGGAGTCCCACTGTCTGGCAGTTAGAATACTGAGAGGTCATAACTTTATACCCGGCTACAAGTTAAATCAACACTGATTTTGATGTGCCCAGTTCAAAAGCTGCTGTTGGTTTAGGGAAAACCAAATACATGATTTGCACATTCTTCCCACAGCTAGTCCTGATTAGTGGGCAAGTGTCTATTCTTCCTGCAAAACTTTCCTCACGTCCTTCCTCTGAGAAGTCTTCCCTGCCCTGATCACCTTGCAGATCATTTCTGTACATGTTTACAAGTGATGTGACTGTCTTTCACTTGGTCTCTAAGCTTCTAGTGAGACTCCATCTCATCCACTTTCAGTTCCCATACCTAGTACTTTAGAAATGTCTAGTGAAACTTGAACTCTAATCCCATCTGATGTAAGAATTCAAACAAAGAGAAAGTAAAATATTACACAAGCCACTGCAGTTCAACCTTCAGATATCTGACAAACCATATTGTTAACTCTGCTCAAGAAAAGTCAGTTGGTCAGAGTGGAAATCAGCAAAGCCACAGCAGAGTCAGCAAAACCACAAGACAATTTCCTTCATCTTCACATCCCCTTCCACGCCACAGGGAGGCAGAGTATAAATTCTACAAGGCCACATGGTTTTATTCACATCTGTGGCCATCAGCTGTGTGATACAATGGTGGGGGGAGGACTCTAAGGTTTTCTTCATTTTAAAAACCTATGTATCTTTTTCATTTCAAAGTTGCACATGTAATAGTGTTTGATAAATGAAAGATTATCATCATCTGACTCCTTGCGCCCTAGCCTTCTGAGATCCTAGGACTGCATCACCCACCAAGTCTGTACCCCAGCCAATTGCTCCTCTACACAGAGGCTAAAGGCTTCCAGCTTGAGTTCTCCAGGCTGTCTTGTTACCTCATCAAAAGGTTTGGTGATGCTGGTCTCCAACTGCCAATCCAGCGTCCTCCATACCTTCAGGCTGCGGTCATCAGCTTGAGAGGCAATATATTTACCAACAGGGTCCCAAGTCAGCCCTTTCACCAAGCCAGAATGACCTCTCAGCGTAGCTAGAATTTCTGTGAAAAATAAGAGATTGGAAAGGTTTTACCTATGGGAAAGTGATGACTCTATATAGAAGGATGAGCTACAATCCCTATGGGTCATGGAATGACTTAAGCCAAAGAAAGGGACCTCAGGAATCCTCTTTTGACTAGCCTCATCCCTGGGCACAGGCAGAAGATTCCCCTAGTTAGAACTCTATGAAGGGAAAAGCAACCTGAAGAAAAAGTGAAGCTAGGAAGCAGGCCCCTCGATTTCCCGATAGCTAAGGGCATCACTTGGAAGCTGAGGCTGCACATGGCCTTGAAAGGCACAGGCAAGCCAAGTCCAAGGTTTGGACAGACCTGAATTACACCCCCTTGTTTATCTGTAGTTGGTAGTTCTGCCATTGTTTCCCTTTCTCAACAGAAAGGGAACAGAAGTCTACCTGGGCTTTGACATCAGCACTTCTGCTGTAAACCTTCCTGGCAGTTCTCCACTAAGGAATAGGATTGATGGTTTGGGGGATGAGGCAATGCACTGAGTAAGTTCTCTGTAAATTAAAAGATGTGCAAGATAGCACCTCTGAGAGGTCTGTAATCCAAATGCTACCCCAGCCTCTAAACCTGTTTCTTCCTGGTCAGGGCTAGTGTCCCCATAAAAATTGGTAGTCAATAAAAACAAAATGACTTGGACTCAAATCCATTAATGGTACAGTGGAGGAAAACATGCCAGATTCCACGCAGGAATATGAGCAGTATCTTCCTACTTATAAACTGCAGCGCTATGCCAGAGCATACCATCTGCTGTTACTAAACACATTAAGAAGAAAAACTAACTTTTTGCAAAACTGGATTTATTAGCCTGAATCTGCCCAAGGGCTTCACAGAGGAGACAGGCATCAAGCTGAGGCATGAGTCCAGCAGTGGGAAGGCATGCTCTCAGGGACACACATGTAGGGGATGCTGCCTTCTGGGGGCATGTGAAGGCAGAGCCGGTGGGGCATTAAGGCAAGCTGAGCAAAAGCTGAGCAGAGGACCTCAACCTATGTACCACTTTCACAATCTGTGATACTATTTTTCTTTAATATAAAACTCTTTAAAATTTAAATGTAATTGATTAAAAAAAAAAAAGAACTGACAAGAATGAGTTACTGACAAGACACAGGAATCTGAGTCCACTGTGAGATACTTGCTGCTACCAGCCATAGGAGAGAGGCTACCTGGCTCTAGCCCAGACAGGCAGTACTGCTAATGAATGACCCATTTCCGCTGCCACCTAGTCAGAGGCCCAGACCTGGGAACTTGACAGCATTCCAGATGACAACAGTGTTATCCACGCTGCACGAGGCCAGCCAAGCGTCATGGGGAGACCATGCTACATCCATCACATCTGGAAGACAGAGAGCTAGCGGTGAGTTTTTCCAGGAGTACAGCTCAGTGAGTGGGCATGCGGCACAACCCCTTTCTGCCAGCTGGGCCAACAATCCCTGGTATTCTCATACCTGAGAGGGCTTGACCTGAGACCATCATAACTACACCTCCTTTTTTTTTTAAATGAATCTGAAAAATTCACTGGTCATAAAATTTAAAGCACCTAACCAACTCTGCCCCATTCCTTTTTCAGACAAAGCAACTGAGGACACAACTGAGCACATGGTTGCTTTTGACATGTATTAGAACCTCAGCTCTGTCACATACTGGGTCTGAGGCTACAGCCCTGCTAAGCTTGCTTCTCCAACCATAACCAAGCTTTCCTTAGGGAGCCCTTTGAGCACTGTCAGTATAGCCCTTGCAGAACACATATATTCGGCATGCATTAGGTGCTGACTCTAGGGAGTCATCTTCTGGCTCTTTTCCTCACGAACTGGATTTCTCCTCCAAGACCCTAACAGGAGTACCCCCACTTCCCTAAGGAGTCCCAAAACGGAACTGATCATGCTTGATTCTTTGTGACTCAGCTTTCACACCTGTAAAGTACAGATTAAAAACCACCTATCCTTAGTTATTGTGAGGCATAAATGTGGAAAACTGCTATATAGCATAGCATCAGGGACACACCAAAGAACTGATAGAGGTTGGCTGCGGTAATGATGACCATGCCCATCTTCCCATGCAGGTTTGACAGTGCGATCTTACTGATTTTTCTAACCTCAGTGCTTGTTGCAGTGCCAGGTAAGAATGGCTGGTGAGGCAAAGAAACAAACACAGCAGCAAATATCTAACAGTCTTTTCTTCATAGGATTTTTAAAAAGAAGGGTAAGCAAAATTATTGTACTTCTTTTTTTTAGTGTGCTTTTTATTATTAATATTTTTTAAAAGATCCATTTATTTATGCATAAAGAACTGGGGTACAGGCCAGAGTGCAGGGGCTGAAAAGAGTCACGAGAGACAGAGCAGGTGGATCTACTGAAATACACTGCTGAGGGGAGCAGCAGATGAGACAGGAGAGGTCTGCTGTGCCATGTGGTTACCTCCCTGGCAAGGGATCAAATTTGAGCTGCTGTGGCTGAGGATAGCTTCATAGTGCTGCACCTTAACCCCTTGAGCCACCAGGGAGGCCCCCTGTAATTTTTTTAATCTCCAGTGACAGCTTGATAAAATTTCCCCACATTTTCATATTTCATGTAGCATATGCACTCTATGCTGCATTTAGTATAAAAGCAGCCTGTATGATCTCTAGGGCTGCTTTTGTTTTGCTCTGCACTCTGTTGAGCTACTTCCCTATAAATAGACATGCATAACATAAGCATTAACTAGGTTCATTTTTCACGCTCAAATGAGCACATGGGCACTGTCCACATTCTTGTGAATGCTGTATTATCTGAAACTGATACTTCAAAGTGGGAGTCTGGGCAGAATTCTTGAACATTTTCATAAATGTGGATTTTTGCAACACTGCAGATTGCTTTTCAAAGACCTCTTCAAAACTTCCTTGGCTTCAGAATTATGATTTTCCCCTTTCTAACTTATTAATTAGTATGTTTTTATATTTTAAATTTTACTTTGATCAGCAGTTAAAGTGAAGATTTTTCATGTCTGCTTTGTCTATGGTCTAGAGTTGTTTTCTTGGACTACTTTGTTCCTATTATCTGACTGTTAGGTTTCTTTGTCTTTGACAAGCACAAGTACAGTGCCTAAGAAAAAGAAAACTAGCTTGTAGGCATTCATGAGTCTGGGAGTAGACATGTATAAGGGGGTATTTCACTGGGGTACCTAAATCTGAGAACAGAGAAATATATAGAAAGGAGATGCAATTTTCTTAGCGGTTATCACAGACTTTACCTGCAAATCTCACCAGTTTATTCCCCTTGCATGTGTAGGAGTTTTATGTGGTAAACTCTTGCTGTTCTCCTTAATGATGTCTTTTATTATCTGTTAATCTTAAAAAACCCCTCTGCTAAAGGTTTGATAAATATTCTGTCGTTTTCTTCTGCTTTATTTAGAATGTTTCTAGTATCTGAAATTTATTTTGGTATATATTTTAGTGAAGATCTAAATTACCTTCCCTTTCCCCACAAACTGCTTAATGGTTCCTCTATTATGTGTGGGGAATAATTCACTTTTTTATTATTGATTAGCATGCCTCCTTCATAATATACCACATTCTTAGGTATGTTGTAGCCTACTTCGGTGCTGTTAGTTTTGTTCCCAAAACCATGATTTTCAATCACTACAGCTTTGAATAACTTCCCCTGCAACCTTACTTACCCTTCTAGATGCCCCGTGAAGTCACTAGAGTTATGCAGTAAATCCACATTATGTGACATCTTGTCTCCCTAAACTCCAGTTATGAAGCTTCTTTCTTCAGATTCTACAACCTTAGTGCAGATCCACACACACCCAAGCCACTCCAACTTCTGCCCCCTCCCCTAAAGATTTAAGTTTCTGGTCACTGTTGTTCTATCAACAATCTATCCTTATTCTTTGTGATTCCAAAAGGATGGTTTTTTAAACCCAAGGCTCTTGGCTCCACTCTTTTGACCAAGAGAACTTCCCTGAGAAATCACTGCAATTTCTCCCTAGTCTCACATTTCTAGTCCAATCCTTCCATACGCCTACCATTATTAACTCAGTGCTTCTAATTCACTCTGAACTCCCAATGGTTTGCACATACTGCCAGCTGTGACAATGTACTGATCCATAGGCTTTCTACTGTTACTTTTACCTGGAGTGCTCTTTGAGTGTCACCTCACCTCCATCTGGTCTCCCTTTGGATGTCACCTTCTCAGCAAGGCCCCCCCTTGAGAATCCTGGGTGTAAGGGCACCCTATTTCACTTTGTACTCTAGCACTTATTCTCTGGTTTCTTACATAGTTTATTATCTGTCTCTTTTATAAGAGCACAAACTCCTTGAGGTTAGGACAGCAACTGGAACATACCAGGCACACAACAATTACCTGCTAAATGAGAATAAGTATAAATCTGGGACAAAAGTCTTTATGAAGTGTTTTTTCTATCTTTTCAAAAAGGTTTGGCATTTAACTCTTAAAAATCTCATAAATCTCCATATTATTCTTCCTAGATATGTTTATAAATTTTGATCCTACACATGTAAGTTATCTTTTTGCCATTAATCTGATTATTACTACTTAAGGATAAGTGAAACTTTTCTTATATAACACTAATTTAATAACTAATTTTTATTAGTCCTAAGTGCATTCCAATGGTTTCATATGTTCTAAGAGTGTTGGCCTTTTTTGATATGCAGTAATGCTGTATCATTTTATGTTTGTTTTATTTACTATTATGTATTCCTTTTTCTTATTTCTGTTTAATAACACTGCAGAAGTTCCAAGTGATAAATTCATAGCACCTATCCTTATTTTTTCTTGATATAAATGGGAACAGGGCCTACCTGCCTTGCCACTGGTTTGAAAAAGTCATAATACTGTAACATGTCAAGTAAATAGCTTTCCATGGCCATTTTTCAAAAAACCATTTTTATTGGAAAATGATGCTGTATTATCTAATTTTAGAACATCCCCTAAGATATTAGTTTTTCTTATTTGTTAGCATATTTAGATTTCCTTTACATAAAATTCTTCCATTATAAATCACATTTAGTCAAAAAGAATTACTGTTTTCAATCAAAAAGAATTACTGTTTTCAAATGTAAATTCTCTATGATTTTTCTAAATATATTCATATTCACCTATTATTTTGCTTTCAGTTATTTTTATTAGGTTATAGAAACCCAGGGTTATAGCTGCCTTTTTTTTTTTAAGATTTATTTATTTATGCATACAAGCACTGGGGTACAGGCCAGAGGTGTGGGGGTGAGAGGATTCACCACAGAGAGCAGGGAGCAGAACAGGCAGATCAACTGAAGTATACTGCTGAGAGGAGTAGCGGGCACAGCAGGAGAGGTCTGCCACGCCATGTGGGTCCCCCACCACCCGGCCGGCAGCAGGGATCGAACTCATGCTGCAGTGGCTGCGGTTTGCCTCATAGTGCATTGCTTAACCCACTGCGCCACCAGGGGGGCCCTATAGCTTCCTTTTACGGATAAATATTTCTATGTTCTGGAATAATTTTCTTAAAAGCTTAAAGCAAAGAACCAAAAAATAATTTAGGACCAGGAGCCATTTCTGAAGGTAGCTTCCAATCTCTTCATTGGTCCTATTTTATTCAGTTTTTCTTAATCTTATGCTATCAATTTTGAAAACTTAAATTTTCTGAAAATGATTTCTTTCAATATTTTGTTCTTTTTTTAGTTTAATAGTATAAACATTACACTGTATGATACACTGACAACTTTCCCCCTCAAGGTTAGGTGTTTTTCTAGACCTTTTCTAGCTTTGATTAGGCTTTTCTTCCTGCCCCTTGATTAAATAAGTATATTTTTCACACTTTAATTTCAAAGATCTGATATCTTCTATTCATTTATTTCTGCTTTTTCACTGACTTCTTGAGTGGTTCAACTGATGCCTGTTACCAGGACCACTGGGGAAAAAGTGGCAGGTACACTGGGCACTACCTGCCCAGTGAAGGAGAGCCATGGGATAGTGGGCCAAAGAGAAGGCAGCTTATGCCTTGGCCTGATTCTCGGGTTAAAACCCCATGAGTCTTCACCGAGGTCTTTACTACCCCATGCTATGAACACCCTTATAAGTGTGTGCATCAAGTTCCAAAGAAGCCTAACTAGACTCCACCGTGTGTAGCAGTGAAGAAGAGTAAGTGCTACATTTCTAATTATTGAAAATAATAACACTGCTGCCCTGTCAGCCTTCACAAATATGGGATCTGTAATCACTAAGAGGTGGGTCTGTTTGCCTTTCAAGTGTCTTAAAGAATTTGCTGAGCACATACTGCCAATAGATTCTAGCCAATGCCTCCCAAACCTTCTATTCCAGCTTCCCTGAGAGCTGTAGACTCAATTCCAATAGTCTCTTCACATTTCTTTTACAACTCTCTCACACACCCTTCCCATACCAAACTGTAGCTGTCCCAAAATAAGCTTGTTGTCCTTATTTCAGTAGTGGATAACAGGCACTCAGCTAGAATCTCCCTTAGTCTCCGCTGCCACCCCACAAATTTCCCCTAAGCAGTCTCCTTCTCTCTACCCCAATAATAATAGGCCATGTTCAGGTCCCTGTAGTTTTTATCTGAATCACTGATACAATCCTTCTACACAGCTGGCAGAATGATCTCCCTCTTGTGCTTTGGGTTTTTTTTTTTTTTTAAGGATTTGTTTGTTTGTACATACAAGAGCTGGGGCACAGGCCAGAGTCCAGAGCGGTGAGAGGATCCACCAGAGCCAGAGTGGGGAGTGGAACAGGCAGACTGACTGAAACACACTGCTAAGGGGAGCAGCGGACGAGGCAGGAGAGGTCTGCTGCGCCATGTGGGTCCCCTCCCTGGCTGGCAGCAGGGATCGAACTCGCGCTGCAGTGGCTGTGGTTTGCTTCATAGCGCGTTGCTTAACCCACTGCGCCACCAGGGAGACCCTACTTTGGAGTTTTTAATGCTCCCTGTCTCTTCCATGATAAAGAATACCCTCATCAACAGAGAGTATAAACTTTCCACGACCTGGCCTCTGTCTACTCAGCCAGCCCCATGAGGTTCTCTGCTTTATATATAGAATCTAGCAGTGGTGAAATTCTGTGAATACACTATTCACACCAAGCCTTTCAGGATTCTGCTCTCCCCTTGTTTGAAAACTGTGGGCCATTCTTGAGCTAGACCACAGGCTTTCTGAGTTAAGATTAAGTTGTATTCACTCTCCTATCCTTAAAACCTAACCAAGTGTACTGCAGATGGCTTGAGACTGCTATGAACTGACCTCACTCCTCTCAGTCCAAACTCCACAATATGCTTTTCTAATACTAAGTCTATTTAAAACATTTTACAAATATTCTCAAGGTCAAGTAAAAAAACTTTTCATTGAGCCTGTGTGCTGGTTTCTGTTGAATAAATAAAGTGCGCTTACGGACTTAGTGATCCACTGATGAAGGTAGTGATTCAGTTCACCAGGATAAACAGCGGAACGTGGGGAGTTCTACATTAAAGATATAAACATATACCCCATGAGGGCAGGAGTGGGGGGCACTGAATGCAACTGGAGACAGGCAGTGGACAGTGACTGCACAACGTTGAGGGACAGGCAGGGTATGACCGACGGTGATGGGGAGGAACAGCCCAGACACTGGACTACTTTAAGGACCAAAACAGTCCACAGGGACCATGGAGGTGCGGCTGCTGATCTCAGACAGCTGCTGGGCCGCCCTCCCCAACAGGCAGCCCCACTCACCGCCTGAGTGACTCCGGAGGATGGAGACACATCGCCACTGCTCCACATTGGCAAGCTTACCACTGGAGCCAAACACGGTGCTGGGGCCGATGTACCTGTGTGAGAGAGGAGTCAGAAAGGTGCCCCAGGAATACTCTGGGCGCTGCACAGAGATGCTCCCTGCAGTGCGGCTTATCATGGCAGACAGAACAAAGCAAAGACAGACAAGGGCTAAAAAGCATGGAACTGTTGAACAACAGGAGCTGGATAGGTAAAGTATGATCCATGCCCTTGATGAAATACTACAGAGCCATCAAAATTCTTTGGTAAAAGACTATTGAATGCAAAAGACAAGTTCACAATGCATAATTAATATGTGAAAGCAGACCAAAGAACACTATATTCAACAAAATTATGTAAAGAGAAAGAATACATGTAACATGGGTATCATCTATGGACAGAAAAAATGGATTAGAAGGAAACAGCAAAAAATACCAAAGCATTAATTGTGGTTTTCTTTAGGAGGTAAATTTGCAATTTTTCTCTTTTATAATTTTTTATTTTTCCAAATTATATACTAAATGTTGTTTATGTTACCTACAGAAGCAAAATCAGTCATGTTGTAATGAATTCAGTAACTCTGCCTTAACACCTAAAATGAAAAAAATACTAGAACTGTGGGTCTAGGTTCCTGCCACGGAAGCAGTCACACGGCACTCATGGAGGTGGCGCTGAGCCTCCAGTAACACCCTTCACTCCTATACTCTTCACAAACCCATAGAAAGAGCTCCTGGAGGCAGCTCAGTCAAAGGTGACAATGAGCCTTTTCTTTTGAAAACATGGGCAGGGGCCACTTTGGCTGAGCAGTGAGATAAGAGATGATCCTCCAGCCTGACAGATACCTAGAGTCAGTTGGGGAGCTGGTTACAGAGAACAGAATCCCAAGACTAGGTTTAAAGAAAAATAGCTTTCCAGGCAATAGTTAGTTCATTGTGGATACACAGAATGCCTTAAGGGGGCGTTCCTTAAAGCCCCAGGGTGAGGCTGACAGAAAATGAAGTAAATGGCTCTGAATTCCATGCCACAGACTCCATCAGAGTACTGTAACTGTTAATCACTTAGCATGCTGGGAAATTTCATGTAATAGAAAGAACAAAATAAACGAAACTACCAATGTCGGCACTGGGAAGGATTAGACCTTATTCAGGTGGAAACCCTGTAACTACCCTATACGTGAGGGGGTAGCTGAGCAGGCATGTGGGTGGCTTCTTAACTCCCTCCCTGTTCAGGATCCAGTTGCTCCTAGCCTCTGTGCTTCTTTCCACCTATGAAGGAGCTCTGGGGACTCTTCAGTACCAGGACAAGGAAAAGTGACTATGATGAAGACCAGCAAAGAAAGCTTCTAAAAATAAAATGTTTAGAAAGGAAAAATGATGCTTACGTAGCCCGTTTCCACACCATAATCAGTTTGTCATCTCCCCCAGAAGCTAAATACATCCCACTGTTTGACCACCGCACACAGTTCACACATGCTAGGAAGAAAAAAAAAAAAAATAGGGTGATGAAAATCCAATAGTCATGCCCACTTTCTTTATGTAGAATTTGGCAAGATGCAAAGGGTTTATCAAATCTAATCTACCTGATCTAGTCAAGGCACCTACGGTGTGAGAGTCCCAGAAGAACAATACCATCCAAACACTGTCCAATTTGTCTTAATGAGTTATCATAACAAGAGTCTGGAGGGGGAGAGGCTACACAATCTGAGCAATGACAGCACTGAGGCATGGTCAACAGAAGACTTATTTCCATGAAAAGTGACCAGTGATAACAAGAAGCCCACTATCTCTAAGGGACTACACTGATGACGTGTATCTCTGAACAGGGGTTGCTCTTGAGATGAGGCACGTGCTAAGAAGGCTGAGATGCTTTAGCCAGCACCTGCGGGGGCCAGTGTAGCACTGACTTCATTCCACCTGTCAGACTTTTTTAATTCGGATTTTCCAAATCTGTCAGCACCGCACGTTGGTTCATTCTGTCCTTATAAACTAAGACCAGCAGGAATCCCCTGATAGATCAGCTTCTGGGAACACTCACTTCTGTGGGACACTACTCAAGCTGTGGTCCAACATGGCCTATGAGTGACTTGTGCTCCAGGTCAGAGGACACGGAGAGGTCTGAGAGCAAAAAACACACAGCAAAGAAAGGGAATGAACTGTTAATGGAACATCTCAGGGGAGGCAGTTGGTTGGAAACTAGAGCCAGCTATAGTCACTCTGATACTTAGGAACAGGAAACTAAGGAGCTAAAACAGGGAAGGAAATCACATAGGTCTGCAGACAAAAGGGTCCTGGCAGAAGGCCTCAGGGTGACAGTGACAATCTGAGACCTTTTGGTGCATTTTCCTTTATGCACCCTTCCCCAGAATCCTACTGCTTTCCAGTTGCTGGCCCCAAAGCCCCATGGAATCAGGCAGTAACGACTCATGAGCAGGAAATCACCAGAGGTACCTGCAGACTGTCCAAAGATGGTTCTGTGGGCGGGCCGAGTCTTCTGCTGAATAACTCACCCAGGTGTGCAGCCAACATCTGTGCCTTCAGACAGCAGGCCGAGGGGAGTTACCGCCGCACGGGGCCTTATCTTTCTAATTACAAACACATGTGCTAACCTTGGGCACTCTGCCAACACGCAAAGCCTGCAAAGGGCCACTCTGTAATACCTAAGTGATTGTCCATCTGGCAAAGCATCTTGGGAATATTTTCATCCTTCTCGTCATCCTCCTGGAGGACTGGAGACATATTCCAGATCACAACCTTCCCAGAATCTTGTCCTGGAATGAAGGAACAGAAATAATTCAATTTGTAAAGAGTAGAAATGCAACTATGATACAATATTAACTATGACAAAGATCTTCACTTAGACTGCATAAATCATAATTCACTAGCTCGGTAAAGACTGGATTTGAATGACTTATATAAGTTCCAGGAAAAAAGACAAGAATCATGGGAATCAAAAGGGTATGGGTTTAGTAGTAGGCTGAGTTTATAACTTTATGAAACCTAACTTTATGAAAAACATCTCTAGACTAAAAATCAAGAGGGAACTGAGCTCTGGTCTAACCTCTAACACTGATTTACACTGGGATCCTCATCCCTGTCCAGGATCTAGACTCTTTGTCCACAAAATGGGGGAGATTATAAAAGCCTAAGTCCCGGGACCCTTGCACATCTGAGCACAGGCATCCTAGCAACCAAGGAGATAGCACAGTTCTTGCCAGGGCTTCCATCCTCCTCCAGATGCTGCCTGGAGTTGATGGCTGTTCCCAGAACTGACTGGATACTTCGAGACCCAAGTCTGAAATGTGCCCTGCACACAGGAAAAAGGGCCCTTCTTATCTGTCCGTAGCAGTCACCGAAAAGAGGGCATTTAGGATCCCTATGGTCATAAGCTGATTGTAGAGTACAATGTTCTAAAATTATATCTATGCATTTCAGAAATGAATTCTCTTTCTAAGTTTTTCCACTATGGTTAACAAAAATCCAGCCCCTCATTAACTTTCTATTACAGGGTGACAAACACCATAAAGGCCTAGAAATGGATCTGTCAAAATAACTGTAAGGCATGTTTGAAACTGCCTCCCTGTCAGTATGTAAAAACATTTCTTAATCAGTTTTCCTTAGGCTTTAATATGCTGAGTGGTGCAGGAAGGTATGCGCCTCTTGTGGATGAGGAGAACACCCTGTCTTCCCAGCTAAGTTCAGAGTTCTTAGGTGATGCCATTGAGCTCTGGCTAATGCAGTGTGCAATATGCAGGAAGTCTGAAGTCAATGTACCTGGCCTGAGGACTAGACCTCACAAAGGCAATTTCCAGGGGCTGTCCACAGAGGCTTTGGTCAGAGAGAGAAAAGACCCTGTTCTAGAGTGGGAATGCCACTTTGTTTCACTATCTTTGTACCCTGGTCTGAAAAACAACTGTGTCTTTCTAAAGTTACCTTAGTGCAATAATGCAACACACCAGATGGAGTACACTGACACTGACAATAAACATGGACAGATTTTCAAATGGTGTGAAGTGCTTTACTTGCCTGTGGTTTACTTGTTCTTTAACGCAGCTGCATTCCCTTGAATCCAGAAGATGGATCTAGTACCTACATAACTGACTTTGCAGCTCAGCCAACCTGTCCCCATTTTCAGATGAAAACATGCTGCTAGAGTAAAGGAAAGGGCTCAAGAGCCTCCCTCCAGGGCTGGGGTTTTGCCATGAAATCACCAGCATTCCCCACACCTAGTCTGCATGGTCTTGGGGCTGCAAATTGATTTAATGTTTGTCCAAAATAGAGGAATTAGAAAGAAAAACCTGCTGTAATAACATTTATAGAGCATACTAGAGTTAAAAAAAAAAGGCTTCTGACCTAACCTGCAGATAAAAGATTATGATCACACATTTGCACTACGTCATATACATACTGAAATACAGCACATATTCTATCTTCAAGCTCAATGGGCAACCAGGAGAAGCAGAGAAAGGTGACAGGGTCATGAGTTCTCCCTGTGACACCAGGAACATACCTTGTCCTCCAGTTGCGAACTTGGTCCCGTCAGGGTGAATATCAACTGAAAAAATTGGCTTGCCTGTAAATGAAAGAAAAAATAACACACACAACATCTACCTTAATTTTTATTCACCAGAGAATAGCAAGATTCAAAATTTTAAAGAATATTGGTTGTTCAAGTGATATCCCTAATCACTGTTGCTAGGAAAATAAACTACCTAAGAGTAGAGTCACCTAAGTTTCAACTACTGTTTATACTTTAACTGCAAGTGATGTTAAACAGCTTGAAGTCTAAAAGTGAGACAAAGAATACAATTATTACAAAGTATAACAGTCTTGAGTCCACAGGTCACCTGGACACCTGCACAGGTCTGTTGGGCAAGAACCCGACACCTTCAGGGAACACATGTCTGTAAAGGACATGAGCTGTTGATGACAACACCTTTAAGTCACAGGGGCTACACCTCCAGCCACCTTGCCATCCCACATCTTCACTTGGTTGGCAGCCTGTACACGGAGTATGTCCTAACCTTTTCTCCTCGTCTGTCAGCTGGCTGCCACACATGGACATCACTTCTTTTGTCATGCTTCTGCTTCCAAAAAGCCCTCCGTGACATTTATGCTGCACTGATGTTCATGGAGTCAGACTTTTCAACCATCTTCTATGTCTGAACCTCCTTCACAGTATGTGCCCTATGTTAACTTGATGTTCAGTCCCTCTGGGGTTAAGTGTTGTGACTACTAGCTCTTGGGAGTCCCCACAGGGCCCAGTATGGGCTCAAGCCTACATGAGGAACCCATGGAAATGGATGGCTAGCTGAAGGGATCAGAATCACAAAAGTGCCATTAAGAGTTCAAAATCCAGGGGCCCCCTGGTGGTATAAGGAGTTGAGCGCTGCACTGTGGAGCTTCTGCAGCCACTACAGTGCTAGTTTGATCCCTGGCCAGGGAGGGGACCCACATGGCACAGACCTCTCCTGTGTCGACCACTTCTCCTCTCAGCAGTATGTTTCAGTAGATCTGCCTGTTCTGCTCCCCACTCTGTCTCTGGTGAATCCTCTCACCCTCCCCTCCCCCCCACCTTCTGGCCTGTACCCCAGCTCTTATATGCATAAATAGAATCTTTTAAAAAAAAGTTCAAAATTTAGTAGACTGGAAGGTAATCCTAGGGCTATGCCCAGTGGGTACCTTTCTGGTAGACTGGTTTGCTTCTAGGCTAAGAGTGGCATGTTAGTCACTGCTGAGTTCATCACTCAGTCCCAACACTAACCCAGTGAGGTGACAGAGTAATATCTATTCAGTGACAAATCAGATGCATGGCAATGAACTGAGTATCAGCAGTCACTGGTAGAGACAAGGGGCTATTGTCAGAGTTTCTTAATTGAGGATGTTTTGTCTGTCATCCAAGATGAGGTGGCACAGATATCAGGATGAGGGTCTAGAATCACAGAGTGGCAAATGTGGGCAGGGCAGGGAAGGTGGTGATTGTCTAAAAGCACAAAGTCCTGTCAGGATTCTGTCCATGTATGGAAAATCAAAAAGACAGTGATCATATGGGCCCCAGAAGTCCCTATGTCCTTCTTGTAGAGAACCATACCGCTAGAGTCAAATTGAGTATAAGCTTCCACAAAACACGGGGAAATGTATTCTTACTAGTCATTACTTGATATGGGAGCAGCCGCCATGCAAAGCTGTTCACGAGCAGGCATGCCAAATGTCTATTCCCTATTCTGTCTCAAGGAAAAGTCAAACCTTAGAAGATCTGGAAAACACACCAAATGTTATTTTACCTCTAGTACTTACTGAGTTCCAAAGCAATACAAACCACAACGGGGCCCTTTTACTCTGGCAGTTCCAGTCTGGTCCCTGTCCTCAGGAAGCTCCTAAGTCACTTCGATATCAAAAGTCTGAGCTCTGTCATGACAGGTCAAGTTCAGTCAAACAGTTGCTAGCCACCTTCCTGCAATACTTGCAGTGTGGTGGTGAAAACAGTACCAAATAATGGAGATTCATTCATTCCTGGTCTGCTCTGAGATTTTATTCCAAGGTTGGTTTACAAGTTCACGGTTCAGGACTCTACATAGCTTTGAAGAAGCCAGACCTACCAGCAAAGTGCACTTATATTGGCCTGGAAAAAAACGAGTCAGTGACTTATTTTTCTTTTATTGCTTGGGTAAGACCGACTCTAATTAGTCCTACCTTAATCCTTAAGCCAAGACTCCAGAAAATGATACCCAACAGTATAACAGAAGGCAGATGCTGAGAACACAGGTGACAAGGACTAGATGTGCTCAACTTAGTGCTTCTGTGTCTGTGCAGGTCCACTGACACACCCCTGCCCTTCTGTGATGGTGGCTACCATGGGTGACAAACCAGAGCCTGATGCTACCTTGGGAATTTTCTACTTTCCCAAAGGCTAAGGGGATGAGAAGGAAAGAGCTGTGAGAAAATGGGCTATGAGAGGTGTCTCATAAGAAAAGAAAGGACAATTGTTACCATGGGCTCAAACTGTACAGTTGCTGTTGCCCCAAAGTATGCAAGGAATGGTGAGACCCAGGTTCAGAGTCCTGCTAGACACCAAACAATAGTGACCAACTAGCACTACTAAGACCCTTAAGAAATTCAGAAGAACAGATGTCTCCACATGTGGCAAGGAGAGTGGCAGGGAGTCAACCCCATCAGGACCTCCACCTCCACTCAGGACCCCTGGGAAAGCTATAGTAGGCCCTTGGAGGTACCAACTGACTAGTCCATCCAGAAGAGTCAGAGCAACAACGGAGTACGCTCTTTTTTGGGGTAAAGAGTTATTTTTATTTATGCATACAAGAACTGGGATGTAGACCAGAAGTGTGGGGGGTGGGGGGGGAGGTTAGGGGTGGGGATGGTGTATGGTAAAAGGATTCACCAGAGTCAAAGTGGGGAGCAGAGCAGGCAGATCTACTAAAATACACTGCTAAGGGAAGCAGCAGGCGAGACAGGAGAGGTCTGCTACGCCATGTGGGTTAGCTCCCTGCCTAGGATAGAAATCAGGCCACGTGGTAGGGTGGTACCATGTGTCACGCTAGTGGTAGCGTGACAGGGCTGACACTTAACCCCTATGCTACCAGGGAGGTCCATAACAGTGGAGTATGTTCTGATGAGCTCTGCCTTCCCCAGATCAGATCCTCTATCCCCCACACCATAGTGTGTTCCTGTGTGTCTGATGTGCCCTCAAGCTCTCCAAGAAGCACAGCCCTGGAGAGTACCTAAATCCCACACTATGCAGTAGATATTTCTGATATCCTTATTTTATATAAAGGAGAAACTAAGGCACATGGTTAGAAAAGTTGTCCTAAGCCATACAGCTGCCTGACAGAATGCTAGTATATGGCTCCAGAGCCTGGAGCTTTAAATACTACAATGTGGGGCCTCCCTGGTGGCGCAGGGGCTTAAAAAAGTCTTAGCACTATCAAGAAATGGCCAGCCACTGTAGCAAGAGCTCTATTCCTGGCTAGGGGACTAACCACATTCCATAAGCTCCCATCTTGCCCCTGCTCCCCTTAGCAGTGTATTTCAGTGGAACTGCCTGTTCTGCTCCTCACTCTGTCTCTGCTGAATCCTCTCCCCTCCTACCATCTCTGGCCTATACCCCAGTTCTTGTATGCATGAATAAAAATGAATCTTAAAAAAAATAAATACTACAATGTATTGTCCCTCTAGAGAATGCTGGGAGCGGGTGTACGTGGAGCTTTCTGAGCATGGGTATGATACTTCCTGGAAGAAAATGATGCAAAACTCACAGGTAGAAGTAGGGAACAAGAGTCAGAGTGAGAAGAATTCACTAGTCCAGATGATGTAGTTTGGGCCCTTGGATTTGCTACACGGAGCCATCACACTGGATGTCCAAGCCTGTGGGCCCATGTGAGAGACTTATTTTGCTTCTTCCATAGGCTTCAGTGAACCACACCTCCCAGGACTCATGCCTGTGTGCTTCCCTTTCCTTGGATTTGAGTCAGCCCAGTAAACGATTTTAACTGTTTCAGTTCCAAGCTTGAGTCTAAAGAAGACCCAGCAGGTCAACTTTTGCCCTCTAGAGGAAGCCAGGTACCATGTAAGAAGTCCAACTATCCTGAGACCACTATGCCAGGAGGATCCCCAGCTGGCATGAAGAAAGGATCAAAGGACATAATTAAGAATGAGAATCAACTCTTGCAGTCTCAAACTGTTCTAGCCCTCCGAGGAGATTACATGTGGAAAAAGAGGTGCTGTTCCTGCTAAATTGCAATATTGTAAATCATAAAATGATCATTGTTTTAAGACAACAAGTTTTGGGGGTAGTTTGTAATACAGTAAGAAATAACCCCAGGTAACAATTCATTTGCTTTTTTCGAACCAAAGTAGTTCTAACTGAATTAGTATCAGTCTTTGAGTAGATCCCCATTAGGAAGGAACATCCACTGGGTCCTGGGAGGACTTAAGTCTTTAATTTCCGAATGTCTGTGAGAGATATCACATGTCTCCTCAAGAATTCCAAATTCACTTACCAACAAGTCACAGGCCAGCTGATTCCCCAAGAGCATGCAGAGTAAGCCAGGTCAAGCAGAGAGGCTCAGTCACATAGGTATCAATCACCGCCCTCATCCTTCAGATCAACCTATTGTAGCATCCACAGATGTTTTCTCATCTATGGATGCCTTCCATACATGCTCTCTGTGTAGCTGATGTGCCCCTCATGCTCCATAAGAAGCATAGCCCTGGAGAGTCCTTAAATCTCACAACACCCTTTGACGTATATATTTCTGACATCCATATTTTATAGCGCCTGATATTTAGCTAAGCAGTCAGAATGTAAAATTGTAGAAGGCTCACCCTGCCCTCAGTAAGCTCCCAGACTGTAGATAATCTATACTGGTAAGTCTAAGAGGGACAACTGCACAGGTAGAAAATCAGTCTGTGGATGCCTGCAGAAATCACAGCTGAACTGAGTCCCACAGAGCAAGAAGTCAGCCAGAAGGGTGGGGGAGGGGAATTTGAGGTAGAGGAGACAAAGCAGGAAATCAAGAAATAGCCTGCCTGACATGCTACTATAGACAGTGTACAGGTAGAAAATGGAGAGAGAGAATAAAGAAAAAAGAGAAAGTGGAGAGAGAGAAGAGGCTTGAGAGATGGAAGCACTGGTATGAGACCAAGACTTCCCTTTACTGTCACCTTCAAAGCAGAGGAACACCAAAGTTAGATTCATACAGTTGTGTGGAACATGGGCTTTAGTTCCTAAGATGAAGGGATGTTAAATTGGAGTGGACCTCAAGCATCCAGGGAAAGACAACAATTGAGGCTGGAAATAGGACTGATTTAGCATTAAACAGTCCTAGGTTGAAACCATGGTCCTGTTGGTTTACCAGATATGCAGTAAGTTATTTAACTCTCAAAACACCAGGGATGGGATGACACATTTCACCCTCACAAACACCTTACGAAACACACTAAAATGCCATGTCACTTTGCTTCTATGATGCATGTTTCACATATGAACTTTTCTGAGGTCAGGATGCACCTTTTGTGAATGGTATGATTTCACACTGCATTTCCTTTTATAGTGATGTATCATGTATTCTAAGAAATATGGTAGTGGACCTGCAGAAAGCCATCAGCAAGGTGCTTGCTCTTGCTAGGCCTTCCAGTCCCAAGGAAAACATTCCCTGAGTGGGAATAGATCTCCTTTTTCTAACGGGCTCTTCAAGGTGGAGCTGAGGAAAAATCTCTTACACTTGCTTGGTTGGAGAACTATTCTTGTGTCACAGCATAATGATAAAGATGAGTTTCTAACTACTTCAGTGTTTGGCCTTTCTTTGCACAGAAACAAAAAATAAATACCAGGAATCTCATACCCATTTACTGATACTGAATTTATCAATATACTGTACTGAATCCTTATATTCTCACAGCATATACAACACGATCCATTCTCTCTGGGACTCTGCTTCCAGGTCACCCTCTCCTGGACAACTTCTGGGCCCTTCCCAGTCCACACACAGTATCCTGCATGCTCATCATCTGGCAGGGAATAAAAAGTAGTTATGGAAGCTGTGGATTCTGACAGAGGTCGGTCAGGCACAATCACATCCTCTCTTGCATCACAGTAAAGATTCCTGGATAAGGTCCAACTGTGGAAGTTATACAGAAGAATGGCCAGAAAGAAGCAAGGAGGGCAAATAAGACAACCCGCCCTTTGGTTTGGGCTGGTCTCTGACCTTTAACTTGGACAGTTCACTGATACATCTGACTGAAACATCCGTGAACATGTCCTGCTGAAATGGAAACGGGGAAACTGAGGCCTTTGCCCACTGCATCTTTTTCCTGTAGCCCAGTAATATTTGGTTTTAACAAATTTTAGAAAATTTATAATTAAAATGAAATATGGAAAAATGTTTTAAACATTAAGTGAAAAATGAAGTTGCAAAATATTAAAATATCAGATATGTTCAAAAATATGATGTTACATGTAGAAAATTACTGAGTCCACAAAAAATCATAATAATGAATTTAATAAAGCTGAAGAGTATAAAAGCAACAAACAAATATCAGCTACATTTTTATACATTAACAGTGAAAAACCCACAAAGGAATTTGTAAATAAACTTAACCAAGGATACCAGACTTGACCAGTGGAAACCAGAAAACACTGCTGAAAGAAATTAAAGACACAAGTAAACGGAAAGGCTTCTTGTATTCTTGGATCAGAAGATTTAAGATGCCAGCATTAACAAAAGTTATATAGAGTTAATGTAATCTGAATAAAAACTCCAGCGACCTTTTTTTTGGGGGGGAGGCAGCAGAAATATAAAAACCCATCCTAAAATTCATATAGGCTCTCAAAGGACCTGCAAACAATCTGGGAGGGAAAAATTTGCAAGTTGAATTTCTTGAAAATTAATAAAGGTTCTTCATCAAACAATACTATCAACAGAATAAAAAGGCAAACCACAGGCTGGGAGAAAATATTTGAAAATACACATCTGATAAAGGATTAATGTTTGGACCATATGCAGAATTCATTAAACTCAACGAGAAAAACAAAAAATAATACTCAAAATGGGCTAGGGATTTGAATAGACATTTCTCCAAAGCATATTTACAAATGGTCAACAATTATATAAGATACTCATTTCATGAACTATCAAAAAATGCAAGTCAAAACCACCTAACACCCTTTAGTATAGCTACTATTGAGAGAGAGAGAGAGAGAGAGAGAGAGAGAGAGAGAGAGAGAGAGACGTACTAGCAGAGAAAGCAGAATCGTTGTGCACTGTTGGTTCAAATATAAAATGGTACAGTAGGGTATGTGCTATAGAATAAGTATAGTGGTTCTCAATAAATTAAAAATAGAATTAGCTATGACCCAGCAATTTCAACTCTCAGTATATATCCAAAAGAATTGAAAGCAGGGTCTTAAAAAGATATCTGTCACCAAGATACATGACAAATAGCATTATCCACAATAGCTAAGAGGTGGAAACAACTCAAGCGTCCACTGATGAATAAATGTGGGACAGTCATACAATGGAATATTATTTAGCCTTAAAAGGAAAGAAATCCTGACAGATGTGACATGGATGACTCTCAGAGACATTCTATTATTTGACATGCCAGTTACAAAACCATAAATTTTGTATGATTTCGCTAAGTCTCCAAAGAGTCAGATTCAGAGATGTATTATAGAATAAGAAACTGGGGATTTGTTGTCTTTTTAAAAGGGTCAGAATTTTAGTTTTGCAAGATAAGTTCTACGATTAGTTGTACAACAATATGACTATAAGTGACACTACTGAATTACACATTTAAAAGATGGTTAAGGTAGTAAATTTTATGTTGTGTACAATTTTTAAAAATGTCAAACAAAACAAAAAAATTCTATACATGCATGTGTAGAACTATACCAATAAGACAGAGGGGTCTGGGAAGGTAGGAGGTGTAGTTACTTGACTGTGGGGTGGATACAAAAAGCTACACAGATGAAAAAGCTGTACAGAACTAACCACCACCCCCCTAATCCCCACAAATGAGTACAAATTAAAGTGGGGAAGATCTAAATAAGATAGGTAGATAGGTGGATTGTGTCAATGTCAATATGATATTATACTGAGGTTTTGTAAAATGTTACCCCTGGGAAAAATTGGGCAAAATGTACAAAGGATTCCTTGGTATCATTTAATTCAACTATGTGTTACTCTACAATAATCTCAATAACAAATAAACTCACACAGTGATTGTCATAATAAAATGGATCATTTTCTTGTACATACTATAGTATCAGCAAGTTCTCTGGAGAAACTTTTGCCCCTAAGCTTACTAACTTAAATCTAAGCTGCCTACCAGATAATGCATCCTTAACTTCTTCAGAACAGAATTCTTGATCTTTTTACCTACTATTTGTCTGCCCAGGAGAAACCAACAAGTCCAATAATATTCACATGCCTAAATTTTTCTGACCTTCTCTCCAAGCTCCCTTTGCCCCAATGATGGGTCTCTCCTTTGCTAGAATGCACCAAATAGGCTCCTTTCCAGTGCTCTTCACTGCCCCTGTCGTTGGCCCAGAAACTCTTTTCTAATATACTCCATTGCTCTGTCACCACTTCTAGCCAGTCTTTGCTCAATGTTACCTTCTTCTAAAGGTCTATTCTGGGGCGTTCCTGGTGGTTCAAGGGGTTAAGCACTGTACTATGAACCATCTGCAGCCACTGCAGCATGAGTTCGATCCCCGGCCAGGGAGGTGACCCCCATGATGCAGCAGACCTCTCCTGCCTCGCCCGCTGCTCCCCTCAGCAGTGTGTTTCACTCAATCTGCCTGTTCTGTTCCCCACTCTGTCTCTGGTGGATGCTCTCACCCCACATCTCTGGCCTGCACCCCAGATTCTTCTATGAGTAAATAAATAAATCTTAAAAGAAAAAAGAGGTCTATCCTAACCATCCTACATGGAAGTATTAACCTTCTCAAACTGGTCCTTTATTATACGTCTGTCTACCCATAGAATGTCAACTGCAAGAGCTCGGCAACTTTTGTCAATCTTAATCATGGAAGCATTCCCAGTAGCTAGAGGTGTGGCTTTGGCACACAGAAGACACTCAATAAATACTTTTATTGAATGACTGAAGAAAGCCCATGGCAGAATTCCCAAATCCAAACATACCTTTATGTCACTAGCATCTCAATCTCTGGGAGGCAGGTTCTTCATCTCCTAAACCACCACCTGTAAGTAGGACGCACAGCTCTGACTGGCTCACAGAGCCATCTGCTGCTGCCACCTTTACTGCTTCCAACCACAAAGGTTCCCTAGTCTTCACAGGTAAGCACTGCCACAGTAACATCTCATAGCAAATGCACAAAGTTGTAGCTATCATGCGACTATTTTGTTGTTGTGTTTACTGTTCTGCCATGAACTAAAGTAAAAGAAAGGGAGGGACAGGCATATTATTTCTAGATCTTAGTCACTTTTCCTGCAGCATTTGCCAAAACATAATCAAGAACGTTTTCATAACAGACACTATCTGTTTCTTCATACTATTTTGTCCTAATTTGCAGAACAGAGCTATCTGCGAATGGATTTCTATAAATATAGTCATCTCTTCCACCCACTTTCATTAGAAAATTAAGAGCAATTAAGAGCTACTTTCCCCGGCCTCCCTGGTGGCGTAAAGATTAAGTCTCAGCACTATGAAGCTATCAGTAGCCACTGCAGCACAAGTTCCATCCCAGGGCAGGGAACTGACCCACATGGCTCAGCAGACCTCTCCTGTCTCTCCAGCTGCTCCCCTCAGCAGTGTACTTCAGTCAATCTGCCTGTTCTATCTCTGGTGAATCCTCTCACACACACCCCTTCCTCCCCCATCCCCGCACCTCTGGCCTACACCCCACCTCTTGTATGCATAAATAAATAAATCTTTAAAAAAAAAAAAAGCTATGTTCCCACAGAAGAGATGTGTTTGCTTAAGAACCACCACAACTAAGAAAATGACAAACCTATTTTACTTGAATGAAAAATGTCCTGTAATATTTTCACTATTAGAATTATATGAGCAATGCGAGGGAGGCTAAGACATCAAAAAATATTGTGTTTGCTATAGTGTCAAGGATCTGGCTAAGATTTAAAACACACCACCAACAAAAAAACCCTGTAATTTTATAATGTGGTATGAACACTAAGTAAAAGGTTTTTTTTAATTTTATATTTTTCCAAATGGTCTGAAAAGTTACGTTTTCCTTTTTGCATTTTCTAACTCTTCCTAAATTGAACATCTATTACTTTTATAAGAAAAAGTTATTCTACATTTTACAAATTAAAAATATCAAAACATAAAAGGCTTCTTTATCCAGAGTCACAAATAACACAAATATAATATAGAAATTCACAACTCAAAATTCAGCTATTTGTCCTGTTCCTTAACACAGCTCTGGGATAGCGCGCTACTGTTCTCAAAAGGGAGAAAGGGAAGCGGTCACTCACTGAATTGGCATTGAGGCAAGGCCCTGTGTGGTAGGGCTCACTAGGACTGCCTTGTTTAAAATGGAATGCTGGCTCCTCTTCTCCATTCTGCTGCTTTCTCTCAGCCTGACCTCAGGGGACAGCAACTCTGCACTTCATATGGAGTTGTTCAGATCTCTTTTACCTCATACATTTGACCGTGGTGAATCTAACTTCACAATATTATCCACAACTCAAAGTTCTAAAGTAGGTGCAAATGTTCCACACCTTGTGTAAGTAGTTAGTATTTTAGTCAAAACTCATCAAACTGTATAGTTATTATTTCATTAAATAAAATCTACCTGAAAAACAAAACATGGGTCTCCCTGATGACCTAGGGTTAAGGCTCAGTGCTGTCAACAACATGGCCTGGGTTCAATCCCTAGCCAGGGAGCTGACCCACGTATGGCACAGCAGACCTTTCCTGTCTCGCTCACTGCTCGCCTCAGCAGTGTTTTGATGGATCCATGTGCTCTGCTCACTTCTCTGTCTCTGGTGAATCCTCTCAGCACCTGCACCTCTGGCCTACACCTCGTTTCTTCTATGCAGAAATAAATAAAATCTTAAAAACAAGTAAATACAAAAAAGTGGGGGAATGGTTGAGGGGGGTAAGTTATAAACTTTCTCCCTCTCCTTCCCTCCCTCCTTCTCAGAATCCATTTCTCAACAGCACCATCACCAACTTGGTCCATGTCATAGCTGTTTATCTCTTGCTTGGATCACTGAGACAGCCTCTTTAGTGGTCCTTACCCTGACCCCAAACCCAGTTTAGTCTCAATGTAGCAGACAGACAAGACCCAAGTTTGATCATGTTATTCCTCTGCTCCCACGCTCTGAGAATCTAGGCCTTCCAGCAGTTCACTGAGCCCTTTCCATTCATCCACTGTTCACTTCATGGCTCACCTCTTGGTGCTCTTACTCTTGTGGTGCTCCAATCACAGGACAACCTTGCTATTCCTCAAACCTGCCAGGCAAGTTCTGGCTGTTCTCTCTGCCTGGAATGTTCCTCCATCAGGCCTATAAGTGGATGCCAAAGTACCTGTCCAAGTCCCCTCCTTCCAAGAGTGATGTATCATCGTTCCCAGTATGGGAATGTTGACAGCTTATGGTAGCTCCCCGTTGAGTATTACAGGAGGGACCTGCCCTCGGTGGAAAAACTGCTTCAAGGTTAGGTCTCATTCCCCAGATAGCCGGTACCCAGTGATTTTGGACATGGAAGCATGAAAGTCTTGGCTCCTCACCCCAATTAAAAACTCTGAAACGATACAGCTCTAGAGCCTCCCATGGAGTTGGGTGAAGCTTTTGTTGTATTTGGATCACAGCCCAACTTCTCCCAGTCAATTTTTGCTTCCCTCAACATTGCCACACGCCCCCCTCCTCTCCCTGCTTTTACCTTCCCCTCCCACACCACCCAAGGTGGGGATTCCAAGAGCACATCCCTGTAACTCTCCTTGCATGCAAAACTCTTCAGTTGGCTTCCCATGACAAGGTCTTTGCTCAAATAGTAGCTTCTCACTCAGGTTTTTCGAAATCCTATTTAAAATTCCCTTTTGTTCCACCCCTACTTTTAACTTTAACACTTCTATCTTTCTGCTGTTGCTTCCCCCCGACTCCCACCCACTACTATGGTTCTCTGTGATTGTCTTGTTTATGGTGTCTACTATCTCTCTAGGAAGCTCCCCTCTTGCATCTCCCTTTCTTCTCACACAGAACACCCTCAGCAAATATGCCACCCAGTCTTACTGCACCTCAACAGATCCTATATGCTGCTAAGTCACTGCTAACTTTCCAGGGCTTAGACTTGGCAGACAACTAGCTTTCATTACCTATTGAATGTATGAATTTACAGATTGCTTCCCTGTGCATGGCCTTCTACTGGAGGATAAAGTAGACCTGGAGTTTGCTTCAGTGATTCCTAGCCCTCAAATGAGTCTTGCTACTTCTTCTATCTGTCCCTTAACACAGTGACCCAGTCTATCCTCAGTTGGTGAGTGTACATGGCTTTAAAACAACAACTTTAGGGCCTCCCTGGTGGCGCAGTGGGTTAAGCAACGCACTATGAAGCAAACCACAGCCACTGCAGTGCGAGTTCGATCCCTGCTGCCAGCCAGGGAGGGGACCCACATGGTGCGGCAGACCTCTCCTGCTGTGCCCGCTGCTCCCCTCAGCAGTGTACTTCAGTTGATCTGCCTGTTCTGCTCCCCACTCTCTGTGGTGAATCCTCTCACCGCCCCCCCCCCACACCTCTGGCCTGTACCCCAGTGCTTGTATGCATAAATAAATAAATCTTTAAAAAAAAAACACAAAAAACAAAAAAACAACAACTTTGACCTAAATGGGTTTTCTTTTGCCAGACGTATTCTAAGCAATTTGCTATATTTTCTGTTTCATCCACTTCCTTTCCTAACATGTAAAGTTCCAAGACACAAGTATGTAAATGTCTTTTTGGGTAAGGACTTAGGAAGAGTGCTTCTTATCACAGGACTCCTCGGTGGATTCCACCAGAAAGTCTGATCTTTTAAAGGCTAGTCAGGGGCCTCCCTGGTGGTAGCAGGGTTAAAGACAACACTATCAAGCTATCGCCAGCCACTGTAGCATGAGTTCAAGTCCAGGCCAGGGAGCTGACCCACACATTGCAGCAGACCACTCCTGTCTCACCTGCTGCTCCCTCAGCAGTGTATTTCAGTTGATCTGCTTGTTCAGCTCCCCACTTTGTCTCTAGTGAATCCTCTCACCCAACCCCCAAACATCTCTGGCCTACACCCCAGTTCTTGACCACATAAATAAATAGGTCTAAAAAAAAAGTTAGTCAGAAGTTCTATGAAGCAAGTTAACTGTTAGCCAAAGGTACCTCACACTGTTGGCTTTCTGTCAACCAGGCAACTTCAGTTCACTTTCTTCCACTTGACCTGCCCTCTGAGAGTTTACATTCAGTGGGCGGTCTCTAGCAGAACCCCAATTTTACTTCGGTGTCTAATGTACCCTAATGTAAGCCAGCAGGCACTGGTGATTACTGTGAGAGGGCACATGATCTCTCTGGCTCAATCAGGTCAGTGGAGAGGACTCAAAGTCCATGGTGAAAGCATAAAGGCTTCTCCCTTCTGCTCTTCCTTGAAAGCGTTCAAATGATATGCTTCCACCACTGGAAAGTCCTTGAAAATCATATGCTAGAGAAAGCGTGCTAAGTGCAAGAAAAACCTGTCAGGTTATAAGTTGAAGGCACCTGAGTAGCCAAAGAAAAGACCAGAGGACAATACCCAAGCATCAGAGATGCTCCTGGTACCAAGTTGTACCATGTGCTTTCTGAAAACTCTTTCTGAGGATGAAAAGGTAATCAAGCTCTCCAGTATAAAAGTCACCAGCTTCAACACAGGAACCTGGCAAATCAGAAAGAGTGAACTGGAGCTTTGGCTGGAGTTTGGATGTGAGCCCCAACTCAAGCCCTTTCATATAGGAGTTCTCTTTAGCCAGATGTATTCTGGCTATTTTTCAAGAAAAGATTTATTTAATTTATTTATGTATACAAGAGCTGAGGTGCATGCCAGAGGTGGTGGGTGGGGGGGGAGGAGTGAGAGGATTCACTAGAGACAGAGTGAGAGTGGGGAGCAGACAGGTAGACTGACTGAAATACACTGCTGAGGGGAGTAGCAAAGAGACAGGAAAGGTCTGCTGTGCCATGTGGGCTGGGGATGATAATAGCTTCTGGAGAGTTAACCCGTTGCACCACCAGGGAGACCCCTATTCTGGCTATTTTCTTAACTCAATCTACTGTCTTCAAGCATAAGTCAATGAGAGACATTACTGAGAGAACTCAAATTTCCTGAGCCTTCAGAGGAGCAGCTGAGAAAGGTTTTATGAGCTTCATTTCACAAATCAGGAAGAGAGATGAAAGGAACTTTCCCTGGCACATATTTGGAGAACTCTTGATCTAAAGTAACTGCAAAGTTCATCTTAAGGACCACTGCAATCAGTATCACTTGCAGAGCATTCCCAGACTATTTCAGAGATAAGTCTTCAGTATCAGCAGTTTGTGAGGTCTTACTATGCCCACTGCTGACTTCATTATTCTACCTTCAAGTATACTTTTCTTCTTCAAGTTGATTCATTCATTTCACCCAGATGTAGTATATCTCAATAGGAAGTCTTAAGATCTTTTCTGAGATGGGGGGTGGGGTGGGGAGAACAACTGCAAATCATGAAGCAAAGGGATTGACAAATTATCCCATTAGTCAAAATTTGACATACCTCTTTTTTAAAAATTTTTTAAAATATTTATTTATTTGTGCATACAAGCACTGGGGTACAAGCCAGAGGTGTGGGGGTGGTGAGAGAATCCACCAGACAGAGCAGGATGCAGAAGAGGCAGATTGACAGAAACACACTGCTGAGGGGAGTAGCGGGCAAGGCAGGAGAGGTCTGCTACGCCATGTGTATCCCCTCCCTGGCCTGCGGCAGGGACTGAACTTGTGCTGCACTGGCCACGGTTTGCTTCACAGTGCGTTGCTTAACCCACTGCGCCACCAGGGAGGCCCTGACACACCTTTTTACAACATTTCCATTACCGTGAGCCAAAGGCCAATGGAAGAAAAGCGCTCTTTCAGTCCTGGCCCTCAGGTTAGAATGGACTTCACTGAAGAGCTGAGAAAGAAGGCTGTCTCTGCACAGGAGCAACAATTCTATAACTCTCAGGAGCAAAGACCTAGTAATGAGAAGAACCATGAATCCTAAGGAAATTGTCTATACAAATAAACTATGTTTTTCTATAACAAAGAATCCAAATCACTTATTTTCTGACCAACATATGATGGTAACACAACTTTGAAATGATCCTTATATTGCCAAACATAAAGTTAAACATATAGGGAATGCTATATCCAAGAATACAGAGTAAAATGTGTATGTGTACCATGCCTGGTAGTGATAAACATTAACTCTTATTATATATATCTTAAAAGTCTTTCAGTATTGGATTTCAGAGTGACAATGGAAGATGTGAGTATATTTATTCAGATTTATCAAGGTCCAGAAGCGAAGTCACAAGCTCAAGAATTTAGTAAGTGATGATAACTTAAACACGGTGTGATTTCTATGTTCAAGGCTCAATTCAGGATAATATGATAACTTCAAGATTAATCAATCACTAATTGATCACCTTATAGCAACAATTATCAAATTGGAGTAATTTTGGTCACCAGGGGACATTGGCAATACCTGGGTACATTTTTAATGGAATGTGCGTGGGTGGAGGAGGAGCTACTGGCATCTAGTGAGCTGGGGCCAAGGATGCTTCTAACATTCGACAACACAAAGGAAGGTCCCCACAACTATATAGTTCAAAATGTAATGGGACTTGGAGAAATCCAACCAGAAAAATAAAGACCAAAAGTATGCCTATTCTCCAACAGATTCTCTCCTTTTCCTTTTAATCAGCCCTATTTGAGATGGCCTCTCTACCCTATCTGAATAAACTCCCTCCACCTCAGGGAAAATGTTGGTTCTTTGATTCTCCCCTCTTTGGACTCAGAGACATCTGATGTTCAAGTCCCATAAAGAGTAAAGAGATGTGATTGTAGAGTGAGGAAGCCAGAAAGTACAATGATTCATTCTCCAAAGCACCATGGTCATTTTGGTTTGTTAATCCAAAGTAAGTTGCTCCCCAACCCCAAGCAGATCTCAATATTTACCAGTCTTTAAAGGCTTTCATAACCACTGCAGTGCGAGTTCGATCCCTGGCCAAGGAGGGGACCCACATGGTGCAGCAGACCTCTCCTGTCTCACCTACTGCTCCCCTCAGCAGTGTATTTCAGTCCATCTACCTGTTCTGCTCCCCACTCTTATCCTCTCACCCCCTGTGCCTCTGGTCTATACCCAGCCCTTATATTCATTAAAAAAAAAAAAAAAAAAAGAATTGCTCAGTAGTGATCCAGACCATGGTCATATCCTGTAGGAGAGTGGTCATTTACTCTGACAGCTCTTCTAAACATCAGTGAATCAGAGGTTGATTTCAGGAGGTTTAAAAAGGAAGGAAAATGACAAAGAACAAGTTTAAAAGAAGTTAAATCCCATCCAGTCAGTCTCAATTTCTTTTATTATCCCTTAAATTTCTACAGCAGTCTGTAGTTTGGTGAAGCAACTGAACACGACAACTGTACTGTGAAGAAGGCAGAGCAGTTATTATCATGTTCCTTTCTGGGACTGTGGCGAGATCATAGGAACAAATTTCCCTGCCTGGGCCCACTTAGCCAGGCTGGGAAGTTTGACTGCTGACCTGATTGCAGACTTTCACTTATTTGCACCTTCATAATTGTTTAAGCATCTTGCCATCATGTACTTTCATATTATAAACTGTGTCCTTACGGAGGAGCTTATCACACGTTAGAAATTAAATGTCAGAAGGTAGAAGAGAAGTTGGGAGAAGGGTCCTTTAATATAGCATAAAATTTTATCTTTGTATTTTGCGTGTAAACTACATGCATAAACTGATCTAGGCAAAGCATTTTAAAATGAAATTTCCTTCAGACTTTCATTTACAGAGCAGACTAGTTCATAATAATTTTCTTTTCCTGATTCACAAGCACTATAATTTAGAATTACTAAACATTTGCTTACTTCTCCAGGGAAAGATCTACACATTACCCATCAGGAGAGGAACACAGGAGAAATGAAACTAAAGTTTATGGCTTTTGCTTTCATGCACAGTAAGCCTAGTTGTGTTCTTATAAATTATGAAAACCCCAGCTTTCTTAGCTGCTGTAGCTAACATTTATTTTATACGCTTATTAGGAAGGCACTGCTGGATGAAGCAAGGAATACAGAGGTAAGTGAGACAGTCCCTGGCCTTGGGGGCACATGGAAAAACACCTACAGGGACAGAGCATATCTAATGGAGTAACTCAGGAAGAATGGTAACAAAAGGAAAAGGTAACATCACCTAGATCCTGACAATGAGCAAGATGCCATATCAGAAGATGAAGGAGAGAGCACTTCTGATTGAAAGAACACAGATGTTCAGCTAGTGCAGTAGCAGACAGCATTCTGGAATCAAGTTCAAAACTAAAAAGCTACATTTATTTTTTTAAAGCATCTAAAAACACACTAAAAAACTGCAGTTACATCTAAAAAAAAAACCCTGAACTCTAGTTCAAATGCAAATTAGAAATGAAAAACAAGACAATCAGAGTGATCCTTTGCCTGTCCTCAGTGGAATGTGATGGGAATTAGGGTTACAGGTTGGAGGAGTGTTCCTAAGCTTCAGTGCTGGCAACAGGTAAGAGATTCTGCCCTTATTTTTCTGGGCGAGGAAAGACCAATAGCTCTAGTTTTTAACAAGGTAGAACTATGACAAAACTGCTGGTTACCACTGGCTTCCCTGTACCAGAGTCTGTTCACAACCAGGACTGAAAAAGGCTATTACCCCAGGCTGTGCTTGGGGCCATCCATAGTCACAGAGCTAAGAAAACTCCTTTTCTAGAAAACACGTGTTTTCTATTTGTCACCACCTATATGTCATTACCCAAGTCACCATTATGCCCAAGCTCATCAGAAGCTTGGTTCCTTCTGCTGGGGAACCTCAGCAGTGAGCCTAGAATTCTGAGACCAGATTCCTCCAACTGAGAGCCCTGTCACCAGATCCAGACCTTGGCAGGGGCACTAACAGCCCTTTCAGGATGCCAGAGACTTGCAGATTTCGCGTCTTCACCGGTCACTGAAAGGTCACAAGGGTATTCGCCCAGATTCACACATTAGACCATCTGAGCACATTCTGGCCCATGCACGAATTAGCAGTTAGCCCGGTAGGAGTTAGCCGGCGCGCAGGGCCACTCCCCAGAGCCAGGCCACTGCCCCTAGACGGACCACAGGTGGGCGACCGAGGGCACAGCTCTAGTGCTAGAGGGATGGGGTGAAGCTGAATTAACACCACCAAACAGAGCACGTGCTCCGGCTCCCCGACCTCCCGGCGCGGAGTACAAAGTCCGCTCTGCCAGGCTCCAAGACTCCAGCAGCGCGAATCGCGGGTGAGACAGGCAGGGCCTGCGCGCGGCTGACTCAACTCCAGAATCTGCCCCAACTCTGGCTCGGCCTCCCGCGACCCCCGCGCGCACTCACCATTGTGGTTGACCCAGGTCGGCTTCAGGAGCTTCATTGTTCGGCCGCCGCCGCCGCCGCCGCCGCCGCCGGGCTCAGGCAAGAGCCGCGTCCCTCAGCGTGCCCGGGCCATGGAGCCACCGCTGCCGCTTCCTCCCGCACCGCCCGCCCTCCGGCCGCCGCCCGCCACGTGCCCTCAGCGCCGCCGCGCCATAGCCGGCTCGCGTCCCCCGCCGCCGCCACAGCCGCCCCCCAAGTTCGGCCGCCGCCGGCGCCGCCACAGCCTCATCCCCTGCGCCGCTCCTCCTCCGGCGGCTCCCCGGCAACGCCGGAAGTCACGGCGCGCACCTGCCAAACCGCCCCGGCGGGAAACCGCTCCCTGCGCGGATGGGGCCGACCGGGCTGTTGGCAAGCAGGGCCAGTGCAGGGCAGCTCGCTCCCCTTCGGGTCTGGACCCCGCGCGGCAACCTACAAGGGCAAGAGCGGGCTGTGGCCAAGAAGACCCCGAGTTGCAGTCCTAGCCAGCTGAGTCAAGCGGGGTTGGATGACACAGCGGGTCTAGCCAGCTCTACCTAGCCGGTTCCGAGTCGACTAATTAACCCGCTTCCGTCATTTATCAACACACGTTGTTTATTGGGCATCTCACGAACGCCAGGCCACGTGCCGGCGTCGACGAGTAGGCATCTGCGGGCGGGCGCGGTCCGGGACTCGGACGTGTGCGGGTTGGGGGTAGGAGCTGAGCTGGGCCCGGGAAAGGTTACGAGGATGACAGAGGCGAGCACGTTTATTGGAGGGTGGCGACCATTTCCACACACGTGAACACTTGGACCCGGAGCGGCAGAGGCACGCTCCGGGCCACTCCGTCTGCAGTGAGGGGCTTTGGCCCTCGCCAAGGCACAGTCTGTTACAACAGCGGCGAGTGGAACCGAAATAAGGGCTCACGGCAGGAAGACCTGGGGCATCATGTGCGAGGCGCTCAAGGTGCGGTCGGCGCGCCGCCGGGACGGCAGGACTGCGCTACGTCGGAGGCGGGGCCAGACGGTCTCCACGCCGGAACTTGGGGGCGCGGGGCGGCGGGATTGGCGGGTGTTCGCGCGGGGCCCCGCCGGTCGGGCCGGCTAGGGCTTTCTCCCGGAAGCGGACTTTCGGCTGTCCTGTCATAGGGGCTATGGCCGCGGCGGTGCTCGGAGCTGCCGCGCGCGTCTTGCGCCCGCGGAATTGGTGAGTGCGGATACCCGCGGGGTCATCGATGCACGGGGTACGCGCAGTGTGGGCAGCCGGGCTCTTGCTGGCACTGTCCCAGGCCACTCCTGTGCGCGGATTTGTATGGGACGAATCACCTGATCGCGTCTTGTGAATGAAAATGTCCAGGTGCTCTCTGTTGTGAATGGGAGATTTAAAAAATCTCCTACATCATCACGGCTGTCACATTCCGCAGTCACGAGCTGGTTTTGAGACCATTGTAAAAAAATTTCCCCCTGTGTAAAACGGAAAATGCTATTTATGCATACTCGTCTCTTTCAGGTTTATGGGAACTTGGCAGACACAGATTAGAGACACGCACCAGCGAGCTACTTTGTTGTCCTTCTGGGAACTCATTCCCATGAGGTAAACGCTACCATGGGCCTGACCTCTTTGAGGATGTCAGAGGAAGATAAATGTGTGAGTGAATAGTGCAGACGGTTGTTTGCAAAGTAAACGGTTGCGATTTCTCATTAAACTAAGGCAGATGCTTTTCTTTGAACATTCTGTACATGGAATACTGCTGCCTGTAATTAAAAAAATAGGTGTGAAAGTAGTTTAAATAAATGTTCATTAACGCTGATGTGATTCTAAGGCATCACATAAACTTATATTTCACTGTGGGCCTTCCATTTCTGAGTCTCTGAAAGAGACTAGGGAACTGGTATAAGGATTAGTTTTTCCAGCTAGGACTGTGAATACTTTCTGGGAACTTGAGTCCTAAAACTTGTTCTTGATGCTAGAGAAATTGAATTTTTTGTTGGCTTTTTTTTTTTTTTTTTTTTGTAAGTTATCACCATAGGCGCTGTGTTCCTTTGAGGAATTTCCTTTGGGGAAATTTGTTAAGGAATCCCAAAAAGTAAATAGTAAATAATGACATACCAGTTACTTTTATTATGTGTTATTTTTATAAACCACAAACCTATTTAAAATGTAATTAATCTGGTATTTTCACTTTTCAATACAATGCCAGGACACACTTGAACCTCAGCTCTAAAGATGAACAGTTCCCCTTAATTTTTCCCTGACACCCTATGAAGCTTTTTCACTCCTTTCTGGTTCTTACAGGGACCATGGGGTGAAGGATGTGACCCTGCCACACTGAGCTCATAAAGCCAGCCCCTTCCTTCCCCAGTGGAAAATTCAGTTCGTTTGGGATTCTACACTTAGTGGCATGTTCTTTCAAAATGTTTGATACGACTCAAGAGGGAAATGTTTGATTTTACTTTATCCATTAGAGCAGAACCACTGAAAAAGAAGAAGAAGGTAGATCCTAAAAAAGACCAAGCAGTAAAGGACCGTTTGAAAAAGAGGATCCGAAGACTGGAAAAGGCTAGCCAGGAGCTAATTCCTATTGAAGATTTCATTACCCCTGTGAAGTTCTTGGATAAAGAGAGGTACGGGTTCACTAGGGTTGAGATCCTAAAGCAAAGGAGTCCCATCATGTCCAGATAGTTCTAGCTGATGTTCATGCTTGTAATGGGAATTTGTGAGTAGGTTTGCATAGACTTTGACCTGCTCTCTTTTTCTCCTTCTTGTGGCAACTGGAGAAAGCATAGTTGGGTGGTAACTTTTGAGTGGCTAAATGTAGAAAGGAAACTCAGAATAGTTGTTTGAGAAGCCAGGCCAAATCAGCACTGCTCTAGAATTCACATTGTTCCTCTTTCGCAAGAGCAGTTCAACTGGGATTAATGAGTAGGGCCTTGCTTGTGCCTTCAGCCTTTGCTCTACCTTGATGGTAGAAATCCATAAAGCTCTGCTGCATGGTGCAAATGCTCATAGTTGGGATGTATTGTATGATAGGTTGTGGCCTTGCTATAAAAAGTATCTATCATTTAAGAGTAGCCATTTAAATGGGACAGACAAGTACTGTGGGTTTTTTTGTGTGTGATTCCTGGGCTGATTTAGATTCTTAACTCCTGGGATTTTGGTGTTCATTTTTATAACACCACTTCACACTCTTAAGTTACCTTTCAACAAAGTAATTTATGCCTGGGACAGATAATGCTACAGGACTCTGCAATTACTGTTTCTTGTCTCCATGGAGAGCAAATGACATTGATTGCCAACATCAGATACAATTGCTGCCACATTTAATATTCCATCCCTTAATTTATCCCAAACTTCCACTTTCTTAAGTCTCATCCATGTTTGGCAGTGGGGAAGCATGAGTCATGAGTCACCCATACTTCCTGGCTAAGAATGTCAGTGCTTCACATCTTTGGATTTGTGTGTTCCCAGACAGCGGCCCAAGGTGGAGCTCCCTTTTGAGGAGAATGAGCGAAGAGCTCTGCTTCTGAAGAAGTGGTCCCTGTACAAGCAAAAAGAGCATGAGATGGAGAGGGATGCCATCAGGTCAATGCTTGAGGCCCAGAAGGAAGCTCTACAGGAACTGAAGCTCGTGTCCCCAGAACTCCATGCGGAAGCCACCAAGAGGGACCCCAACCTGTTCCCTTTTGAGAGGGAAGGGCCAGATTACACACCACCAATCTCCAACTATCAGCCTCCTGAAGGCAGGTATCATGACATCACCAAAGTGTACACACAGGTGGAGTTCAAGAGATAGAACTATAGACAGCTGTCCTCAGAACATGTGCTCTTGAGAGCCAGAATTTCCAGAATTCAAATCTGTTTGCCAGGCACTCAAACATGCTGTGAATAAATATAAATTTAATTCTATGTGTGTGCGTGTTTTTTAAAGATTGATTTATTTATGCATGTAAGAACTGGGGTACAGACCAGATATGGAGGGTGAGAGGATTCACCAGAGAGAGTGGGGAACAGAACAAGATCTACTGAAATACACTGCTGAGAGCAGCAGGTGAGACAGGAGAGGTCTGCTGTGCTATGTGGTCACCTCCCTGGCCTGGGATCTATCTCCTGCTGCAGTGGCTGCGGACAGCCTAATAGCACTGTGCCTTAACCTCTTGCACCACTGGGGTGGGGTCCCTAATTGTTTTATGTGTTAAAATTTACCTGATGATGCTTGGATTGAGAGAAGCTACCCCCTTCTAGCAAGGTTTTGGAGAGAGGATGACCAAGGTGCATAGCTGCTTCCAATAAAAATGTTCCAATTGCATATTGCAGACTCTCTGGGTAGGAGATAACAAAGTATCTCCAAACACAAAGTAACCCTGGCAGAGCAGAGGTGAAGGACATGCAGGCTGTTGACTGCACAGGCATGCAGAGAGGAGAGCCAGGGCCCTCCTGGTGGGGTATACAGAGCACAGGAGCTTCCTTATGTCATCAATGGGCTTTGAGTTTTCAGCTGAACAGAATGGAGCAAGCCAGGGGCATCCTTGTTAACAAAGTTGCTGTGTCTCCCAGGCCTGACTCGTGCCTTGGTTCAAGTGCTTTTAGTCTGGATTGGTATGTGTACTAGTGTGCCTGGGCTGCCAAAATAAAGTACTAGGCTGCATGGGTTTAATAAAAATTTTCCACTGTTCTGGAGGTTTGAACTCCAAGACCCAAGGTGTTTCCAGGATTGCTTTCTCCTGAGGCCTCTCCTTGGCTTGCAGAGGACCGTTGCAGGTCATCCTGCATCTATGGCCTTATTTGTTTTAATGAGAACACCAGTCATTGGGTTAGAGCTCATCCTAAAGACCTCATTATACTGTACCTCATTTTTTAAAAATTTATTTTATTTATTTATGCATATAAGAACTGGCGTATAGGCCAGAGGTACAGGGCATAAGAGGATTCACCAGAGACAGAGTGGAAAGCAGAACAGGCAGATCGACTGAAATACACTGCTGAGGGAGCAGTAGGGAGGCAGGAGAGGTCTGCTGCACTATGTGGGTCAGCTCCCTGGCGGGGGATTGAACTCATGCTACAGAGGCTGCTGATAGCTTCATAGCCTGAGACTTAACCTCTATACCCTATCTCTTTAAGAACCCTCTCCAAATGTAGACACATTCAGAGGGGTTGGAGGGTTGGCAGAGAAATATGAAAAGACAATTCAGCTCATAATGGAAGTTACACGAATAGAGCCTTTTCTTCCAGCGACTGGCATCAGAACCTCAGAAATACTTTGGATTTTTCTGTGGAGATAAACCAGGGAAAATTTTTTATTTGAGTAAAAAAATCAGATTGTTTTCTTAGTATTATGGTTCCATTTTTTAAAACTCAACTAGCCCTGAATAAAAACTTTATTGAAGGACTTTAAATCCTTTGACTGTATTTATGAGACAGATATTGAACACAGTCACTTTTCATAACTCACTGCTACATTTTAAACCTATTCCACTGCAGCAGCCCATTCATATGCCCACCTGGGTACCCAGCTACTCTGCACAGCAGCCAGAGGGATCTAGAAAACACAAGCCAGACTGGATCTGTGGCTACCTCCACCCAGTTAATTGTGTCCTGACCCACCTGCAGCTTCCACTCCTTGTGTGCTACCGACACCATGAGCCTGTAGCACTTGTTCCTCAGAACCAGTTGTGACCCACTCTCTGCTTTGCAGGGCTTGAGCCTTTTTATCTGTGTCAGGGCTCAGAAATGAGCCTTCTCTGTTCATTGCACGTGCTTGATAGTGTTTTTGAAACAGTTATTAGATTGTATGAGAAATTCAATGCATCATGGCCAGCAGTTTAACTTTTTTTAAGATTTTATTTATTTATGCATACAAGGGCTAGAGTGAAGCCAGAGGCATGGGGGGGGGGTGGTAGGGGAGGCAGTGAGAGGATTCAGAGACAGAGACAGAGTGGGGAGCAGGACAGGCAGATTGATTGAAATACACTGCTGAGGGGAGCAGTGTGAGACAGGAGAGGTCTGCTGTGCCATGTGGGTCCCCTCCCTGGCTGGGGATCAAACTTGTGCTGCAGTGGCTGCAGAAGCCCCACAGTGCAGCACTCAAACCCTTGTGCCACCAGGGAGGCCCCAGCAGTTTGAGTTTTTATTTTTAATTTTATAGTCACAGGGAGTTGACTAAACATACAGGGAAGTGCTGTGTGCTGTTTCCCCAGCACTACCATCTTGTGTACCATGGTAGAACCAGTACCCAGAGACTAACACTGGTGCAACTCAGCATTTTCAGATTTATGTCTGTACTCACATGTTTGAGTCTAGTTCTACACAATTTTACCATCTTAGCCCTGTGCAAATACAAGCATCACCACAGGACATCCTCATGTACCCCTTTATAACCACACCTATACCACCTTCCATCCATCCTTACCCTCCAGCACCATAAAATGTTCTCTGTCCCTATAATTTTACCATTTCACTGAAGTTACAGTAATAGAACCAAGTTATATGTATCATCTAAAAATCTTTTTCAAACAGCATAATTTCCTCGCATTTCGTCTAATAAACTATAATTTATAAGGGTCCAGACTTGAAAATGTCTGTGTATCATATCGTACATGTAAATTTGTTTTGTGAAACTTGTTTCAGTAAGATGCTGTTTGTAACAGTATGTACATCACAAGAAAAAACATTGAGTTTTATCTGATGTGAAAGAGATTGCTCTATCTTATCAATGTCCATTTTCTTCAAAACACTCAGCATCACTTTAGATTCTTATTATTTATTAATTTTTAAAGATGACTTCTTTTTAATTTATTTATGCATACAAGCACTGGGGTACAGACCAGAGGTGGAGGGGGCGCGGACAGGGTATGGAACAGAACAGAGAGATAAAACAAAAAACACTGCTGAGGGGAGCAGTGGGCAAAGAAGGAGAGGTCTGCAGCGCCACGTGGGTCACTTCCCTGGCCAGAGGCAGGGATTGAATTAGTGCTGCAGTGGCTGCGGTCTGCTTCACAGTGCATTGCTGAACCCATTGCGCCACCAGGGAGGCCCCACTATTATTTAAATGCTCCCTAAAGTATAATCGGTACTCTATGAAATGAACTTGTCTGTTTCAGGACTACAATACTAGAGCCTCAAACTCTGCTGTGTGTAGCAGGCACTCGGATATTGTGGAGGAATAAACACAGGAGTGGATGCATGAACATTCTGCTCAGATAGGATGATCTGTTCATGTGGAACTTGTTGAATAGACTAGAAGGGATAACACTTTCTAACATAGCATTTAGCAGGAAGGTGCCCGCTGCACTAAATAAGCAGATAACAGGAAGTATAGTTCCCTTGAGTGGGCCCCTCAGAACTAACTGCTTTGTTGGCTGCTGCTCACTCCCAGGCTTTTCCTATATACTTCAGTCATCACCCCAACCCCCAACCCCAGGGTGCATTTCCAGGCATCCAGTGCAGTGGTACTTGACTTCCTATGTTTCAGAGTGAGAATACGTGAAGATCTCGCACTATCTTAACCTCACTCCTCCCTAGCCAGAAATGCTAATAAAACCAGCCACAGTCAGAGGAGACATACCCTGGTTGGTAGGTAGACACATCAAGGCTTCACCCTGAAATAGGGGTATCCTGGCTTGTTATACTTACCTCTGCCTCTGGGGTCCTACGCACAAATACCTCTCCCACTCACAGGCACACACACAGGGATTCTTATGCGCAAAATGGAGAAAATGCACATCAGAGAAAATTTTAGTCTTTAGTGTATGCCCTTTGGAAGATATGGGATTATTTTGCCCCCTCCAAAATGAGTTAAAAGATATTTGACTCACTGGGGCCTCCCTGGTGGCGCAGTGGGTTAAGCAACACACTGTGAGGCAAACCGCAGCTGCTGCAGCACGAGTTCGATCCCTGTTGCTGGTCAGGGAGGGGACCCACATGGTGCAGTAGACCTCTCCTGCTGTGCCCGCTGCTCCCCTCAGCAGTGTACTTCTGTTGATCTGCCTGTTCTGCTCCCTGCTGTCTGTGGTGAATCCTCTCACCCCCCCACACCTCTGGCCTATACCCCAGTGCTTGTATGCATAAATAAATAAATCTTTAAAAAAAAAAAAGATATTTGACTCACTGCCTATGAGCATCTTGGGGCCCAGTCGTGAGGGAAGTACAAAGGAAGACACACAGGAAGATCAGCAGTGAGGGTGCTGGGCCTACCTCATATTCAGCACCACACAATGGGCCTGCTATGCACCCTAAGATGATAAATCATTTTATCAATAATAAAGAGATCTGCTTGGGACTAGTTTTTGATGGTACAGACATGTATTTTAAAAATATCAACAAGCTTATGAGTATACAAAATTCTGAGACTGATCACAAGATAAGATGTGAAATCTAACAATTCTAACAAATCCTGGATTTAATTTTCAGCTTCTATTTGGAATCAAATGTGTGAACTGATTTTTGATATAGTCTCTATTCTCTAAAAAACGACCAGGGAAATTTTGAGGGAAGGAGATCAAAATTTCATGTGACTTGTGCTTGGGTTTCTTAAGCCAAGGATGCATTTCATGCAAACTTGCATGTTGTGTATGTAGCTGTATGCATTTAAAAACTAGTCTCCACGGAGGGTCTCTTGTGAGGCTAGGTGATACAGTGTGCAGGTCCAGAGGCCACCTCTGCCTGCAGAGAAACCGTCATGGAGCTCAGCCAACTGTGTCAGCGCTGGCATTGCATGATCATCACCAAGCCTAGGGCCAGGAAGGCCATTCATTGTAGCACCACCACTGAGCTTCCTTATTCTGGCCCTCCACGTTTCCACACAGCTCAGGGTCACCACTCAAAAAAGTTTACCTGAGAATTCTAGATCTCAGGACAACGATCTTTTGTGCTGTTGTCTCTAGAGGGGAATGCAAGCCTGCCTGGCCTGGAGGCTCAGAGACCTGTAGTGGTACTTGACTTGCTGGAAAGCTGCGCTCACTGTGCAGTGGGCACAACTATCTTTCAATCACAGCATCAGTGGGACACCCCTACACCAGTCAGGAGTGGGAAAAGAGGACTGCAGATGGCAGGCTCCATATTATAAGCCAGGCAGTAGCTCCCAGGATCCACTAGACTGTGCCAGTCAGAGTCCTTGGGTTCACACAGTAACCCCACTTGAAACTGACCACAGGAGGTTGTGCAGGGGTGCCCATCACTCGTCTTTCTCCTCCTGCAGAAGAGGGAGGTGCCAGTCTGTTGGGGGGCTCTGTCTTGGGGTCCACACCAGGGCGTGTTTCTGTGCAGCCTGGACTCGTGCACGTTCACTCTCACAGAGGGACCGCTGTACAAAGGAAACCATTATTATTTCCTGCTTCTTATGCGCCCACAGGGCCTGTATCTTCCTCCCTCTTGCACCCTTCCAAACATAGAACAAAAGATAGAACGGCACACACCACTCCAAAACTTGGCTACTTCCTCTTAATATGCCTTAGCAATTACTCTGTATTTCTTTCAAACAACTGTGAAAAAGTGTTCAGCTCCCCATTATTTGAGGAAAAAATTTTTGTTGTTATTAAGTACCATTATTTTACAACCTTGCTAGTGTTTTGACAAGTATAAGATTAACTGCGCTCCCCCCACCCCCAGGTATAAGCATTGTAGCCTTCTACCACCGAAGCAACCATTATCTTCCACCATAGCCATTGTGTTTTCCCCCACAACTCCCTGTTTTCACCCCAATATGAGGACATTTTAAAATATCTTCTCTTAGGCCTCAGAGCTTGACCCTTTCAGTAGGTTCACATGCCAAGAACCAGTGTGGGGGTTGATCTGGGAGGAGGGACAAGAGTCCGAAAGAATGGCCAGCAGGGAGGAAGATGAGGCAAGAGACATATATCCAAGAATCCCTGGACAGGTGAGGCGTCCTGATGACAGACAACAGGTGCTGCTCAACCCATGGGCTTCTCTCTGCCACTGTCTACACCAAAATAAACACAAGATAGAACATCACAACTATGGCAGGGCACTTGGGAGGTGCCAAGCATATATCACCTTCTCTGCCTACCTGTCTGTTTTTGCTCAAATTATATTGTCTCAAATAGTATGCTTTTATTCTTATTTGAAAAGCTGTCAGAAATGCAAAGGAGAATATGCCACCCATCCCTGAGGTAAAGTTAAAAGCTTCTCTGACACATTTTTAGGTCCATATTTTAGATCGATAACATCTTTCTCTACAGATGAAAAAATCTGTTGCCTAAGTCGACTTCCCGCTTTTTTTTTCACTAAGCAATATACCAGGGGAGATTGCTACCTATTTTAATGGCTATGTAGTACTCTATAGTGTGGGAGAAGTTATTTGGTCAAATGTTTATTAGTAGAATGTAGAAGACTTTCAGTTTTTGCCCTATTACAAAGAGTGATATAATGGAAATTTTAAACTTTTAACTGTGCACTGTTTCTCAATTAGTCTCCTAGGATAAACTTTCAGACGTAAAGTAGCAGGGTCAAAGGTATACATTTGAACATTTAGATAAACAGGATACCTGATGCTTCACCAACACTGCACTAGAAGCTGACTCTTCAATTCCCTATGGACACACTGGCTATTCAGCTGGGCAGAAACCCTTAACTGTTGTTTTAGCATATATATCTTGTCATTTGCTTTTCTTTCTGCTCGAATTCCTTCTTCAAGCCCTTTGTTCACTTTTCTATTATGAAATCACTCTCATTTTTAATACTGAAATATAAGGTCTCTATATTATACGTAATATATATAATCACTCTGCTGTCATAGGCTGCAAGCTATATATTGTATTTCCATTTATTATAGATTTGTCATCAGTTTCATCTTATGTAAAGCAGCTTGGTTTCCACATAAATTTGTTTCAATAATCACATACATTTAATAACTGTTGAAACAGAGGTCAGTCCTCCTTGCTCCCTTTCCCTTGGCACTTCCCCTGGATACTGCACCTTCACAGCACCTCTCCATGCTATAAAAAGGCCTCCAGCTGCCACAGTATTCTAGCACAGATGTTCTGTTCTTATCACTCCTGTAATGCTGAATGCTTGGACAACTACAACAGAACGACAGAAGTAAAATCATGCCTCCGAGCAAACATCTGGGTAGAATTTAAATTCCTTATAAGGCCCACCAGGTCCCAGGTTTCGCTCCAACCTCGTCCCTTAAGCTCACCTTCCCTCTGCTCCAGGCATCTGCACTCCTCCACAGGCAGTTACTACTCCTAACAGTTAGGGGGCCGCACCTCTCTACAAGTTACTCTCCCCCCCACCCCTCTTGCTTTGTCTGTCTCTAACGGCACCTGAAAGCCCAGGTGCCGTACTAATCTTTCCATTTCTCTGGAGAAGAGAAGAACGGAGGGAAGGGGATCCTGGCATGCTCCTCTTGGCGAGGGCCGGGCGGTGCCGCGCCGCGCCGCGCCGCCCGCTGCCCCGCACACCTGGGCGTCGGCGCTCCGGCGCTCCTCCCAGTCGCGGCAGCTCATCAGGTCGCGGCGCCACTGCTCGCAAGTTGGCCGCTCGCCGTGGACGTAGTAGTGGTGCAGAAAGTGTCCGGCGCTGCGGCAGAGCTTCCATTCCGCGCGGTAGGCCTCGCAGGGGCGCGGCGGCTGCGGCGAGAGACGCGCTTAGACCGGTGGCCGCAGCGCCCGGAGGCAGGGGCCCCCATCCCGTCCCTTTCCGAAGAGAGAGTTGGGCTTATCCCGACGGTACTAAGAGCCCTCCACAGGTATCCACCACACTTACCCTCCAGCCGCCGCCGTCGGCCATATCCAGGCGTCTGCCGAGCCCACCTCCCGAGCCCTCTTAGCCAATGAAGATTGCGGAAAGCCAGGCTCACCTGACTGACGGATAGATGAACCAATGAACTCCGAGAAAAGGACACCTCCCCTTCCCCACGCCCCAGGGCCTGGTTTGACGCCCGCCAGTAAGCTGACGTCAGTGCTGCACAGCCTAACAGCCGGGGGCGGGACGCGCGCGGCACTAGCTGCTGTGATGACTGGCAACCACTCCTTGCCCTTCGCCTTCCGGGGCTACCATACCACCTTGAGTGGGTCGTTTCTGAAGCCACACGGTTCAGGCCAGTTCTTTTCTGTAACTTTGTTCTTTTCAGCAATCTCAAAGATCTGGTTCAATTCGTAAATGAGCATCAACTCCGTATCCCGAAGCACCGGCTACAGTGCTCTCCTCCTAAGTACCCATGCAAGACAGAGATGAGCTTACAAATTAACTGGTTTTGGATCTGCATGGAGTGTTGACAGCGGGGCACCAGGATGCTGACTGATTTCCTGAGGGAACTCAGACTGGAAATTCCAACCACAGCCTCAGGTTGGTCAAAAGCTTGAAGGCTGTGTGGCATTGGTTGAGGAGGGGGGCATTGAAATCTGGATTATGTCTGATTAGATGTGAAGGCTTTATTCTGAAGGGTGGAGAGAACATGGAACGTTTATAAGCATGAGAGATGTACAAGAGGTAATAAATACAAGGAGGATGGTGGGGGCCTGCAGAAATATTCTGAATATTAGGAGGAACCCGGGTATAATGGGGTGACCCTGCTGGCCTAACTGTAACAATATAATTACATTATTCCAGTCCTACCTAAAGAAGGGTGGAACTGAGTGGCTTGAAGCTAGAGGACTGGGGAGAGAAGCTGGGAGAGACTCAGAGAAAAGGAGACAGGTGGGGCAGACATAGGTAGGGCATGCTTGCTTCTCAGCTTTGGAATTGCACCAGGGACTTGGCGGATGAGTAAAGAGACATGTAAAGCCAAGACACATATAAGATTTTGGAAAAGACATGGGTGAGAGACCAGTAGTTAACCTTGATATGCATTCTTATTTTGCTCCTTTCATGCCAAACTTGCCTGGCTCTTTCTGCCTTTCCCATTCCCCACCAGATGATGCCTTAGACTTGTGGCAGGCTTTCAGGTCTCTGTGGCCCTGCGTCAAGTCAACCCTGTTCGGCTGAACTTCTGTGAGGATGAATAATCTTGGGTGTCTCATTGAGAAACTATATACATTCTTATGTACACTGTTCTATTAAATATTAAAGTTTTTTCACATTAAGGGTATGCTTTGTCTTTATGGGGTGAGTGGCAGAATCCATTTATTTTTAAAGATATATTTATTTATGAATACAAGAATTAGGGTCTAGGCCACAGGTGTGTGGGGTAAGAGGATTCACCAGAGACAGTGGGGAGCAGAACAAGCAGACTGGAATAGACTGCTGAGGGGAGCATGTGGTGAGACAGCAGATGTCTGCCATGTCATGTGGGTTAGCTCCCTGGCCAGGATGGAATTTGTGCTGCAATGGCTGCTGATAGCTTCATAATGCTGAGACTTAACCCTTTGCACCACCAGGTAGGCCCTGGAAGAACCCATTTAGAGCATGTATGTTTGGGGGTCCCAGAGTATCTCTCAGTTTACCTGCCAATATAGCCACCCCAATACTAGGTTGGTCACAGACCCTCATTTATATTCTCCAGAGGAGCTCACTTTTATTGAGCAGGCCTTCTCCCAAATGCTGTTTGGTTGTCCAGGCACCAATCCGTGTTGGTGCCCAATCAAACATTTAGAGGCAATCCAAATTTTAGTCATTGCCTATTTTTTATTTCAAGGAACAAGAGATTAAACAAAAGAGACAAGGATTAATATCAAAAGATCTCATAGAAAGTGAAGACCTGAGATCAAATTAACACTAATAAAAAACAAGGACAGGTCAGCAGAACTTGGATAATTAACATTAAAACTGGGGAGGGCATAGGGAAGGAGAAAGAGGAACGTATCTTTAACACTTAATTATTCTAATATTAACATTTGTGCTTCACTACACAGTTTTTACCATGAAACAGATTCATTAAGCTGCAAGTTATTTCCATATAAAATGAAAGTTAATGTGGGGACACATTCAGATCAGGTTTTCCTTTTGAGGGATAAATCTTCTGGGGGAAAAATATCAATAGGTCAAAAATAGAAACGATGTCCCTTAACTATTTAAATTGCAGTCAGAGTAACAGGATAACACTATTTATAGAATAAGTGTTTAAACCATTTTTTCTGTTTAAACCATTTTTCTCCCCTATGCCAAAGGCAATAGCTAAGCTACAGACCCGGAAAAAGAAACAATAAATGAAAAAAAAAAAAGAAGAGAGAGAGAGAGAGGACAACTCAAGTTTTAGCAATTCAATTCCCTTCATTGATTTTTATCAGGAATTGGGGTACTCAGTTTCTGCTTAAGCAGTGAGATTGCCCCTAGAGCTGAAAGGACTTGGCAAGGAGGCCACCTCTGAGATATGAGACTGCTTTCTCTTTCCCAAGCACGCAACTGTCAAGTCCTACTGTTCTACTTCCAAATCAAACAATTCTTAGGCAACTCTAAGCAAACCTAAAGTAGCAAAGCATCCTCATAGTCTTATCGCCATCAGAGCCAGTAACTAAAAGCCACAATGTTGCAATTGATTCTTTTATTTGCCAATCAGCCAACTGTCCCAATTTATGGCTTTCTTCCCTTTTTACGCAAGGACTGTCCTTCTCCAGAGAAAGCGACGAATCTGCCTCCAGCTTCATCCTAGTTGTAAAGATAAAATACTATTTTCAGTATTAAAGTATTAAACCTTGAAGGTTTAAAATAAATGTTTATTTGTTAACTTGTGAACCACCCACCCATTTTCTTTACTTCCACATTACTCATAAGAGACGTCTTTGAAATATAAACAAAATCAAACTGTTGAATTGAAAGAAAATTTTACCACTCAAATATAACATTTCCAGCCACTTTCCTGTATATACTTATATAAACTATTTTTGTACTTAATTCCCAAGTCTCAAATCAATGGATTTCTTATTTAGTGTGTGCTCAAGGCTATAGATTTGGAACCAGTCTTCCACCTATTACTTTCACTTTGCAGTATTATAAACTGCTGTAGTGAACAGCTTAATGTATTGCAAATAGCTCTGACTGTTCCTAGACATGGAATTCTTTGGTAAATGGATAAATGAGACGTTTTATCTATGGAAAAGAGTTCCCCACTCCCTAACACACATTTTTAAAAAAGATTTATTTATTTTTGCATACAAGACCTGGGGATATAGGTCAGAGATGTTGGGGGGGGGTCAGTAAGAGGATTCACTAGAGACAGAGTGGAAAGCAAAACAGGCAAATTGACCGAAATACACTGCTGAGGGGAGCAGTGGGTGAAGACAGGAGAGGTCTGCTGTGTGATGTGAGTCACCTCCCTGGCCAGGGATCAAACTTGTGCTGCAGTGGCTGCAGACAGTCTCATAGTGCTGTGATTTAACCCCTTGCGCCACCAGGGAGGCTCCATGGATGTACATATTTTTAAGGCTTTTGATATATGGGAACTGACTAGCTCTCAGAAACATTCTACCAAGCTGTTTTCCCACCAGCAAAAAGGGAACTTTTTTCCTGAACCCTTGAAAAGAGTATATATTTTTTCATATGCATGGCTGATAGTCAATGGGAGGTTTTATCTATGGAAGAGAGTTCCCCACTCCCTAACACACATTCCTGCACCCTCCCCACCCCATGCAGCTGGCACATGAGGGGTTAGAGGGTCTTAACAGAGTTTACATGGCTGCCATTATGTGAACATGAGCCAGTCAGTCATTCAGTTCTCCTTTCCGACTGAGCCTTCAGGATGTCCTACTGTGCCTAACTGTGTGTAGCCTCTCCTGCATATGTTCAATCACACTGGACGAAGCCCATCAATTTTGTCTACTAAAGGTGCGTCTGCCCTCTGGTGCCTGCAGGTGTGCTGCTTGAATTTTCATACTCTCAGCACAGGTATTATGAACTCTGTTTCTTGGATTTAAGGCTGTCTTATTTCTACCTTATTTTAGTGGGATACACCCTCTAGTAGCTTCCTGAGAAAGGATGTATGAGAAATGTCTTTGTGAGATCCTACATGTCTCAAAATATACTTTTCAACTCAAACACTTTACTGATAGATTGGCTGATATAAATTTCTAGGGCTGCCACAGCCAAAATACCAAAGACTAGGGGGTTTACATGACAGTTATTTCTTTCTTTTTCTTCCTTTTACTGGGGCAGTTTTATCGTTTCTTTAATGCAAAATGTTCACACATGATCTGTCTATTCATTTTCCTCACTGCACAGCCTAACATAGGATTGTGACTCTAATGGCCAACTGGGCTGCTCTTTCCACACTGACTTTGTGGTTCTGAAAGAAGTTATGAGCAATCTTAGCACAGTAAGATTTGCTGCACATCAGCAGCATTTTGAGCTCTAAAAAGCATGCATGGGCAGTATGTACTTCATTTTCTGGTTGCTCCCATAACCAATACTGGGTATCAAGATCTGGCCCTTAAGTTTTAATGCACTCTGTTATCAGTGCCTCTAGGTTTTTGCCAGTTATGCTTGATTTTGAATTATTGGTCTGACTGTACTGGATGAACTTCTTGGTCCTCTTTTTGATGATCTTGGGTTTTGAGGAGGGTCTGAGGGCAGGCATGATGCTGAATAGGAGATGGCTGCCACCTCTGTGGGCAGCACTAAGGAAGTGAGTTATATTTTTCCCTCCTAGTTGTGGAGACTAGAACTCCAATGTCAAGGTATTGACAGATTTGGTTTCCTCTGAGGCCTCCCCTTGGTTTACAGATGCCTGCCTTCTTGCTGTGTCCTCACACTGTCTTTTCTCTATACATCAAAATGTCCTCCTTTCATAAGCACACCAGTCAGACTGGATTAGGGCCTAATTTTACCTTAATCACCTATGTAGAGGCCTGAACTCCAAATGCAATCACATTCTGAGTTACTGAGAGTTAGAGCTTCAACACAGGAATTTGAGGGGGATAAAATTTGGCATCACAAGGCTTGGGTAGAGAATTTGATTCCCTCTCAGAATTTTGAAGACAATACTCTACTATCTCTTAAAATTCCTATGTCCTGCTAGGATGATTCCATTCTTTAACCACTGTGAAGATGCTTCCCTCCCCTTAGAAACTTCAGCATCTTTTCTTGCCTCAAGGTGGAGCTATTGTCCTTCATTATGCCAGATACTTAACAGGCCTCTCTGGAAACTCAGAGGCTTCAGTTTGGGGCATTTATTTCCCTCTGGTTTCTCTAATCACTTTTCAGAACTCTTATGACTTAGATGTTGGCCATGGAAACTTTCTGTGGTCCCCATTCTGGGGTAAGCTAGCTTACTGTGCACAGCAAATTCTTCAAACCTCTAGCTGCAATGAGCAAACCTACGAAACAAAGAGGGTAAGGAAACTGTATGTGGCAACATTTAGGATGTAATTTGTCACTTATTCCCTCTTTGTCCACTCATGTTAGCCACCGTGCTAATGGAAGTGTGGAAGGGGTAGGGACATTCCGTGATGCCTATTGCTGAAGACGAACTTCCAGCCATCTCCCGCAGTGGAGGCGGTGCAGTGCCTACTGGACAAGGATGGATGCTCGGGTTCTAACTGCTTTGGAACAGACATTAGATCTTTAGTCCTGCATTTTCAGAGGTACCTTCTCAGAGTTCTGCCATCTAAACCAATTGCCTTTTGACTTTCCCCACAGCAGGCTCAGGGTGCAGTTTCCATGGTCTATGAGGTCAGTTACCACTTGTCTTTTTGACCTGGGGTTACCAAAGTTTTGTTATAGTGTCCTCCTCTCCTCTTCTACTGTTTTATTACTTTATTACCTTGTATCAAAGTTTTTTACAGAGCTAAGCATATGCCTCTAATCCCATCTTTTGTCATACACTCTTCTTAAATTCTCTCTATGGATAACAGTTTCAGTTGTACCTGTCAGTCTTATCTCATTTTCATGTATCTCTAACAAGATGCATCACAAGTCAGTCCTGCTGAGGCCATTAGGCCTGGAGAGGACTCCAACAATCAGTCAGAGTGAGGCCGGACTGAGGACCACGTTTGATCCTCTGAGCCTGGAAGGCCCCCAACACTATGTCAACTCAAGGAGCTTTAAGGCTAGAAGGGGCTGTGAGTAGAGCTGGAGTATGCAGACAGCATAGTGGTATCTATCTGTCTCTGAACACCCCAAAGGTAAAGGCAGAGCGTTTGATGATTGGGAGGGACAGTAGTAACAGCCCTGCAGCAGGGTATGGCCAGTGACTGGTCACATCTGGCACCCCCATCCTGAATGGCTTCCTGCACATCTACGCTCAGCCCTCTTCCCAGATCCACTAGAACTAGAGTCTTGCTGAAAAGGAACGAGAAAAGCTGTGGGTCTGAAGCATTAGTGCTCTAGGAATACACAGCACATAGCAATGGCTGTGTTCCAGCCATGGCTCTTGGGCATAGAGGGCACTGTGCACAAGGGTACGCTGGATTTAATCAGCCAATTTCCAGCACCTCTAAGAAATGCCCACAAAGTGGAACTATCTCTTTATCAACCTTCCTGCCTGCTCCCTGCAGCCCTCCCTTCAAGTCATAGGGGCAGGACTTGAGTCAAGGGATTGGCCATCTCCTCAGAGCTCAGTCAAAGTTTCTGGAATGTGGTGACAAGGAGGTGGCTATATATACACCATTGCTAGGTGATACCAGGCTTCAGCCTACATAACTACTACACAGCCTCTACAATAATCAAGGCCACCAGGGAGAGAAGAGTAAACAATGGGGAAAAAACATGACAGTAAGACCCTTACTCAAAATCAAAAGAATTCCCCTAATCAATACCAGCAAATAAAATTCTCATTACCCATGAAATAAACTCACCTCTTCAACCTTTTTGACCAGTGGCCGTGAATTTCTGATGAAAGTAATCTTACCAAGTTTAAATTCATAATTAGGAATTCCTCTGTGAAGAGAAGAGAAATATTAGTTGCAGGAAATAAAAGACTAAAATTATTTTTTAACCATCAAGGGAAAGGCAAACAGAAGAGATGCTGCTTGGTGACTCTCAGTCAGAGGTCCATGGCTGAACCCCACCCTAGTCTTGGAGTTGCTCTCTGGTGCAAGCCAGCATCTCTTTCAGACAGAAGCACAAAGCTGGGGGAGAGGCCTGCAAACTCTGGTGTCACCTGGAGACCATCTCTGTCCCCTAGCCTCACAGATCATCTCAAAAGGGTTACACTTGTATCTTACTTTTTAGAAGACTTCCTTCTGGTCTAACACACATGCAGACAGGTGACACAGTCATCTCTGCCACCACTGTGAGGGACACAAGAGCAGGTAAGCAGCTCTGGGAGTCTCTGGACTCAGCAACAAAATACATCTATATGTGGCAGCTCCTGTCTCCTGTTTGAGGGAAGCTGAGAGCAAGTGACTTATCAGTTATTTGAAGTCACAAAGCAGGAAAATGGCATCTTACTAAACAGGAATCAGAAAGGTTTTAAGAAGGTAAAAGATCTGACCAGGTGCTGTAATAGAAGCCACCATGGTTGCTGAGACCTGCCTTAGCAACTGGGTTTGAGGGCCAACCCAGGCAGGAGTCATGGAGTGAGGCCTGTAGCACATGTAGCCCGCAGGCCATCGCTAGGATTCCAACTGCCTGCTCCGCTGCTCAGGTGAGCGTCTGACCCAGCTGAAGCCCATCAGTTACAAGAAGCATCTTGGCCTTCTGCACTACTACATGTGGCTCAGGTGCAGGGCCCACAGCTAACATGAGGCCACATGGCCTCTCAGCATAGATGGGGTCTGGACAGCCAGTCAGGGTTTCACTTATGAATACTGTGCCAGAATTGTAGACAGACCAATCAGGTGTGAGCTCCCAATGCACTAATCAGAGTTTGAACTCTCATCAGCACTGTTCCAGGTTTTTGAAACCATTCGGGATTGTAAATGGACCAATTTGATTGGAGCTCCACCATCATCAATCAAAGAGCTGAAACTGTAAATGGACTAATCAGGCTTGAAAAGTGGAAATGCAGAAAAGGACATAAGCAAGGGCAGTAGCCAGCTTGAGCCCATTCATCAAATGACTTCAGATCAGATTTCACTGGGACTCCTGGAAAGACCTTCGCAGACAGATTCCTCCTCTGTAGACCTTTGAGATCTTTGCAGAGACCCAACGACTGTACCTTCCTCCAGCCCTACCTCTGACATCTCCTGTACAGAGCACTGTTGGCCAGAGCTTGGTGTCTCTAAAACATTTATCTGATGTTGCCTTACGCCCAGAATCTCTAAGAGCTGTTTGCCACTGGCACAAAGGCATCGCTAAGAGCCATAGTATCGCTCACATCTGGCGCCATCATCTGCCGACTGGTACTGACTGGCACTGCTGTGTCCAGCCACCCCTGAGAGCTATCCACCACTTCTGATCCTCCAGCATCATCTCCTGATGCTGTTACACAGCAATGTCTAATTTAGTATCTGGTGCTGTCCAGCCTAGTCTTCTGTGGCTGTTGGCTGCTGCAGTGTCATTTCAGCAGCCCCACCTGTGATCACTTCCAGCTGCCACTATGAGTTGGCTCTTTGTCCATGGTATACTGGTGTGCACCAGCTCCATCTTGCATAAGCAGTCTCGGTTTTGGAATACTGGACACTGCAAACATTATCTGGGGTAGGACAGCTGGCTATTTGTGGCCTTAGAAACTTGTTCCACTTTCCCAATCTCCCCTTTGTTTATAAAATTTATTGTTATTGCACCCTGAGCTTGAGTGGTGACTTGCAGTTGTGAGCACATGGGTGAGAACCCCCAAACAGTGACCTGTTACCTAGCCTTAGTACTGTTTCAATACTACTTGAGACAAGTGGAGGTCAGACTGGAGGCACAGAGGAAGCTGGAGGGTAGTGGACCTGGGGATAGGGTGATGAGAGGAGACAGGAAGGCAACAATACTCTTCTCCTGGGTAACAAACACTAAAAAAGCAGGCTTTCCATCCCTCCTACCAGCCTATCTGAAGCAGGCTTTGTCACCAAAGTTGCAATGAGGCTGTGCCACCCAGACACAGGGACCTGACACAAATCCTTCTTAGACTGGTGCTTTGCTTAGGACAACTGGGAGCAGAGCAAAGAGCAGACCCACCTTTTAATGTCTCCAGGCTTGATTGGGGAGGGGCTGGGCTCCACACCTTTCTTCTTCCCATCTAATCTGTTCCCGGAGCCAGAGAAGGCCTAGATGGGCAAACAGGAGTGTACACGGCTGACCACTGAGAGCAAGCACGCAGGTGCCCTCTGATCAGAGACAACTTCGTGGATATGTTCTGGGGTGCCATCTAGCTTCCTTAGGAGTGAAGCCCTCACTGCTCAGTAGCTGCAGTGAGCAGCCCAGCACTCCCTGTCCTACCCCTTAGGGGACACCGACGAGTTCAATGGAGACTCTGACCAAGGACATGCAGAAACCAATGACTCTGGGGTCTGGGCCCAGCCCCTTGCAGGTCCCTCAGCTCAGCCCTGGTGGGTGGGTTAAGTTGTCCATTCCAATCCCTATTTCCCATTTCCTCTGCTGCATTCCAGTCCCCACACCAGCCACCTCCACCTGTTTCTCAAGGAAGGTGACAGTGCAAGAGAATCAGGTAGCAACTAATTTCCAAACAGTGCAAGCAACAAAAAAGGCAAGTTTTCAGAGTGCCATAAAGCAAAAGTTGCCAAATCTGATGAATCTATGTGAAGAGTATGTGTGTCTATTGTATTATCTTAATTTTTGGTAGGTTAAAAGTTTTTTTTTTTTTAAATATTTATTTATTTATGCATACAAGCACTGGGGTACAGGCCAGAGGTGCGGGGGGGTGAGAGGATTCACCATAGAAAGAGCAGGGAGCAGAACAGGCAGATCAACAGAAGTACACTGCTGAGGGCAGCAGCGGGCACAGCAGGAGAGGTCTACTGTACCATGTGGGTCCCCCCCCTGGCCGGCAGCAGGGATCGAACTCGTGCTGTAGTGGCTGAGGTCTGCTTCATAGTGTGTTGCTTAACCCACTGCGCCAGCAGGGAGGCCCAAAAGTTTTTTTTTTAAAAAGGAAAAAGTTGGTGCTGTCTTACAGTTATTTGCAGGATTGAAGGAGAAAGTGGATGTGAAAAGGTTTGGTATTTGAGAAAGAGTCAGATACATATGTACATGGACACTCAGAGGTCTAATCCCTGCTGTGGCCTCCAGACTATTACAGAGAACTCCTGGGAGGAGATGGGATGACAGAAGCACCTAAGTAAAAAGTATGTCCTGGTACTCACACGGAAGCCGAGCTCTCCTGCATAGCCACTATGATCAGCCTCACCTTCCTGACAGGGAGACAGAAAAAAGGAAGATGAGTTCCCAGCAGGGACAATCCCGTTTCCCTTGGGCCTCTCATTGCAATTGCTGCTCTGTACTCCAAGAGCTGGAACACATCGTTCCCTAACACGGAAGCAGAGAAGGTGATCATGTAGACACCTGCTGGCCAGACACTGCCAGGACACATCCCCAAAGCACAAAGACAACCCAGACTGGGGCCTGGGAGGACTGCTGGAGAAATGACTTACGGTTGACTCCTCATGCTGGACTTGTCTTTCAGGTTCTTTGTATCCCAGTGGAGCATCAAAGTCCACCTGTGTGCCCAAGATGGAAATTCTGAGACATGGCCAAATTAGGCTGTGTTAGGTTTTGTGGTTTTAAATGAGACAACTGTGGGTTCATAGACACAGTGTAAATTACTTGTATACTCTGCTCATTTCCCCAGTCGAACATTTTACTACATTACAGTATAGTATCAGTATTAGGATAACTCATGATAAAATCCAGCTCTTATTCAGACTTCCTCAGTTTTAAAAATTACTCATTTGCATGTGCGTATGTTAAGTCTCAAAGTTTTATCATCAGTATATGCCAGTGTCTCCAGCCCTGGTGGGTGGGTTAAGTTGTCCATGTCCCCCCAGCTGAGATACTTAGAGATTCAAAACCACTAAGATACCCTACATCATTTTCACATCCACCTCTCCTCTGGCCTTCTCTACCATCCCTTACCTCGGGCAACCACTACTCTGTCTTCTAATTCTAAAGGTTTGTCACTTCAAGTTTTTCAATGGATCTGGACAGTGTATAATCTTTTAGGATTGGCTATTTTTGCTTAGTATCATTCTTCAGAAACTCAACCTTCTTATGTTGGAGCTGAGGCTTCTTTAGATTTTAAGAATATCCATTCCTTGTCGGGTCTGAGATGCTGGTGGATTCACCCATCTCAGAATTGGCAGCCAACTCTGCCACTCCCACTGGTTCTAGGACACAAGTTCAGTGGCCTTGCTCCAATATTCTGGCAGCATATTTCTTCTCCCTCACCCAAATGGTCCCAGGACCTACATAACACCCTCTCAAGCTTTAGTCTTGCAAGAAATACTAGTTATCCATTCCCAATTTCCCTGGTCCCAAGAACACCATAGTAGGAGAACTCACTCACATTCATGTCACACTCGATGATGGACACGGCCTTGTCTGGCTTGGTCTCCATCACCCGCAGTTCATAGATCTATAAGAACAGATAAACCAGTTGCTAGCCCTATGGCAGCAGCTGGGGCTGTAACCACTCATGTTATTGAGGATCCTCACCCAGCTCCTGCAGACACAGCATTCATCTCCACAAACCCCTCCCCCACCATACCTCCTGCTGCAATAACGCAGCTGTGGGAAGTGGTGGCCTTGATGCCCATCACAGAGGCTCTTACCATAAATAGCTCAAATGAGGCAAGGCAGTTAAGCATCGACTTCCAAAAGATACAACCTTTAACTCAAAGGGAATTAACTTATGGGAATTTATTCTAAGCAAATAATTAGCTAAATGTCCAAAAATACAGTTATCATATGTACATTCATTTCCATTTATCTTTTATTAAATATTGAGGAAAATTTAAAATTGAGCCTTTCTACTTTACCTGGATGAGGTGTCACCTAATGTTGACGTTTTTTTAAAACAGTGAACTATTCAGACTGTTTATTTTTTTTTTAAAGATTTATTTATTTATGCATACAAGCACTGGGGCACAGGCCAGAGGTGGGGGGGGGGTGAGAGGATTCACCACAGAGAGCGGGGAGCAGAACAGGCAGATCAACAGAAGTACACTGCTGAGGGGAGCAGCGGGCACAGCAGGAGAGGTCTGCCANNCCATGTGGGTCCCCCCCGTGGCCGGCAGCAGGGATCGAACTCGTGCTGCAGTGGCTGCGATTTGCTTCGTAGTGCGTTGCTTAACCCACTGCGCCACCAGGGGAGGCCCAGACTGTTTATTTTTAAAGCAAGACATACTCTAGGTGAAAAGAGTGCAAAACAATGCAGTAGAAGGTATGTTCCACCGCTTTCTGTTTCTATCTTTCTGGATTTTTTTTGTTACATTCTCATCACATACATGAGACCATCCTAGATACACAGCAACAAAATTCATTTTTAATTTATTTTTCTACTGGCTGCATGTATTTTACTGAGGACTATAATTTATTTATATAGATAGAATTCATTTACCCGATCTATTAATATGCATTTTGGGCATATACCATTTTTAGCAATGTTGGCATAAGCGATCTTACAGTTTTCTTGTCCCACATTTAGTTAACTGTCACTGAGTTTGACTTTTGTGGAATCTGACTTTCTTGGGAGCTGATACCTCTCTTGGTTCTCATAGTTTCCATGGTCTTGCTTCTCCATGCAGAATTCTAAGTTATTTCTCCAGTTTTCATTTCATTAATACTCTTTCAGCTACTGACAAATTTTTAAATCTTCCTGGTTATTTTTTTAAAAAGATTTATTTATTTATGCATACAAGCACTGGGGTACAGGCTAGATGTGTGGGGGATGAGAGGATTTACCAGAGACAGAGTGGGAAACAGAACAGGCAGGTAGACGAAATACATTGCTGAGGGGAGCAGCAGGCGAGGCAAGAGTGGTCTGGCGTGCCATGTGGGTCACCTTGCCAGTGGGCAGCAGGGATCGAACCATGTTCCAGTGGCTGCCGTTTGCTTCATGGTGTGTTGTTTAACCCACTGCACCACTAGGGAGGCCCCTTTCCGGGTTATTTTTGATAGTTATTTGTTGGTCGCTCTATTTCATGATTCCTTTTAAAAATTTCTTTGAACATTTTCTACATAGTTCTATTTCCTTAAGAGTCTAAAGCTGCTTTTGTTGTCTCTGCTTTGGAAAGCTAGCATTTTTATTATGAGTTCCTATTTGTTTGTTCAGTCTATAGTAATTTCAAGGGCATGATAAAACTGGAGCTGCTTTTCCCAGAGAATTTTGAGTTCCTTCTCCTCGGATGTGGATAATATCCACCTCTGGGCTTATTTTGGTTCCTAAAAGAGTTCCAGTTAATGCAGAGACGCTGATTCAGATCTCTCACTAAGCACTGGTATGGCCATTTGCCCTACCATGATCCTTGATGACTTTCCGTATTTCCTTGTTTAAAATTAATTTATTTATATATACACTTTACATAATTGTTCATTTTTGTACAATGTTTGCTTTCTCCTCTCATGGGTAGTTCTCATAAAATTCCCAGCACCATTTCACTGTGTGCCATCACCACAGTCCCTTGTGCTCTTCCCTCCCATTTTGTTCCCTCTCCTTCCCCACCTCCTTATTTTCTGCATTTCTTGTGAGCCCAACAATGCACTAGTAATCTAGGTTTTATTCTGATTTAAATGGGTTTATCTGAATATTCCTTTAGAAAAGTAGTCTTTCAAACTTCCAGACTAGCAAACTTATGTTTCAATTCTATATATAATCTATAGCTCACTTTCCCGTTCAGTGCAAAAATTTCAATATTATTTTTTATTTTTATCAACTTAAGAATTATATTTAGCATCATTGTCTTAATATTAAGAACAACGACATACAGGCCTATAATTAATTATGAAAGCTTATTCAGTTAAGGTAGATAATACCTAAAAAGTTCCCCACAGGGCTAAAAGAAATGATTATTTCTTAGTTTATGAAAGAAAAGTATGGTTTTAATGCTACAAAATTGAAAAGTAAGTATTCTCAGTATCAGATGGCTCAAATACTATAGAAAGAAACTGTATTGAAGGGCAATGGATTACACAACGCACTATGAAGCATTCTGCAACCTCTACAGCACGAGTTTGATCCCTGCCCCCGGCCAGGAAGGAGGTGACCCACATGGCGCAGCAGACCTCTCCTGCCTTGCCTGCTGCTCCCTCGGCAGTGTATTTCAGTCAGTTTGCCAGTTCTATTCCCCACTCTGTCTCTGGTGAATCTTGTCAGCCCCCCCTCCGCCCCAGACCTCTGGCCTATGCCCCAGCTCTTCTATGCATAAACAAATAAATCTTTAAAAAAAACACACAACTCTTTAAAAAGAAAAAAGAACCTGCATTGAAGCCAAGGGGAAAACTCGCTTTCTGATCTTGAAGGGTGTGTCTGTCTGGACTAAGGCTCCTGTGAGCACATGGAAGAGCTGGGAGTTAGCCTCAAGGAAAATTAAGTTGGGGCTATTGATGCTCCTGAGCACTGGGAGGTTCACACTGGCAGCAGTTTCATAGTTGGTGGATGAGGGGCACCCGCACTGTTGAATCCCATGCCTGTGGTGGGACTGGCTATAGGCAGGAGTAGGAGTATCTTCCCTGAGAAGCACTACCATGATAATGGGGAAGTAAATGTGTCTTGAATTGTTGTGGGACTGTATTTGTCAATTAAGCATAAAACATATAATACACAGAGGGTGAGGTATGGCATTTTATTTTACAGCTAAATTGTCTAGCTTTAGATAGCTAAGAAACAAGGAATCGTAACTGAATATAAGAGGCACTCAGATCTGAAAGACTCATGTCAAGAATAGTTAAGCCCAGGGCAACACTGGAAAAACCAAAACAGGAGGAAAAGGACCTGGGCTCTATGAGAGAGGGGACCTCTGCCGGCACTGTCTACAGGCAGAGCCGGGTATGAGGCAGCACTCAAAGCACGGCAGGGCTAGCTCCAAAAGGCATGTCTGCTTCCAGGGCAGAACTGCAAGGACATGAATCTACACTAGTTCATTCCTGCGTTTTCAGAACCCAGCAAAAGGGCTTACTCACATTTGACATGCAGTATTTCTATTGGAGGCACAGAGTTGCTAGCCTGCCACCACAATACAGTAAGGTACATTAGAGCCCAATCACGTGTAAATGTAATCAATTCTCAGAACAGAGTTGTGGGGTGATTAGTATAAGGTTCAAAATATGAACCCACAAACTATTTAAAAAAGCAAACAGCTGACAGCATTTAAACAATAAAATAATCAGGGATACTCTGCTTAAAAAAGACCATCCATTCAGGGCCTCCCTGGTGGCGCAGTGGGTTTAGTACCGCACTGTGAAGCATTCGCAACACAGCAGCATGAGTTCGATCCCTGGTCAGGGAGCTGAACCACATGGCGCAGCAGACCTTTTCTGCCTCACCCACTGCTCCCCTCCCTCAGCAGTGTGTTTCAGTTGATTTACCTGTTCTGCTCCCCACTCTGTCTCTGGTGAATCCTCTCACCTCCCATGACTCTGGCCTGTACCCCAGTTCTTGTACACATGAATAAATCTTTAAAAATAAGTTTAAAAAAAAAAACATCCTCCATTCAAACACTACCATAGACATAGCTACATAGTAACTCTTCAGAGGTGTGACCTGTGCCAAGCTGCTGGTGCTGTGTGCAAGACTCTCACCTTCTCATTGTAGTTGATGGCAATCACATCCCCGGTGGTTAGGCAAGCAAAGTTTCTCAATGCGTTTTCTAATCTGCAGACACACACTGTCAAGGCAACATGGCAAGATGGGTGCCTTAAATAAGAAACAATTTCCAAAAGGAGTTTAGATGGTCACAGTCCGAGACACAGTGAACCATGCTGGTACTGAAACACATGGCTTCAAAATAGCAGCACTAAGGAGGGACAGAGCCCAACATGTAAAAACATGGTGAATATAACAAATGCTCTGATGAGGAAAAAAACATTCATAAGGATTGTAAGATTCCACTCAGAGACTCCAGAGAAAAAGATTTGAGAAGTACCCACAAGGTAGTTGGGGTAAGGACTGACAGGAAAGGGCCCGAGGTAACTTTTAGGAAGATGAGAAAGTCCAGGTGATATGGATGTGTATCTTGTCAAACTCATTGAAACATGCATTTTATTTCATGTAAATTACAACTCAACTAGTTGAATTTAAAATCCAATGAGAGCATAGTAGACACAAATATTCAATGAATAACAGCCAGGTCCACTCAAGAATTCCTCAAAACTTAGGTACTTTAATGTACTATTTTGCTGTTTCTATTTTGAGTTGGTAACCCAACTCCAGGAATTACGAAGTTAAAAAAAAAAAAAAAATTACAAAGGAAAAAGTAACCCATCAGCCCTTGTTATGGTAGTAAATAATAGTAAAGATTTAAGAACTAAATAAACTAAATGCCCAAACAAGAAAATGTCAATCTACATGTGACTATTTTAACCACACCATCATCAATTTATGGAATTGTTTTAAAGATTGAATGTAGAAATGGATCTGAAACCCATTACTGTGTTATGGCACATCTGAGTGAGGACCTCGCATTTCACTGAGGGAAAAAGAGCCAAGCTGTTGAGATTCTTTTCTCTTGGTCAAAAACTATTACAGAATAATAACAGCTTTGTGGGAGGTGCCTGTGTGGCACCATTTTTCTCCCCATCATGCTGCTGGTGTCCTTCACTCAGTGAATTCTAGTAATCCCTCAAGCTGTCAGACCCAGTTTGCTAGGATTCTGAAGGTAGATCACCTCCAAGGAAGAGCGTTGCCTTCCACCACTGACTGCTGTGAGTAGAGAACCTGATACCCCACCATGGCCAGGAGCCAGTTGCTTGGACTCAACTTATTCCTCCATGCACACGGCAGGTACTGTAGGTCCAGGAAGTGGTCAGCAGTCACTTGCTCATGGGTTTGAGCTTGGGATGTGGCACAGATGGAGAAGATAGCATATTTTTAAAAGTCCATCTGTCTCTGCTGTTCAACTTTGGTTTTTTTCAAGTTCACATTTTTAAAAATAAAGACGTGGTGGAGTGACCACCCTATAACATGATCGCAAGTCAAAATGGGGTTTCAAGTAAGAGAGTAGGATCATACTCCATGCATGGCGTGCCCCTCACCCACAATGGTTACTCCTTAAATTATAAACACACACATGTGACTTAAGTTCAGATACAAATCACTAGACCCTAAAACCTTTACTTTTTCCTGTCAGAGAAAATGTATTTAATCTGTGCTCCCATTGCTTTGGAGTGCAGAACTGTAAGCCTGGGTAGAAAGTGAGGCTGAGGGGTGAGTATGTGACTCCGCTGGAGCACCAGGGCCAAAAAGGGGCTGGGAGCAGCAAAGTAGCCAGAGCACCTGTCCAGGCCTAGGTCCAGGAGATACGGCGCACGTGCTGGCAGAATGCCATTATTCTCAAACCCAGACTTCAAGAACAAGCAGATGTGTGGTCTAAAAAGTAGGCAAATGTTGAAGAAAACACTTGCTGTTCATCAACTGTTAGCACAGCCCTCCTTTGACCAGAAGGGGCTTTCTTTTTTCAAAAGGATACACTGCTTTGGGGTTGGTTATATCCAGAAAGTCAGGGCTCTGAGGCTGGAATTTAGAGTATGTAGCCACTTGAAGGTTGACACTCTCCACCTGAACCAGGCCTCCTTCTTCCAACAGCAAATTCTGCATCATCTAAAGAAAGAAAAAAGCATCATATGATTTTTAGCAATCAAATGGCCACCGTGACTCCCACTGACCAACACACACCAGGCAGGCCAAAATCTGATACTGATATGGCTTCTTCCTTGGGTCCCTGGAAGAGCAGCAGCCTGAGATGAGGACTGAGAACAGGTAGTCTAACTGTTACCTGACATCAGGAAGGAAGAAGACCAACAGGGGTACTAAGTAGGTTGCTGTACAAATAATGTGAGCTGTCCCTGGAAGGGAGAAGCAGCACTGGCCATCAGTGACAGGCCTCCCATGGGGGAGCATTTCCCTAGGGACAAGCACTTCACACTTTTGAGCTATCCCATACCTAACTTAGAGGTCCAAGGCAAGCGGAGCCATACTTGAGGTAGGAGCATGATAGCAACAGGTAGGCTAACCTCCCATGGAATAGCCCCACAGCTGAGGATGCAAGCTGGTGACAAGGCCCCAGCAATGTCTGCTAGAGGGAGGTAAAAAAATTGACAAAGACACCCCCATACCACTAGTAAACCACCGTGAGGTGGACACTGGCTATGGAATGAGAGGAAGAGATGAATAAAGGCCCATGAGTACTTGCTGAAAGGGTGAAAGGCAGGCACTCAGAGAGCTGAAGCAAGAAAGTTGGGCCATATGAAATGACTGTTCTGGAGTGGCTTTTATATTTTATAACTTCTTAAAGAGAATTTCAATCATACAAAGGTAGAAGTACACACACTATCTCTCTGCAAGGCTCCCCCTTCCACTCCCACGCTTTAAAAAGTAATCAAGTAATCAAGACCCATGTTTGGTTTATCACCTTCCCTCTCTCCTCAGTCCCATCCCACACTGGACTGCCGGGGTTTAAATCCTAAGCATCGCAGTCCTTTAAGAAGACCTAAGTGGCACCATTGAAACAGTGCTAACCCCAGAGGTGAAGGAAGGTAGAGGCTATGAGCAAAGGTTCAGGGAGATCAGGATCCCATGGATGAACCTGTAAAGGCCCTGACACATCTGAGTGGAAGGTCACTGGGAATGTACAGAAACAGAGGGGAGGTTATTTCTAGAAATGCCACAGGCGGGCTGAGTAGAAAGGAGAACAAATGGACTTTCACAAAAGGTGCTTTTCAAGGTTGCAAGTCAGCCTCCCACAGCCAAGCTCAGTTTTTATGGCGTTCTTTGGGAAATCTGCTAGCGCAGGGAACAACGGAAAGGAGCAGTCGAGGTCTGTGAGAGAAGCCCCTCCAGCTCCGGGACCAGAGTGCAGAGGAGCTTGCCCGGCTCTGCTTTGCTGACCTTGGCACAGGGCACGTTTGATGCACCGGTAGGGTTTTGGTTTTGAAACTGATGTGCTTTTGAAAACGCACCGATCAGGTTTGAGCTTGTACCAGTGTCAGTCAGGGTTTGGAAATGGTGCCAATTTTGAAAATGGACCAATCCGATTTGAGACCCAGGTGCCCTGGAAGAGATATAAGCTGAGGCAGCAGAGGGATTCAGACTCGGATCTTCACTTCGGAGGTGTTCAGACCCCCCGAGGCTTGCTGAGGCTCTCTCGGAAGACCTTCATTTCAGCTCTTTGAGACCTCGGGTTCCTACCTTCGGCTCTGACTCCTCACTTCCAATCACAGAGAGTTACTGTCTGAGCTCCCAACACTGCGCCTGACCACCTCACTGTCACTCCTGCCTCCTAAATGACGGCACAGCTGGCCAGTGCCCAGCATCTCTAAGAACCGGAACTCACATTTTGCCAGGGTCAAGAGCTTCTCAGACTAGCTCTGAGGCAGCATCTAGGAAACTCTAGGCAACCACCTGCTCTTGTGAACAGTTGGAAAGTCATTCCAGGGAGAGGATGCCAGCACCCCTCAATCCATAACCCAATGCGAGCCAAAAAGGCTTCTCAGGGATATTTCTCAGCAAAAAGGATTCAATTAGTTTTCTAGTGTAAAACGTTCTCAAGCTGGGGCAAGGGGTCACCCAAACTCCCAAGTCTGTAAGCTAGAGAACTTTTGAGGTTAGTGTCTCTCAGTGTCTCCTTCTCCTCTCCTCCTTACACAGTAGTCGTCTGGAGGTCAAGAGTGGTCTCAAGGAGTTGTAGTGCCCAACATACCAGCCTCCCACAGCACTCTACAGTGTGAACAGGATAAGACCCTGTGCCTGTGAGGAGGGCCTGCAGATACAGACAGTGAGGCACTGAGAAGAAGGTTAAGAGGTCCCCTCAGTACTCACACTGGGCAATAGCATAGGAGAGGTCAGGTGGCAGGAAAGATACAGCACAGGCTGCTGTGGGGGAAAGGTCTACCAGGCTGAAGAGGGGATGGCCATCTCCAAGGGCAAATGGAAAGGAAGCCCACTGCCAGAAAGTCTTCAAACCCTATTCATACTTAATCTCAAAAACATGAATTAAGGTCACTCCTTCTGCAAGTTCAGTGACCACCAAAATAAAGAACCCAGAGGAAACATGAGGTCATTCCTCCCAAGTATCTCCTTGGTGGCAGGGAGGTCTGGGATGCATTCCTAGCTCTGCCCATACTCACCTGGGTTCTGGCATACTTTTGATATAATTAAGCATGAAGAGGATGTGCATTTCCCACAACAGCCAAACCTTATCAGAGATGGGAAGAGATGGAAGACGCTTGAATGAGGGAGGAAAAGAACCAAACACCCTGTCTTGTCACGATGTATCCTGCTTAAACTCTTTCCTAGACACTGCAATTCACACATTACTTCATTTAAACAAGGGGCCCTTGGGCCTCCTTGGTGGTGCAAGGAGTTGAGTGCCACACTGTGGAGCTTCTGCAGCCACTGCAGTGCAAGTTTGATCCCCGGCCAGGGAGGCGACCCACATGACACAGCAGACCTCTCCTGCTGCTCCCCTCAGCAGTGTGTCTCAGTCAATCTGCCTGTTCTATCCCCCACTCTGTCTCTGGTGACTCCTCTCACCACCTCCCACGCCTCTGGCCTGTACCCCAGCTCTTGTGTGCATAAAAAAAAGGGGGGCCCTTGGGGTGATGAGACTAAAAATGCCTCACTTTTATAGAAGACAGCAATGAAGGCACAGGAACCACAACTCACTGGAATGCTGGGGGTAGTGTAGGCCGCTGCAGTAGGTCACAAGGGGGAGCTGCTGACAGCACTGCCCCTTTTGGCTCCACGTGGAACCCTGGTTGGTCTGGTTCTGCTGGCCTCTGAAATAGACAGCACCAGCCCTGAGCTCTCACCTTTGATACTGGGGCCTAGGGCTGTGGTGTTGCAGCACTTATACACTCAGTGAAATTCTAACTATAAAAGGCTTTTGCTCCTGTGGCAATAAAGTTGAGTGCTCTGGAAAGATTCAGTTACAGACAAGTGTAGAAATACACTGTCAGAATGGGTGTGGGGGGAGGCCCACTAAAAATAGGGAGAAAATATACAAAAATCTAAAACTTGGGCCTTTATTTAAAGAAAAAGTCTGACCTAGGAGGTTGCAGCGCGGCTGTTTGTAGACTACCAGCTGCCTTCAAACCATGCTGCTCCTACATGTCCAGAGACAAGTGCGATGTTTAAGGCCCAGTACACAGTTCCTAACCCCCTAGCCCCAGCTGTGTCTCTGAGAGGCAGGGCTGAACACACACTGGAGGTGGGGGGCGGGGGTGGTGTCAAGTAAATTCCTGAGGATCCCACTTTTCCAACAGGCAAAACAGATACACTTTCTGGAGATGCAGGTAAGCCCACTCACCCAGTGTGGGAGGTAGCAGATACCTTCATCAGCCACAAACTCCAGCACACCACAATGGGTCATGCGGTCTGAGTTCTTGTTGGTCAGTTTGAACAGCATGGGGTAGGTAATGTTAAGGCGGCCTAAATACAAGAGAGAGGTTATAAGGTATGGTTTCTTGAAGGAAAGTACTGGTCACCCCTGCCCTCCCCTGCAAAATAGCTTCCTCAGGCACACAAGGGGGCTTCACACAGCTTTGTCCCCCGGAGCCCTTGTGGGGCTTAGTCCCTAGGTGTCTGCCTATTCAACACACCCTATGCTCCAGGCGAAAGACTCGCATAAGACAGCACTTGAGGAATGCTTGGTGACTCAGAAACACAGCATTGGCTTATACTTGAGATTTTTTTGAAATCATATTGATAACTTAGAAAATTCACATGCTTACTCATTTATTCATCAATAATTTCAGTGTTAACCATGTGCTGAACAAAATCCTTGCCTCCAAAAGTTTCATTAGGAAAGCAAAACAGGAAACTAGCAAGTGCACGTAGGTGCCTGGTGGTGTGGGAGGGCGTCGAGGAACAGGCAGGACTCCTCTGGAGGGAGGATTTCCTGGCAGAGGAAGAAACTGAGGAAAGGCAGGGAGGGAAGAGGAGCCCTACCAGTTTTGGAACAGCTGGCACTTAGGAGACAGGCTTGGGGGTATGGGAGTGGACAGGAAGAGATCAGCTGGACATCACGTGGGGTGGGACCGGTCAGTAGTGTTCCCCTATACCAGTGCTCCCTGTGATGATACTGCCCTATGTGAGGACTATGAACTCCATGGCTCCAGTCACCCCTAGGTGGAGCTGAGGCTTCCAGGGGTGTGGCCACTGCTGCTAGGGGCACTGAGGTGAGGCCACAAGAAAGGCCATAAGCAGCCACATAGGACTGCAGATTTGCTGACCCAGGAGTGCAGGATGATCAGAACAGGGGCTGGTGATGTGAAGCAAAACCCGAGTCAGGGATCCAGAAGAGGGGTCTGGAATGGACTGACACAGTAACAGTGTTTGCCAGGAGATAGGCCCTTGCTCCATCTTACTGAGTGAGGGAGGGTGCTGCCACCACTGCTTTTATCTATAGGGAACTCAGACAGGCAGCTCTGGCTACACACCCAGGTCACACCGCTCAGGAGTGGAGATGCTGTTCCAAGTCTAGGCTTAACCACTGAGGTCCATTCTGGCCTCTTGGTTTAATCATGGCAACAGAAGTGGCATTCAGCTCCAAGATAGACAGCAGACACCCCTAGGATCTCCCTAAAGATTCTGGTGAAGCATTTCAAGTAATAAGCCTGGGCGGTAAGGCTCCAGTGGGGACAAGAACCTCTGAAAGTGGCACTTCACTTCGGAGGCAGCAGGAACTATGGGTGTTCCCTCATTACCAAGGGTGGCTCAGATACTGGCCATCCAGCAGCCAAGGAGATGGAGGCCAGGTCCTCTGTCCCCAGGACACGTCACAGCTATGGAGACTTGGGGGGAAATGAGTCTGTCAAGGAGAATTGGTAAGGATCCAGAAAAGGGCCTGAAATTCTTGCTGTTGGAAGAGATCCCTGTGCTCCTTAGTCCAGTGGTTTTCAAACTGTAGTTTGTGATTTAGAGATGTGCCTCGGAGCTCCTGAGTTCTTTGCACCCCTTCACCTCTTCCAACCTGAGCAGCACCTAATTTTTAGAATTAGGATCCCTATGAGTTTTCATCTGGACAAAGTTTCTTTCACAACTTAAAGTGTTTGATCTAAATCCACTATCCTAATCCCTGAGTCATAGATACTTGTCCCAGCGTCATACCTGGCACTCAGCTTCAAGGTCACCTTACCTGAAAGGCCAGTTCCTGGATGTCTTGCCCCTCCTCCCCTCCTGTGATGATATAGGCCTATGTGAAGCCTGTGAATCCCATGGCTCTATTCACCCATGGGTGGAGGTGAGGATTCCACAGAGTGTGGCCACTGTTGCTGGGAATACCGATTAAACCCTAATAGCTAAAGGGCACCTCCTGCCTTTGACCAGTGTCACAAGGGCTTGGGTTGTTTACACACATAGAAAAACGACACTGTTGAAGAAGGGTGTGTCCCCATTTATTTTTCGTCTCTTGCCTCTATTCCTTGTGTCCCCTTGTCCCTTTCCTTCCTTTTCCCCCTTAACCTCAGAGCCCTCAGGATGTTATGTCCACTGGCTTCTGAAAGTAGTTGATGTTGTTAAATTGCCCATTATGTGAGTATCTAGTGTTTACCATCTGACTTACATTGCTTGTGTGTCCCCTTTTCAAGGTGAAGACACTGAGGCTCAGAGGCCAAGTCGCTAGCCCAGGCTCAGACCAGGCAAGGATCGCAGCCCAGGCTAGAGTGACAGCACAGTAGTGCTCTTCTCCAATACACTGCCACGTGCACCAGACACCAAGGATGAACCTGCCGCCTGGCAGGCTCCGTGTCTCCTGCCTTGGACATGAGGAATTCACACCAGAACCACCTCCAAGTCTCACAGCAATGACGGCATCCCTGGTTGGGATTTCCTGGGTGAAGGTGGGAACTGGAGGTCCCTAAGCTGTCTCCTGGGAAAAGTTGGGGAAAGAGAAGAAGTGTGGCTGCTCTCACAACCTTTTCTGCCCTGGCCAGTTAGGATTTAGCCAGAGGAGCAGCTTTTGGGGCAGAAGACAATAGCTCAAGTTTTGATGTTCTGCAGATTCAGTGGGCAGAAGGGGTCAGAAAGTGGACCTGGAAGGAAAGATGTTTGGGGAGGAATGAAAAACCTACCACTCACGGTCACCTTGGGAGCTGACTACCATTGTTTGGGAGAAAAATGTAACGACCAGAAAACGGCATCATTCTCGCACCTTCCTTAAGTCCTGACAGACCCAAGGCAAAGAGTGGGTCAAGGGAGTGAAACCCACCTCACAAAATAGGGACCTAGAGCTGATTACTCACTGCCCCTGGCCTGGATGGCTGTCTACCACTGGCCACTGCTTTGCATGACCCCGGCTCTCCCAGCCCAGCATGGACCCCTAGGGATCATTCCTATTCGGACGTGACAAAGAAAACCTATGTTTGGACATACCAAGGAGCCTATGACTAGCATCCATATTTACATTACCTCAGTTCTCAGGTGATATGAATAATATACTTACTGAGCTGATCGAGAGCGGAGGGCGGCATAATTACTGTGGAAAAAATTATGAAGAAAACATTTAGAAAATAAAAACAAGATCCAATGAAAGCCAAAATGCAGTTTCTATTATATCTTTAAAAAGTATTAGATAATACTTTTAAAGTAGTGAAAATTTAACAGTCATCTTTTACAGAAAGTCTTACTTGCTACAACTTATTTTGGGGGAATCAAGTGGCTAGTAGCCATAAATCTAATCATAAGAAATTATAATAATAACTTCCCTTAAATCTAGGCGCCTCCCTGGTGGCGCAGTGGGTTAAGCAGCGCACTATGAAGCAAACCGCAGCCACTGCAGCATGAGTTCGATCCCTGCCCCTGGCCAGGGAGGGGACCCACATGGCGCAGCAGACCTCTCCTGCTATGTCCACTGCTCCCCTCAGCAGTGTGCTTCAGTTGATCTGCCTGTTCTGCTCCCCGCTCTCTGTGGTGAATCCTCTCACCTCCCACACCTCTGGCCTGTACCCCAGTGCTTGTATGCATAAATAAATAAATCTTAAAAAAAAAAAAATCTAACCATCACCATTACTTCCACCCCCTTCAGTAAATATGGGGCAAGTGATATTTTCACTGGAACACTAGCTTGTGATTACACATGCAATATGGGTAGTTGAAGGCTACTGACACTGCAAGGCTGAGGGCAGGAAGTATTACTATTCAAAATAAAAACAAGCACATACTCTTCCCTCCTTTCTCCACATCTGACCTGTCATTAGGCCCTGCTAACATGGACACGGAGAAGCAGCGATACTGTGTGGAGAAGCGGTTCTGGAAGACCCGGGGTATGGGGTGGTCAAACATGTTGAAAGAAAACTAGGAGGAAAGAGAAACCAGAGTTAGAACAGTACAAAGGTACACTTCTTCATGTCAAAAGTCCAAAGAAGTTAGGGTAATTAATGTTGCTGAATGTGGTTATAAAACAAAATACACCAAAATCCTGATGGACCCGAGTCCTATGACTGAAGCACCCAAGAGCACAAATGTTACATCTGCTTCGCTCTTCCCTCCAGAGCCAATGTTATCACTCCAACCTAGTCTGCACTCCCACTGTTTTGGGATAGTGTGATCTTATAAAAATACAAAACTGTTCATGTCAAGCCTGTCCTTAATTTCTCAACCTGGCTACCCCAGGATCCTGGTGGACCTCAAAGACAGGGGCACCCCACAACCCCAAACCTGCCACATCTCTGCTGGTTGATTCCTCTGCCTGGAACACTTTTCCTTTTTTAATTTAAAAAACATGTTTTTTGAGAGCCCAGTATCTAATCTAAGGAAAAATCACATTGGTGTTTGTTCATAAACAAAAACAGGTGTAATCTCTGCCCTGGCAGAGCTGACCTCCAAGTAAAGGAAACCAGCAATGTAAACAGCATCATGTTAAGAGGGGTGATAATGCTCTGGGGATAAGAAGAGAATAAAAGAAAGGGAGCCTCAGGTAATGCTATTTTAAGTGGGCAGTCAAGAACTCTCTGCAGTTCTTAGTTCTTCCTCTCCTGAATGCTAGGAGAGGAAGCCAGGCAGAAAACAGGCAGTAAGGAGCGCAGGTGGCCGGTGTTTGCACCACCTCCCCAAGTTTCCATAACCGTCTTTTCTTTCTCCAGGAACTTTCCCTTCTCTGCCCAGGACACATGTCCCTCCCATGTGCTCTTGTATGCTAAGTCATGATACTTCCTCACGTTAGTAAGTAAGCCAAAACATGGTGTTCTCAAAAAGCTAAGATCCCAGCTTTGAGCACAAATAAGTTACACAGCAATCTAGGGTCTTCTCAAAATACTACCATTACTATGACATTTAAAAAAAAAGTAATGTAAGACCTCATAATAGGGTATACATCCAAGAGAACTGAAAGAAGAGTCTTGAAGATCTATTTCCATACCCATATTCATAGCAGCACTACTCATGATAGCCAAGAGGTGGCAACACTTAAAAAAACCCATCAATAAATGAACAAACAAAATGTAGCATATAAAGTGGACTATTATTCAGCCTTAAAAGATATGGGCCTCTCCGGTGGCGCAGTGGGTTAAGCAACACACTATGAAGCAAACCACAGCCACTGCAGCACAAGTTTGATCCCTGCCTCCGGCCAGGGAGGGGACCCACATAGTGTGGCAGACCTCTCCTGCCATGCCCGCTGCTCCCCTCAGCAATGTGTTTCAGTCTGCCTGTTCTGCTCCCCACTCTGTCTCTGGTGAATCCTCTCACCTCCCGTGACTCTGGCCTGTGCCCCAGCTCTTGTATGCATAAATAAATAAGTCTTTAAAAAAAAAAAAAAGGAAAGCTATTCTGACACATGCTACACGATGGATGAGCTTTGAAAACATTATGCTCAGTGAAATAAATTAATCATGAAAAACAAATAGTGTATTTTCCCACTAATATGAAGTACCTAAAGTAGTCAAATTCATAGAGACAAATCAGAATGGTGATAGCCAGGAGATGGGGGACGTGTGGGTGAGAAGGGAGAATGGGGAGTTGTTTGATGGGTATAGAGTTTCAGTCTTATGAGAAGAAAAGGTTCTGGAGCGCCATTACACAATGTAGATATGTCTAGTATTATTGAACTGTACACTTAAAAATAGTTAAGGTGGTAAATTAATGTATTTTTTACCACAAGTTTTACTTGACTGAATTCAAATATACATTAAGTAGAGGGAAAGTCATCTAACCATAAAATATCAGCTATTCCAAAATAAGCCAGCTCAGTCAGCTTTCTAAGGTGTAAATATAGCACACGCCTGCTGAAAATTTCAGAGTGTTCTTCATTCCCCAGAACTCTAGCACAGTAGTTTTCAAAACTTTTTCTCTCTTCTTTTAAGCAAAACTGTTAAAAAGAAATCTTCAAGAAGCATAATGGATAAAAAACAAGCATTGTTTCAATGAAAGGATAGGAGTGGAGCCTCCCTTAACCCACTTACTTCAAACCCATCTAATCCACTTCTTCTTTTCCCAGTATGAAAGAGGATGAGGGGCACAATATTTAATGCCCTTAACAATCTGCGTTCTATTCAATGTCTGTTGAGTGCACTTTAGAAGTTAGATTGGACACTGAAGCACTTAGGATAAAATCTAATAGTCACCCCTAGTTTTTAAATAAACAGTTGACATGGAAGCAATGCTGTACAACGGTAAGAGCATGAGTTTTGCAACCAGACAGATATGGCTTCAAATTTCCATCCCCATTCTGGTGACTTCGACGTTACCTTTTTAAATCTTAGTTTTCTCATGGTCAAAATTACAATACTCATGGTTGCCTCCAAAGGCACTGAAGGATTAAATGGGTTAAAGCAGAATGGGAGACTGCAGATGTCAAAGCTGTGTGAGGGAAAGTGTGCCAGCAAGTACTAGCTGCTAGTATTATCTTTATAGACTCGCTTAAAAAGTTGAAGGCAGACCAGGCGAAGACGGGGCAAAAGCTTCGCGTTCCCGCCCACCGGGATGCCTCCCGATTCAATCAATTTGGTGTTTAAAGAAACCTGTTACTTGTCTAGCACTTCCCAGACCCGTGGGAGGGCACAAACGTGTATGTCCCGTTCTAGCCTCATGGAGCTCAAGTTCAACTAAGAGGCAATGCGAACCACTGCTGGGGCAAGTGAAGACGAGCCAAGGCCGTTGGTGGTCCCGGGTCCGGCTCTCGCGGATGCGTCCCGGACCCTCAGAAGAGTCGGGCTCCTGCCAGGGTGACTCGGCATCTCCGCAGCCGTCATGTCCGTCACGTCCGGCCCCAGCCCCAGCCCCGGTCCCCGGCCCCAGCCCCGGCCCTAGCGGTCGGCACTCACCATGATGGATCACTTCCGTAGATGTCGCTCCTCCCGGGGAATGCCGCGGTGGGAGCCGGTCCACCAGCTCCCCTCAACCGCCTCAGCCGCTCAGGCTCCGACGCCCTGCGAGACTCACCGGAAGTGCCGGACTCGAGCTGGGGGGAGGTCAGGAGGACGGTGCCGGCTGCAAAAGACAGTCAGGCAGAGGCGCCGAGATCAGTATTTCCCTGGACTATACACCAACACGCCCTTCCACTTCCGGCGTCTCCGGTATAATGTTGTAATTACCTTGTTACACTTCGATACCCGCCCCTCCGAAGGAACTTAGTAGGCCCCGTTCCTTACTACAGCGCCCAGAATGCACGCAAACCTCCGGCCTTTCCTGCGGCGGAAGTAAGCTACGCGTTTGCCTTCCAAATAGATCGAAAGCCCATTGAAGTCGTAAACTAACGCCCTTGTTCGATGCGTAAATACACTTTATGACGAGAAAAGTTCTTTTTCCGGGAGTTCTCAGTGGGAAGCGCAAGGGTTATCTTCCCAAAGTAAAGATGGCCACTGGGCAGCGGGTTTCTGGGTAAATGGGCGTGGAAATGGGCTGCCGTGAGGCGTCTTGCCTGTTGATGACGTTCCTTTGGGGGGCGGGCAGAACTTTTCCAGCCCTGACAGGCGAGCACTAGCACCCAATCAGAAGCAGGACAGGCAGGGAATGAAGTAGCTATTGGTTGAGGGCCTCTGGCCAATCGAAAGTCCCTAGTTTGGCGGGAGTCTCGACCGCCGCCAGGGCTTTCGGTGTCTTAGAGCTCTCTGTGGGCTTCTGGTTGCTGTGGCCATGTTCGTGGCCGATTTCCGTAAAGAGTTCTACGAGGTGGTCCAGAGCCAGGTAAACCCGCTGTCTAAGACCCTGAGGGCTTGTCGGGGGGAAGCGATGAGCGGAAGCGGCTGTGGGAGGGTGGACGGGACCGGGCGGGGTTCGTGTCTTTGTATTCAGCTTGCTCTCTTCACCGCACAGAGAGTCCTTCTCTTCGTGGCCTCGGACGTGGACGCACTGTGCGCCTGCAAGATCCTTCAGGTTAGCCCTCTGGACCTGGGAGGGCGGGCCGGCGCCAGAGATGGAGTACTGGGTGGGTCCTGTAGGTGGTAGAGTACGTGGCAGACAGGGAGCTAGGACGAGAAGTGGATCGGAGTTAGGGGGACGGAAAGGTAGGGAGCTTGGTGGGAGCTAAGAAGCAGCGCTGAGAACAACTCCCGGTCCCACTTCAAGAGACCCTAGGTCTAGGGTAGGGCTGATGCTACAGCTGAAGGCTGGGGAGGAGGAATGTGAAAGTCCACCTCACTGGTAGGATAGTATAGGGCTGATTTGACAAGGGAGACTAGTTAAAATAACCTAGGCAAAAAGTGTTTACATCTGAGAGACCTATCGTGGTGCTTCTCTCAAATGTGGGTTTGAGACAGACTAGATAGTAATTATAGAGAGCATAGTTGTGTCATAAAGCAATACTGAGAATACAGGATTCCTTAGTTTGTAAGGAAAGACCATTGGTTCGTTTTTGAATATGGGTAGTGTTTACATGAACTTTGGTTCCTTAGTTTAGGTAGTTTTAGAAAAATCAGCAAGTTGAAGAACGATACAGTGAACACTCACATCAACTAGTTTCTCCTATTAAAATTCATTAATGTTTCTTTTTCACATATTATTTCTCAGCCTGCTTTTTTTTTAAAAAAAATTGCATTTCAAGGTAAGTTTCAGATATCCTAAATATGAAATACTTGGAAAATCATCTCTTTCCAGGCCCTGTTCCAGTGTGACCACGTGCAGTATACACTGGTTCCAGTTTCTGGATGGCAAGAACTTGAAACTGCATTTCTTGAGCATAAAGAACAGGTATGAAAAAGGCACTTTAGGGCCTCCCTGGTGGCGCAGCGGGTTGAGCACCGCACTGTGAAGCATCCGAGGCACAGCAGTGTGAGTTCGATCCCCAGCCAGGGAGGGGACCCCCATGGTGCTGTAGACCTCTCCTGTTGTGCCCACTGCTCCCCTCAGCAGTGTATTTCAGTGGATCTGCCTGTTCTGCTCCCCACTCTGTCTCTGGTGAATTCTCTCACCTCCCGTGACTCTGGCCTGTACCCCTGCTCTTGTATGCATAAATAAATAAATCTTTTTTAAAAAAAGAAAAGAAAAAGAAAAAGGCATTTTAGAATAATTAGACTTTTTAACTGAATTGCAGTTTCTTAACACTCAGCATTTTTCCCGTCCCACAATAAGTTGCATGTTTACTGCAGTACTGACTATGTTAGGCAACATGGAAATGAAAAGCAAGTTATGCATATTGGTGACTGTCCCTCGAGTTATAGGGTCAACATTAACAACAAAAATAAGATAGTGAACATGGACAGCCCTAAGTCTGAACTTGCCTTGGAGACATTGCACGGTTAGGTGTTTGGAAAATTAGCAGTTGGTTTTGATACGACCCAGTTAAAATTATTTTATATTAGCGCATTAATTTACATTATCTCTCCAAGAAAATATACCCCAATTTGAAACTTGAAATCAGGACTTTACTTTTCTTTTTTTTTTTTTTTTAAAGATTTTATTTATTTATGCATACAAGAGCTGGGGTACAGGCCAGAGGTGTGGGGGGGGAGGTGAGAGGATTCACCACAGACAGAGCGGGGAGCAGAACAGGCAGATCAATGGAAGTACACTGCTGAGGGGAGCAGCAGGCACAGCAGGAGAGGTCTGCCACGCCATGTGGGTCCCCGCCCTGGCTGGCAGCAGGGATCGAACTCATGCTGCAGTGGCTGCGGTCTGCTTCATAGTGCGTTGCTTAACCCACTGCGCCACCAGGGAGGCCCTGAAATCAGGACTTTTCTTCTCCATAGTAACTTAAACAGTAGAGTCCAGGGCACCTCTCACCTCTGCATGGGGCTGTAAGGAGTGATGGGACAACTTAAACACCATGGCGGGGAGTGGGTTATGGAAACAGGTCCCTGGAGTAGCTAGTCACATTTAAAGTGTCTGACAGAGGAAAATGCTTGCCTGGAACTCCTGTCATCACAGATGGACCTGTACCAGTTTCTTATTTATAAGGAAAGGATTCTCTAAAATGACAGACTAGTAAAAAAAAGAATTTGATATTTAGGCTCCCATTAATTATGAGCTGCTGGAGATCTGCTAAGTATTTAAACGTGTACAATGTTACTAACGTGGAAAGGCAGTGCATCAGAGTAGTGACTTGATTATGTGTTTGAAGTCTTCATGCCCCCATCAGCTTCTTGACCCTGTGTGTAAGACTCTGGAATCCTGAACCTCTGTATACTCTCGTTGAAGCAGGGATAGTCACAGGATCCTGCCTCATGGTATTGTCATAAAAATGAAATATCACATGGACAATTTTTTTTTCTTTTTAAACTTTTTTTTCCTTTAAGATTGATTTATTTATGCATATAAGAGCTAGGATATAGGGCAGAGGTGCACGGGAGGTGAGAGGTGTATCTGTATTCACCAGATACAGTGGGGAGCAGAACAGGCAGGTCAACTGAAATACACTGCTGAAAGGCACAGTGGGTGGAGCGGGAGAGGTCTGCTGTGCCATGTGGGTCCCCTCACTGGCCAGGGATCGAACTTGCGCTACTGTGCCACGGATGCTTCACAGTGCGGCACTTGACCTGCTGTGCCACCAGGGAGGTCCTCAGATGGACAGTGTTAAAGCACTTACCATGGGCTAGTTGTGGCCACATTTAGATCCTCTTGTCATCCTCTTGCTGGAAATGCTGGGTCCTCCTGCCTGTCACTACAGATGCCAATGAGCAGAGACGGAATGAGTCTCTAGGAAACAGGTTTATTTAGATAACCGAGCAGCAGTCTGAAAATATTGGGCATATCATTCTAAAGAAACCATTCTAACATCTCATCTCTAGCTGGCTGTTTTTGGTGAATGGAATAAAAGCAGTCATAAGTGACTTCATGCTTACTGGCCTGCTGAATTGGTTTATCCCTGATTGATGGCATGAACATGTCTAGCACTCATTCAGGCATCATTGGGGAAGGAATCTCAATTCAAAGCAGAGCTTTAGTTTAAAGAAAACAGATCATTAGTCACATAATGTACATGTAACCTATGCTATGTGTGTATGCGCGGTTTCCTATACTAGATATGGTGCCCTTCCCTTCCTCTCTAGCCCCCTATCAATCAAGACCCTGCCAAATGTCAGGGTCTTGGTGGTGTCTCAGGAGAAGAATTCAGAGGCCTAGTGTGGTAAAGGTAACAGGACCTTGTTAGTATACCCGTTTTACAATGTCTTTCTTTTTTCAGTTCCATTATTTTATCCTCCTAAACTGTGGAGCAAATATAGACCTATTGGATATCCTTCAGCCTGATGAAGATGCCACATTTTTTGTTTGTGACACCCACAGACCAGTCAATGTCGTGAATGTATATAATGATACCCAGGTAACTAGACCTTTGGCACTTATCCACCTCTAAGTTCTCCCATCAGTCTGTACCGTTACATGCCACAGACAGCGTTGTACCTGGTATCCACCTCCCTACAGCCTGAGGACAAGAACCTGGCCTTATCCATCTTTGATGTGAAGCATGGCACCTAACCTTTGGAGGCGCTCAAAATGCATTTCTGGAATTCACTTGACCTAGGGTTTGTAGGAACAAAACCCTGCACTGAATCTGTGCAGCTCAGCCTCATTGACTCTCAGGAGACCTGTGGGGGGCTGTCCCTCTAAGGGTGATGTGGGCACGAGGCCGGAGGCACTGTTAGCCAGAATGACTGCTGCATTTACTCTCTGAACCCCTGAGCATAGAGGCTGGCACAGAGCAGTCACCTAACCACTCTTTAAACAGATTTCCCGCTCAAATTAACAAAGTATTGCCCCTGGAATTATCACGTGAAATACCTCTATAAGAGGAGTTAGCTCAGAGCTGCTTTTAGACATAGGAGTTTGACTCACAGAAAGTTGCACATCTTCACATCTTCTGAGAGGCCAAGTTGTGGGATGTTCATCTTATTGGCTTCGTGTGAAGCATACAAGGGAGGATTTCTCCAGATTCAAGTAACTGCAGAAACTTTACAATTTTTACGATTTTTGCATACCTCATGGTGCAATGCCTGCACCTCTCTGAATGGAAATAGAAATAGAAAAATGCCGGAGATGTCTGGAATTCTTCTCAAACAAGTGGCTATTTGTATGTACAGAAAACTTGATGAGTCGGCTAATTAGGAGATAAGATTCTACAAGAGAAAAATGTTATGAGTAATTTTCTGTCAAGGAGAGAGGAAAGACTTGATTACTCTTTGTTTTAATCTTAGATCAAACTACTCATTAAGCAAGATGATGACCTTGAAGTTCCTGCCTATGATGACATTTTCAGGGATGAAGAGGATGATGAGGATCATCTGGGAGATGAAAGTGAAGATGGATCAGAGCCTTCTGAGAAGCGCACACGGTTAGAAGAGGTGAGGTTAGACCTCTCGCCACTGTCTTGAGGAACTTTGCACTCATAGAGGCCGGTGGTCAGCAGAACCTGCTGTATCCAGGAAGAGCTGGGATGCAGTGGGTGTGGACCCTGATTCTGAACTAATGCAGGTTCTTAGATTTCTCTCAACCACAACTACTTATCTATATAGCAGAACCCATCAGGTGAAATGAAACTTATGACCACTGAACCTAGATAGCAATCTCTTTTTTAAGATTCATTTATTTATGCATATAAGAGAGGGGGTGCAGGACAGAGGTGCAGTGGGTAAGAGGATTCACCAGAGACAGAGTGTGGGGCAGAACAGGCAGATTGACTGAAATGCACTGCTGAGGGGAGCAGCAGGCAAGACTGCGCCATGCGGGTAACCTCTCTGGCCAGGAATTGAACTTGTGCTAGAGTGACTGTGGATTGCTTCTTGGTGCTGAGACTTAACCCCTTTGTGCCAAAAATAGCAAACATTTTTAGCAGGTGATATGGAGAACTGATAAATAGCAAGCATAAGCATCCATTATTTTCTCCATTTCTTTCTAGACTCACTCTCTGTACAGTTAGCTTGGAGGAGCAATATGGGTCTGTAGCTCTTGGTCATGGTTGCTTCTAGATGGTCACTCAAGGGTATTCATCTTGTATACAAAGTTATGAGTCATCTTGCGTCTGAACCACTTACTGGATATGGTGCCTGTCAGTAGAAGGGGGTCTGTCTAACGCTGGTGACTTTTGCTAAAAGTAGAATTACTGGGTTTTACCTAGTGTTCAGTTTATTACAGAAACTGATGCCATCTGCTTCCTTACTTGGTGTGCAACCTAAAACTTGCCTCTGGAATGTTTTAGGGTCTTCATCCATGCCTGACATTTCACAATAACATGCTTTAGTAGATCCCTTTGAAAACCTAGGTTTCAAAGTCAAGGAAGTTCTCCCTTTGCTTTCCTCATCATTGTCCTTTTTCTCTGGAGTTTCAGGTGGTCTGAATCTGAGATCTCTCAGACCCACTCTGAGATTTTATTTCCTATTCCTCAGCTCTTTGTTATACTTTCTTGTCTCTCAATGTTCCCTTTTTTAGACTCTATCCATAGAAATATTGGGGTGTAGGCCAGAGGTATAGGGAATGAGAGGATTCGCCAGAGAAAGAGTGGGGAGCAGAACAGGCATATTTACTAAAAAACACTGCTCAGGGGAGCAGTGGCTAAGACAGGAAAGGACTGTGGCACCATGGGGGTTATCTCCCTGGCCAGGGATCAAACTCATGTTGTAGTGGCTGGCTATAGCTTGATAGGACTGTTTTCTTTAACCCTTGCACCATGAGGGAGGCCCCTTTAATAGCATTCTTTTAACTATTGATGAATTGATTTTCATTGGGGCCCCAGATAGCAGTATTTGGTAGAACTCTCCCTAGAAACATATGTGTTGCAGATAAAAGTCTTGAAATTCCCTACACTAATAAGTATTTCTGCAGCACCTACTGTGTCAGGTATTGGCCAGACTTTGGGGTGCCAGAAGGATTACAAAATCCTGCCTTCATGAAACTTCCTCTGCAGTGGGGTAGACGGATGAGGAACACATGAATGAACATGGATAGAGGGTGGTTTCAGCTGGAGATAAATACTAGAGGGAAACTACAACAAGGCAGGGGCTAGAGAGAATGGACCAGTTTATGAAAGTGGCCACAGACATTTGACTGAGACCTGAATGCGAGGGGAGGGGCCTGGAGGACTTGCAGATTAGAATCCAGGGAAAAGCATCCACAACTGTAAGTCTTCTGGGAGAGGCGGGGGATGACTTCTAGGGGGGTGGCCAGCAACTGCAGGGCAGGGGTGTGTGAGAATTTACCAGAGTTTGATGATAAAGAGATGGTGATTTTGATTAGATGTAAGAACATGTTAGAACTTTGTTTGCATGTTTAGCACATCTAGAATCTGAGTTTACAAGTGTTTACTGTAATATGGTACATAACATACATAATTTCCCATCTTTTATTTATTTTTTGAAGATTTTATTTATGCATACAAGAACTGGGGCACAGGCCAGAGGCATGGGGGGTAAGGAGACTCACCAGAGATAGAGTGGGGAGCAGAACAGGTGGATTAACTGAAATCCACTGCTGCGGGGAGCAGCGGGTGAGGCAGGAGAGGTTTGCTGTGCCATGTGGGCCCCCTCCCTGGCTGGGGATTGAACTCGCCCTGCAGTGACTGCAGAAGCCCCACAGTGCGGCGCTTAACCCCTTGCGCCACCTGGGAGGCCCTCCCATCATTTTAGTTTGAAAATTTTCACATGTATGTAATGGATGAAAGGAAAGGATACAAAAATATCTACAGTAATCTTCCATCTAGGTTCAACAGTTCTTCACATTTTGCCATATTTTATTTATTTCATATGTGCTTTTTTCTTTTAAAAAAAAGTTGCAGGCACAGCGATTCTCCCCCATAAATGCAAACCATTTTACACAGAAGAACTTAATGATGAATATCATCTAATATTCAAATTCTTTGATTGTCTCCAAAGTAAGAGTTTGTAATCATGTTTGTTTCTGGACCATCATCCAATCAAGGCTGACACATTTGTATTTTGTAGTTACTTACCTTTTAACCTAGAACAATATTCCATCTTTTTTTTTTTTTTTTTTCAGTCAGGTAATCTACATTTATTGAACACCAACCTGAATGCCTCAAACCATACTATTTACCTTAAGGAAATAAGATGACAATAATCTAGAAAACATTGGCCCTGAGTTTATCTGCACATATTTTTTTCTAAATTTATCTTTTCCCTGATCACCTAAATTGATCCAATTTCTTAACGAACATTGACTTATTAACTATTTGGAAATATTTCCTCTTAAGGGTTTTAAGAATTCAGCCCTAGAAGTCATTTTATAGTAACATGGCAATCATAATTCTATTATATCTTGTGTTTCAATATCAAAAATTTAAAAGCCAACTATATCAGTGGGCTTATTTTCATGACATAATTTCCAAAATCAGCCCCACCCTGTCCCACTTTTTTTTTTTTTAACTAATAACTGGTTTAAAAGAGTATTAATTTCAGGTGTACAGATTTCTATTTTGACACCTATAATAGAACATTTTAATCACCAGTGAAAATCTAGTTTCCATCTAGCACCATGTAATTGACCCATTTTACTCACTTCCCATCTTCCTGCCCCTTTGGCTACCACCATTCTACAGCTATTCTGTTGCCAAAATCTAGAATAGGGGTTTTTGTTTGTTATTTTGTTCTTTATCTTCCACATATGAGTGACATCATAGTCATATGGTATTTGTCTTTCTCCATCTGGTTTTTCTTAATTGTTGTAGTTAAACTCTTACAGTTATTTTGATTATTTGTATTTAGGATTTAGTCTGAGAGTTTTTTTCTTTTTCTGTTCTCTATTTTTATTAAAGATTTACTTATTTATACATTCAAGAACTGGGGCACAGACCAGAGGTATGGGGGTTGAGAGGATTCACCAGAGACAGAATGGGGAGCAGAACAGGCAGATTGACTAGAATACACTGCTGAGGAGAGCAGCAGGAGAGACAGGAGAGGTCTGCTGCACCATGTGGGTCCCCTCCCTGGCCAGGGATCAAACTTGAGCTGCAGTGGCTGCGGATAGCTTCATAGTGCTGTGACTTAACCCCTTGTGCCACCAGGGAAGCCCCTGTTCTCTATTTTTCATTTCTGCTTTCCTTTTTGAGAATTGTTTCTAAGTGTATCTTATTGTGTAATTTTAAAAAATAATTTCTACTGGTTGCTCCAGGTGTTACATTATATAGCCACAACATCATCAGCTCATTAGTATTATCATTTTACCAGTTTGAGTCAAATACAGAAACCTTACCTCCCTTTATGTTCCTTACTCTCCCTGGTATATAACATAAACTTCTTAAATATTTCCTCCACCTACATTTAAAACCACATTGTACAATGTATTTTTGTTTCAACAGTTAAACATAATTATAAAACTCAAAAGGATAAGGAAAGCCCATTGTATTTACCCTATTTTGCTTATCATGTTCTTTCTTCCTGATATACTAAAGTTTCTTCTTTTGTCATTTCCTTTCTCTTTATAGAACCTCCTTTAACTGCTTTTTTAGGGGAGATCTGCTGGTGATAAAGTCTTAGTTTTCCCTCTGAGAATTTCTTGCTTTTTTTCTCCCCTTTCATTCCTGAAAGATATCTTTAGGTGGATAAACAATTCAAGGTTATTATTTTCTTTTAGCACTTAAAAAATGTGCCACTTCCTCTGTCCTTTATAATTTCTGAAAGAGAAATCTATCATTTGAATTGTTTTTCCCCTATACATAATATATTATATTTCTTCTGCTGTTTTTGAGAATTTTTACTTTTGGATTTTATATTTAGAAATTATAATGTGTCTTGGTGTGGATTTATTTAGGTTTTTTCTGTTTGAGACTTCTTTTCTTGAATCTGTAAGTTTATAATTCTTGCCAAGTTTTCAGCCATTATTCCTCAAGTATGTTTTCAGCTCATCTTCTTTCTCCTCTCCTTCCAGGACACTGATGCCTTGAATTCCATATTGTAATTCCAATTCTGTTGTAGTTACATAGGTCCCTGAGGCTGTCCCTGTTCAGCCCCCCCCCCCCACCAATTTCTCTCTTTTGTTCAAGTTAGGTAATTTTTTGTCTCTCTCTGTAGGTGAAATCATCTTTACTGAATAGTTATTAAGAGAGCTAAGGATTTTTTTCTTGTTTTTTGGTATTATCTCTATTGTGCTAACAATGGTTTATAACACTGTATATGATATAGGGGTATAGGTTCACTTACCTTCACATGTGTGTTACTATACTGCTCTCTGGCACCAGCAAGGCACTGAGCAAGTTCTCAATTCTGAGCAGGCGGGTGAAGGAAGAGTCCTGGAGCCCTCAGCGGCTTTTTCAGGCTTTTATTACAGCATTATATCAGAGGCGACCAGGCACACAGCAGGCAGGGGTGCTGGGGGTTGGGGGGGGCAGGAGACTGGCAGCCTCCCAGCCCCGGCGCATCTTCACTGTCTGGGCCCTCCAGCCTCTCGTCTCTGCTCCTGCTGCTGCTGCTTCTGCCTTTCTCTGTCTCTCTCTTCTTTGTCTCTTCTCCTGCTGGCACCCTCATGATGCTGACCTCATATGCCCACTGTCTCAATCCAGGTGCACTCTCTTGCGCATGCCCACTTAGGAATGCATGCAGGACCTCAAGGTTCCATCATCACACCAATGGCGGGAGGGCGGAAAAGCCTGACAACTTTTCCATTTACCCTACACACTCCCACCACTGAAACTCCCATCATCCTTCACAATAGTCCATTTGAACTCCTCCCACATTCTCCCCCACCATCCCCCCTCTGGTAGCTTCGGTTCCACACTCAAATTTCTAGGGCTTGTTTTGGTTTAGCTTTTTTACTTCTTTTTTTGTTTCTCTATATTCCACACATGAGTGAAATTATCTGTTGTCTTTTTTTCTACTGATTTATTTTGCTTAACATAATCTCCAGCTCCAACCAAGCATTCATCCTTTTTATAGTTCAGTAGTAGTTACTGTATGTATATACCACATCTCCTTAACCCACTCACCTGTCTTGGGCACTTAGGTTGTTTCCATAACTTGGCTGTTGTAAATAGTGCTGCAGTGAATATATAGGAATGCATGTATCTCTTTGAATTAGTGTTTTTGCTTTCCTTGGGTAGATACCTATGAATAGGATTACTGGATTATAAGGTAGTACTATCTTAAAAATCTTGAAAAACTTCCATACTGTCTTCCAAAAGGAGCACCACCAACAGTGTTCAGGGATTCTTTTTTCTCCACTCTCCCACTGTTATTTCTGGTCTTTTTGATGTGAGCCATTCTCACAAAAGTTGTTAACTTCATTGTGATTTTGATTTGCATTTGCCTGATAAGCCATTATGAGCATTTTCCACATCAGGCTGGCTGATTACTGCTATTGTGTCTGCTGGTTCTTTCCTTTCTCCATTTTAAAACGCATCAGCTGAGTTTATTTTTCATTTGTTATATTTTTCAGTTGTAAATTTCTATTTGCTTTTCCTTTCACATATTTCTTTGGTGAGACTTCCTGTTTTTCATTTGTTTCAGGTGTGTTTGTAATTAATTGCTTGTTGAGGTGTTTTATAACTGCTTTAAAATGTCAGGTAATTCTAACATCTTGGTTGTCTTAGTATTGCCATCTATAGATTTCATTTTTTGCATTCAATTTGTTCAGATTCTTGTTAGGATAAGTGATTTTCAAATGAAACCTGGACATTTAATATTGTGAAACTCTGGCTTATATTTAAACCTCTTTTGCTTTCTCTGAGATTATCCTGGCAAAGGAAGGGGTAGGGGACATGGCCTTTTTATAGGCAGATTTCCCACTTGACCCACATTAACTCCTGTGGGTAGTAAGTGACTCCTTACCACTAAATAAGAAAGGTCTAAGGTCCCTACTTGACCTTCACTGACACGATCCTGCTGTAGGTGTTGGGAGGTATTACAGGTAGAAAGTGGAGGTGTCACAGGTGGGAGGTGTTTACAAGGACTGGTATCTAGCCTCTAACTTCAACTTTTGCTGGGGCAAATGGGCCTGGAGCCACAGTGTTTTTTGTGGTTGAGGTTAAAGTGGAATAGTTATAGTCTTAAGTTTTCTGGTTTTCAAGGTTGCACCTTCCTAGTTCCTTAGATTTTGTTGGGGACTTTTTTGTCTGCATTTGTTGGTATTATTACCAGCTTCATTAGAAATGTCTGGACTTGGCCTCCCTGGTGGTGCAAGGGATTGAGCTGTGGAACTTCTGCAGCCACTGCAGCACAAGTTTGACCCCCAGCCAGGGAGTGGACCCACATGGCACAGCAGACCTCTCCTGCTGCTCCCTTCAGCAGTGTGTTTCTGTCAATCTGCCTGTTCTGCTCCCCACTCTGTCTCTGGTGAACCTCCTGCGCCTCTGGCCTGTACCCCAGCTCTTGTATGCATAAATAAATCTTAAAAAAAAAGAAAAGAAAAAAGAAATGTCTGGGTATGTGAGCCAAAAAGAAGTCCAGGGAACTCCTCACTGGATGACCATGTAGAAAAACAGGAAGGTGAGCATCACGCTGTGCTTTCCTTAAGCGCATAAGCTTTCCTGGACTTAGATCAGTTACCATGAGGAATGAGGATGGAAGAGGAAAATTGTGCACTGGTGCAGTGCAAACCTGCAATCACTGGTAAAGCCTCAAGTGACTTAGTCTACCTAGAACTGACTAGATTTGTTTCTTCCATTAGGCAAAAAGGGGACTTGTAGCGGCAGGAAGGTGGCACACTGGGCAGGTCCGGGATGGTTCTGGGCAGACGGGTCAAGGAAGGAGTCTCTTGGAGCCCTCGGTGGCTTTTCATCCTTTATTTAGTAGAGGTGGCCAGGTACATGGCAGGCAGGGGTGCCGGGGGCCGGGAGGCTGGCAGACCTCCCAGCCCCCAGCGCATCTCACCCTCTTCGGCTGCTTCTTCTCTCTGCTGCTGCTGCTGCTCGTCAGTTCTGTCTGTTGGTCTGGTCCTCGCAGTTCTGTCTGTTGATCCTCGCAGTTCTGGCGTCCTCATGACGCCGCCCATTTATGCCCGTGTCCAACTCAGGTGCGCCCACTTGCGCATGCCCACCCTGGAATGCTCGCAGCACCGCAGGTGTCCATCATCAGTGGTGGGAGGGTGGAATTACCTGATCAACCTTTACCCTACAGGACTGGAATTAAAAATGAGGTAAATAATACTCCTTTTGAGCACATGGTTGGAAAATATGGTATCTGCTACTTTTGTCTTCATAATAATTTCCTTGATGACAAAGAAGAAAAAGTCCAGGGAACTCATCACTGTTTCATTCCCCACATCTCAGGAGCCTTAGCTGGTCAGCTCTTTTATCCACTTTTCACTTTTATTTTGTTGTTTTATATATATTGTCAGGCTTTCGGTGTATTTACCGCTATCTTTCTGGAAGCAGAGTCCTGGGACTGTGGATTTTTAAAATTTTCATGCTACTTCATGCCTTTATTGTGAGAACTAAACAGGATTGTGCTATAAAATTAAAATAGTCTCTGTGTAGGGTAAATGAAAATTATCAGGTTTTTCTGCCCTCCACCATTAGCATCAATGATAGACACCTGTGGTGCTGCACGCATGCCTGATGGTGACACCTGGAGTAGGTGTGAGCATGCCTAGGTGGGTGCACCTGGGCTGAGACACGGGGCATATAAGGGCAGCGTCATGGGGCTACCACAAGTGAGCAGCAGGAGTGGTAGAAGCAGCAGAAAAGCAGTAGCGCCCAGAGAGTGAAGATTTGCCCGGGTCTAGGAGACCTGGCAGCCTCTGGCCCCCCAGCCTCCCCGCTGGCTGAGTGCCCGCTTGCCTCTCATGCAGAAAGATTAATAAAAGCCAGAAAAAACCACCAAGGGTGCCAGGACTCCTCCTTTACCCGTCTGCCCAAATTATAGAGAACCTGCCTTGTGTCCTTCCTGCTCCTACACTCTGGCACATGGTAGAACACAAGAAATATTAGCTCTTCTTAATCCCGATGTGAAAGCTGGTACAAGGTATGATTGGCTGTGTGCATCTTCTGGTCACACAGTGGTAGGGGCAATAGAAAAAAATTGGGACCAACTACAGAGTGGAAGTCGGTGAAACATCCATTCCTGCCCATGGAGTGGTGTCCTTAGTTCTGAATAGTCAGAAGGGGTTCCAGAAATCCACCTCACCCCCAGTCCCTCCCTTCTTGAGAAGCAGACTGCTCAGAGCACAGGAATGACACACGTGGATCTGAGCCCCATGACTCACATCAGAAGGTCCAAATCAGCACCTTCTTGAGCTTTGGGGATAAATTCCTGGCTTATTTGCTCAACTTTTGGTTCGCTTTGTTCCTATGTCAGGAGATAGTGGAGCAAACCATGAAGAGGAGGCAACGAAGAGAGTGGGAGGCCCGGAGGTGAGTATGTACATTAAGCAGCACCCATTGCCAGGGAGACCACTCTCCCTGTGGATCTTCGGGGTCACCGACACTCATTTTTTCCTGGGGGCTACATGCTTTTTTTTTCTTGTCTAGGATAATTTGTGTAGTTTAGAGCTTATGAACCACTGGCTCCAGGAACAAGCATACGGCCCCTGCACTGGGGAAAAAGGTCCCCTCAGTGTTAACCCTCTGATCCTATTAGAAACAGGCCCTGGCCCATCTAGTAGAAGCCACTTCTTAGGGATGATGGACCCTGCTTGTGTATTTTCAGAGTTTTCTAGATGTAGAGACACACTTACAATTTCTTACAAGTGAGATAGATGCCAATTGTAAAACTTTTCGTAGGAAAAAAGAAGTTTGAAAAGAAACTAAGTTATCCATAATTCCTTTTCATATTGCAAAACTGAAAACTGAAGTCCTTTAAAATAAAAATATTGGGGGCAATGGCGACCCCTCTTTAACTAGGCCCTCCTTTTAACTAGGGCTAAAGTTTCAGTGCTATCACTGCTGTGGCCTGAGTTCAATCCCCGACCAGGGAGGTGACCTACGTGGTACAGCAGACCTCTCCTGTCTCACCCACTGCTCCCCTCAGCAGTGTATTTCAGTAGATTTGCCTGTTCTGTTCCCCACTCTGTCTCTGATGACTCCTCTCACCCCCTGTCCCTCTGGCCTACACCCCAGCTCCAAAATAAATAAAATTTGAAAATAAATATTTAAAATATTGGGAAGGCTAGTCTAGCTTGAGGTGAACATGTAGCAGTGCCCTTGAACTGGGCATTCCTTCCTTCATCCTATCCTTAGAGGTCTCCCCCAGCATTGGCCATTGAGGCGGGGCCTTTGTCACCTGCTATTACAACTGAGGGTATGTGTTGATAGTCTCCTTAGGACAATGTAAAGCCACGTCAGGTAGTATAAGGAAAGAAAAGTGGTTGTAATCCATTTCCACCAATAGGACAAGATTTTTACAAAATCATAGTCTACAGAATCATAATCTATCTGTAATTTTGCACTTTTTCCACTCAATGTAATCATTTTGTGTAGTACCAAACAGCCTTTATAACCTGCATTGTACTTCATTGGCCATTCCTCTTCTTTTTTAACTATAGGTTACTTCCAGTATTTTGCTGTGGCAAAAAAGGCTGCAATAAACAACCTTTGCACATAGCGAGTTTTGTCTTACCTTGTTCCTTTGAAATTGTCTTGTGATAATTTCTTAGAAGTAGATTCTGGGACTGTATTTTGTGTCAGTTTTGCTCTTTTCCCAGCACTGTGTAGATACAGTAGTCCCCCTTATTGGTGGTTTTGCTTTTCATGGTCCAAAAATATTACACATAGTAAGTTAGTCTGAGAGTTATTTATATAACTTTTATTAGAGGATATTGTTATAACTGTTCAATTTTTTTTTTAAGATTTAGTTATTTATGCATACAAGAACTGGGGTACAGGCCAGAGGTGTGGGGGGGTGAGAGGATTCACCAGAGACAGAGCAGAGAACAGACAGAACAGGCAGACCCACTGAAATACACTGCTGAGGGGAGCAGTGAGTGAGGCAGGAGAGGTCTGCTGCACCAGATGGGTCACCTTCTTGGCCGGGGATCAAACTTGTGCTGCAGTGGCTGCAGATGCTTCATAATGCAGTGCTTAACCCCTTGCACCACCAGGGAGGCCCCTATTATATGATTGTTGATCTCTCTCAGTGCCTCGTTTGTAAATTAAGCTTTATGGTAGGTAGGTATGTATGTATAGGAAAAAATAAAATATGTATAGAATTCCTTACTGTTTACATTTTCAAGCATCCACTGGGAGTCTTGGAATTATCCCGTGTGGATAAGGAGGGGGACTGGTATACTGTCCATGGGAAGAAGAGTTTATAAGGAAAACAAAGAGCACCATGATTTCATTTGTGTTTCTTTGAGTACTGTCAGGTTGTAATACTTCACTAGTGTGTTTGTCTCCCTGTATTGTTTCCCACTGAAGAGCCACATTCTGTGTCATTGCAGAAGAGACATTCTCTTTGACTATGAACAGTATGAATATCATGGGACCTCGGTGAGTACAGAAGTGTGGAATTCACCATCAAGTTCTGCCTCTAGGGGTCAGTGTCCTAAAACTTGAAGAGGAATGAGCCTAGGATTTAACGCCAGGAAAGCCTGTTTGTAGCTGAGCTCCAGACTTCTCATTGTATGGTCCTGGGCAGGTGGTGCGGCCCCTTTGAACCTTGAACAACAAGCCTTTCTCCTCCATAAAACGAGAGAACAATCTTTTCAGAGGCTATTGTTGGGGTGGTCCCTCATACCTAGTTGGTGCTCAAAGAGCTAAAGCTATTTTTATTCATCATCAGAAATATAGAATTAGTTTTTATGCAAGAAGATAAAATACTAGCAGTGTAAAGGTCCATCACTGTGTATGCATTACAGAGCAGAATTTTGTATGAAGATCTACTGTGTTGACTCTAGCAGTGGTAAATCAGGACCTTAAAGAAATTAGCTATTCAATAAAACACCTAGTATTTAGTCTTAGAATTTGGGAACCTTGAACTCTGAGTATCATATTTCCAGGGTCCCTTTTATTATCAATGTCCCATTGTCCTTCAAAGCATCATCTCACCCCCTTTCTGTCTGCCCTGGTGAATCAAGAACTTCTAAGCAGCTGTTGAAGTGGGTGGGGCAACGATACATAGTAACACCCTTAGAAGTTTGCTCAGGTGGGCTGCCCATCGTCTGGCTATGGGAAGTCTTCCAGTCAGATACCGATGCCCCCTTACCATGTCCTTACCAAAATGCAAGCCCTCTGCTCACAGGGAGCATCATGCCTTTGTCTACAGACAACCCTGTTAGAAAGGAGGAGTTTCTTGCAGGGAGTCCTAGGCCCTCTCTTTCTCTAACATCCAGGTAACTTGAACCAAGGCCCTGCTTGGCCTGACCTTCTTAGGGATGTTCTAGTTTGCCAGCCAGCCAGGAAGAACACTGGTGACAGGGTCCTGACTTCTTGGGTTCAGTGCCTCCCTCAAAGCTCAACAGGATATATAGAGACCCCAGCACAGTGTTAACACCTGACTGCCTGCCCTCCCTGCTCAGTGTTGCATGATGAGGTGTGCTTTTAACAATGATTTTTCTAGCAGAGAAGCAGGTGCCAGTCACTTGATTTATTTTCTCATTCTTCCTCAGTTAAGCCTGGAATTCACCCAAAAACCAGGACCAGGCAAATCCTCAATCTGCAGGGATTTAGCTGGGGCCTGGCCAACTCAGATAAGACTTTAGCATGCTATGAGTATGCTTGCCTTCTCTCTTTCTGCAGTCAGCCATGGTAATGTTCGACTTGGCATGGATGATGTCCAAGGACCTGAACGACATGCTGTGGTATGTAGCCCACAGTCAAAGTCAACTCTTTGTGTGTCTACTCCAAGCAGCTGTCTCCCATGGTGAGGGCAGGGTCTGGGGGCAGATGTCATTGCATGAGGAATGTGCAAGGCTCTGAACATAAGACTGCCTTCTCTGTACACTAACTCTTGGGGCAATGGTGGGCCAGAGGCTCGAGGGGAGGGTGAGCAGGTGGGATAATTAGAGTCCAGAGGATAGGAGTCCATGCTTCCCATAATACCACTCAGTCTTGCTGCCTAGCAATTTTAGGCAACAGAAGGACCATGAGATTTGAACAAGGCAGTGGCCTGGCATCTTTGCCACTCTGTGTATTGTAAACTATTCAGGGAAACTCTTCCTGTTCACCTCTAAGTTGCCTGGAACAGGAGCTCTAGGCACGTGGCCATAAACTCGGATTGATTTAGAAACTAAACCTGCAGTCTTTCTGAGTGAAAAGAGTATCGTTTTGGCCTGTCCTCTGAGCCCTCTGCAGTGGGTTCTGGTTTTCTGCTCCAAGAGTAGCAATCTGGAGAAGCCTTTTCTGGTCCCGAGTGCCCGCTGTGGGCATGTAATGGTCTGCACTGAATTAGAGCAGTGAGCACAGCACCGGCCACACCTGTACCCAGGGATACTTTGTTGTCACCGAGTCGGTACCTGCTGAGTGCCTGCTCACTGTCCTTGGGTAGCTGTCCTATCAGCATCATCATGGACTGACAGTCCCCACATCCTGGGATGGGGGTTCAGGCTCTTGGAGTAAGGCCAGGTGCAAGCCCGGTCATGCATCATGTAGCCATGGACACACGATTATCATGTCAGCATCGAAGATCCGATAGTGAATGCCTGCTGTGTGTTCAGTGGCACCCTGGACAGTCCACCCATTTTACAGGTTCCTTCAGTTTGATGGTGACATCCCATGAAATGTCTCCAGAAAACTCCAGAAATAGCAAGAAACTATGCAAATGGCACATGTGGAAGAGTTGGGAGGGAAGATGCCTCTCAACTTCTAGAGTGGCAGTTTCTGAAGTGGGCCCTCTGGGACAGGAAGCACCATGCACTGGGAGAGGTGGTGGTTTGGCGCCCTGCCCCTCCCAGGTGAACCTTCCAGCGGCTATTCCACCTCACTTTGTAGGCAGCATCCCGGCTCTTAGAGCTGTAGACCCAGAGGTTGCCTGGGGACAGTGCCCTGGGGTAACCGACTGTATCTGTGACCCTGGTCTCTCTGTGGCCTGGCCCTTGTCCCAGAGTGGTCAGGCCAGTCTGGGCCTCTGTCATAGCATGTCAAAGATGAATGTGTAGGCAGGATCTTAAAAATGTCTTAAGCCTCCAGGCTGCTATCCTGTCCCTGCCTTCTTATTAGAATAACATGTGGCTGTGGGGAGGATCTGCTGTGCTGCAGGGTGTGTCACAGAGGGGCAGGTATCACTAGGCTCAGGTGCGGTGACACAGCATGAGCCTCCAGCCAGGGCACAGGTGTCTGTTGCAAGAGAGGCGGTGAGCCAGGACCCGGAGAGCTGTGTCCTTCATCCTTGCTCCACATCTCCCTCCTGTTTATCAAAAACGTCCATGGTGGCGACACTGCCAGGAGCTCTGAGTCACCTCCTGTAACCTCTCTGCCCCAACAGGGGCACCCTCCTGTCTGAGGATGTGTCTGAGTCAGGACATAACCCGTGAGGGCTGCCCCACCCTCCCTGTGACCCCTCCATCACATTTTCCTCTCCTCCCAGGTGGGCCATCGTTGGACTGACAGACCAGTGGGTGCAAGACAAGATCACCCAGTAAGGATGCCCTTGGGCTCTTTGATGTTAACCCTATGCAGTCCGGCCACAGCTTGAGCGTACAGTGGGGAGATGGGTGGCAGCGTCACTGTAGGGGGAGTCTGGCTTGGGGCCTGAGCCTTACCACTAAGAAATGACTTAGGCCCAGGACTCCGGGAGTAGTGTTGGCCTTGTGTGGAGCCACGCTCAGGGAGCCCAGCAGGGGGAGCCAGTGGGAAGAGCTGGTGCATGGTCTTCCCTGCTCTCTGCCACTGCAGGATGCAGAGGTGCACCCTAGGGCAGGTAGGAGGAGGTGAGGATCCCAGAAGTCCTGTGTGGGAAGGTGGGGATGGTCTTTTTTTTTTTTTTTTGTTAAAGATTTATTTATTTATGCATACAAGCACTGGGGTACAGGCCAGAGGTGTGGGGGGTGAGAGGATTCACCACAGACAGAGCAGGGAGCAGAACAGGCAGATCAACGGAAGTACACTGCTGAGGGGAGCAGTGGGCACAGCAGGAGAGGTCTGCTGCACCATGTGGGTGCCCTCCCTGGCCGGCAGCAGGGATGGAACTCGTGCTGCAGTGGTTGCGGTTTGCTTCATAGTGCGTTGCTTAACCCACGGTGCCACCGGGGAGGCCCCCAGGGATGGTCTTAAAGGCAGGGGAAAGAGCTGCTAGGTGGGCTGGCATGAAACTGAATCCTTTTCCCCCGGGTGGGCAGGCTTTGGCGCTCCCTGTCTGAGCCGATGGTGAGGTAAAGGACCTCCTGGGATGTATCAACTCTCATCCCCACTCTGGTGGCTCTCAGGTGGGAACTCTTAAAGGATTCAACAGGGACTGCAGCTGTGACCCTAATCCACCCCTAGGGGGCTGGTCTGTCACCTGCACCACCCGAGGTACAGTCAGTCACCACTTACAGTTTGCAGAAATCCCCGTCCGAGTCCTACAGTGTGGGAGTGTTCTGAGTCTGACAGGCCACGGACTGTCCTGACAGCTGCCCTGCTGGCAGCCCATGGTGAGGCTTCATCATTCTGCTTGGTGCCCACTTGCAGGTAGGCCTGACTGGGGCCTGCCACTGTACTCTAGTGCACTTTCTGTGCTGGGCCGACACCTGCTGTGGATTATTGTCCACTCGACTGTGACTGGCAGGTCACCTGGCTTCCACATTGTTTGCTCTCAGAAGGCCTTACTTATGTATAAGTAAGGATAGGGCAGCTGTGGCCCAGAGCTGAGGGTAAGGGGGACGAGTGAGACCAGAGGCCACCCTTCCTGGCTCCATCTGCTCATGTCTTCCTAACCAGTACTGCATGGCTTCTGAGAGGTGGCAAAGCTCTCTTAGTTCTGGAGAGGAGCAGCCCATGTGGTAAGCCAGCCTCTGAGTGTGGAAGGAGGAAGCCCAGGCCATGCTACACGTGACGGGGAGAAAGGCGCCAACCCAGGCCAGTGTGCCTTCTTTGCAGAATGAAGTACGTGACTGACATTGGCGTCCTGCAGCGCCACGTGTCCCGGCACAACCATCGGAACGAGGACGAGGAGAATGCCCTCTCTGTGGACTGCACACGCATCTCCTTTGAGTACGAGTATCCTTGTGGCCGAGGCCTGCGGGTGCCTCCCAGTGGCTGTTCGCTTGTCAGATCTGTAGGTCCCACACCCCAGGATGGACAGCAGACAGGTCCTGCTGGTTGGGGGAAGGAGGCCCCGCTGCACTCCCAGTCTGGCACGAGCACCAGCACCCTGTACGTATGATGACCCTGTATGGCTTTGGCTTCTAAGCACCACAGCTGTGTTAGGAAGCGGCGTGCACCTGTGTTGAGCTCATTGTGAGACAGGCGCTGGGTGCACACAGGCCCACCTATGCAGCGGGGGCGGCTTGGCAACAATCACAGACTTCTGCCATGCCAATCAGGAAAGAAGTGAGTTAGGACGTGACGACAGAGGACAGGAGTGTTAGTGAAGAGAATGTGGGATGTTCTCTTGTGCTCAGGGGACCTTGGAGAGGCCACATCTCAGACCAAGACTTGGCGTTACTTGGTAGGTGGGAGAGCAGCTGGCACAGGCAGCAGCCAAGTAGAGGCCCTGGGGTGAGCCTGAGGAAAGATTGGAAAGAAGGACTGGGAGTCAGAGTCCCAAGCAGGTAGCCCGGCATCTGACTGCAGGTGAGGAAGCAGTAACAGTGGCTCAGGTACCTGTAGCAGCATCAGGCACAAGGTGTGACTGGGGTCTCACAACTTCAGTGGTAGAGCGATGGCAGGGATGGGGTTGCCCTGTCCCCACTGGGATGGCTAGGGACAAGCAAACATGGGTTTGGATAAGTTGGGACAAATGGGATGACAGCCTGGCCTCATGACACGCATTGGCCCTGCAGCATCCTGTGTGGCCATGAAGGCTGGCAGACCTCTGCGCTCATTTTGTCTTTGACTGAGGAGATTGGTCCACCACGTCATAAGTTCTCTGTATGACTCAAGCTAAGAGGGTCAAAGAGATCTAGGTTGCTTCTGTGATGGCTTACGCAGGTGGTCCCAGGGTGGGTGGAGACCTGCGTCACTATTGCAGCTGCCGCTTCCTTGACTACAGCCCAGCCTCCGCCTGGTGCTCTACCAGCACTGGTCCCTCCATGACAGCCTGTGTAACACATGCTACACGGCTGCCAGGTTTAAGCTGTGGTCTGTGCATGGGCAGAAGCGACTCCAGGAATTCTTTGCAGACATGGGGTGAGTGACTAACCCTCAACCCACCACCCTCAAGGGAGAAACCCTTGCCCTTCACCATGGCCCACTTGGTAGTAATACCCATATGCTGCCTCTCTGCCCTGAACCATGATCCCAAAATCTAACCTGTGGCCTACGCTGGGTACCCCTGTATACACGTCGTGGCCCTTGGCGGGCTTCTTGCCACACTGTCCTCACTTCAGCAGTCCTGATTTGGAAGCAGTTTGCCCTCATTACTGGCACTTGCTGTCTTTCCAGTCTCCCTCTGAAACAGGTGAAGCAGAAGTTTCAGTCCATGGACATCTCCTTGAAGGAGAATTTGCGAGAGATGATTGAAGAGTCTGCGAACAAATTTGGGTAAACGTTTTTCTGACTTAAGTTTCAGCTTTAACCATCTTCGTAAAACAATGCATAAAATAAGAATGAATAAATGAGCATGACCTGAGTCTGGCCATGCCTCAAGTTTTGAGTTCTCTTTGGGCTAAAAGTTGAACTTTATGCACCAAAAGAGCTAGAATTCTTAAATCCTGGGACAAAGATGTAAACCTTTGACGTCCATCCAGGATCCTTTTCTCTGAACAAGGGACACAGCCCTGGGAAGGGCCCACTGAGGCCAGTTTCAGTGTTCTGCCTGACTGGGGTGTTCTGGCACTCTGGAACTGTGCCTGGCTGCCCCAGGCTTAGCTGCTCCGTGCAGCCGGCATCCTGGAGCTTGGAGAGGCCTACATGCGCATTCTAGCCTGACTCCTATTTGTTTTTGCCCCAGTCACTGAGCAGCTTTGGGAGGACAGGCACTCTTGGGATTACAGGGCTGGTTTGATCCCTTCATTCTCTGACCAGAGTGACCATCTTGTGCTTGTGGGCTGAGGAGAGGCGACTGCCCACGTGCCGGTCTGGCATGGTGTTGAGTTCACCCACAACTTGCGGACACATGCATGCCAGGTGACAGCTGCACGGCTTCCTTCCATTGCAGGATGAAGGATATGCGTGTGCAGACTTTCAGCATTCATTTTGGGTTCAAGCATAAGTTCCTGGCCAGCGATGTGGTCTTTGCTACCATGTCACTGATGGAAAGCCCCGAAAAGGATGACTCAGGGACGGATAACTTCATCCAGGCTCTGGACTCTCTCTCCAGGTAGTTGACAGGGACGGAGCGGGGGGTAGGGGGTGGGGGGGGGTGGGCCTCCCTCCCCCAGGCCACCTCAGCCTCACACTGCCAGGGAAGCAGGTCTGGGGGCGTGGGAGGGACCATGCCCTGCAGAATCAGCTGCGTGCACGTTGGAATCACGGTTTACCACACCAGGAGTGCACCCAACACATTTCCTCCTCTTCAGTACCCGTCACTTTCTCTTGATTCTTTTTTCACCTCTTTCATTTTGGATTTTTCACCTTTTTTTTTTTTTCTTCCATGTCCTGTGCCTCTTAAGGCATGCTTGTTTATTCATTCTTGTGCTTCTTTTAGTTTAATTTCTCATTTCTATATTTTTTATATTCTAATTCTTTGTTTCTAAGATGTATTTTAAAAATTTGCGTACTTTGAAATAGACATCATGGGGGCATATGTTTCTAGTGTACTTTCATTGTCTAGAGGGATACCCTTCTGCTTCTTACTCTTTTTTTAAAAAAAGTAACTTTTAGGGGATTTGACCTAGGATTCAGTTTTCCTGACATTTTAGGAGACAGCTTTCCCACTTCATATAATTGCCAATTGTGTTGCTTTTATGCAGTGTTTAAAAATGTGGGGCCTGCTTTCTAGGCTTTCTTTGGCACACTTTCTCTTAGCTTCCTTAGCACCCTTTTAAAAATAGCTCTCTACTGTTTAGAAAGCTTTAATTTTAATGTTTTGGTTTTAACCTCCTAAAGCTCTGAAATTCACGTACCACATAATTTTCCCACTTAAAGTGTGCAGTTCACTGAATTTTATTATATTGACATTTTGCAATCATTACAATTACCCAATTTTAGAACAGTTTCATTTCCCCCAAAAGAAACCATGTTCCCCTTAGCCTTTACCTCTGAAATCTCTCACCCCTCCCAGCACCAGGCCACCACTAATCTTTCTGTCTCTGCTGCCTTGCTGTTCTGGAATTCTCGTAACAGTGGAATCATACAACATGTAGTCTTTTATGACCGATTTCTCTGACTTAAATGTTTTCAAAGGTCACCCAAAATGTAGTATGTCAGAATTTCCTTCCCTTTTATTGCAAACAATCTTCATTTTAGGGGTGTAACACATTTTATTTGCCCACTCATCTATTGATGGATGTTTCCAACCTTCAACTATAATAATATGCTGCCTGAACGTGAATCCATACATTTTTCTCTTGGGTGTATTTCTAGAAAGGGAATTAATGCTAGGTCACTGGTAACTTTTTAGCCTTTTGAGTAACTGCCAGACTGTTTTCAAAGTGACTCCACCACATTAAGTCTCCACCAGCAGTCAAACCAGAGTTTGAATTTCTCCACATTTCATCAATTCTTATCACTGTCTTTTTGATTAGAGCTCCCTAATGTGCGCGAAGTAGTATATGATCATGGTTTTGATCTGTATTCCCTGATGGTTAATGATGTTAACCACCTTTTCATGTACTTTGTGGCAATTTGTATTTTTTCTTTCAAGTCCTTTGTTCATCTTTATTTTATTTTTTTTTTAAAGATTTATTTATTTATGCATACAAGCACTGGGGTACAGGCCAGAGGTGTGGGGGGGGTGAGAGGATTCACCACAGAGAGCGGGGAGCAGAACAGGCAGATCAATGGAAGTACACTGCTGAGGGGAGCAGCGGGCACAGCAGGAGAGGTCTGCCACACCATGTGGGTCCCCTCGTGCTGCAGTGGCTGCGATTTGCTTCGTAGTGCGTTGCTTAACCCACTGCGCCACCAGGGGAGGCCCCCCTTTGTTCATCTTTAAACTGGCTTGTCTTTTCATTACTGAGTTGTAAGAATTCTTTTATATTTTCTAAATATAAGTGCCTTTTCAGGTGTATGATTTGCAAATATTTGTTCCCATTGTAAGAGTTGTCTTTTCATTCTTGATGTTCTTTGAAGCACTAAAGTTTTTGAGTTTGATGATATCCAAGTTATCTGTAAGAAAAAACTGCCTCGTCTAGGGTCATGAAGATTCATACTATATTCCCTGTAAGAGTTTTATAGTGTTAACCTTTAAATTAGGTGTATGATTAATTTGAGGGTTTTTTTTATTATTATGTAACGATATTTGTGAAAATGTGTGTAAACTTGTATGTGTATTATGGATGGATGGTAAAGTGCTGAATTACCAGTGGTAGGAAATTGTTTTTTCTTGTCTGACTGTTTTTCTCCCCCTACCACCATGCTTATCCACCTTATACTCCTTTGATCCTCTCTCCCTCTTCCCTCTTAATTGAGTCAGAAGACTCACTTCATTTTTTCAGATAACATTACAAAATGACTTTACCAGTTCACATTCCCACTAAGTGTAATAGGGTTTTCTTTCCCTGTATCTTCTCCTGCATTTGTTGTTAGGTCTTTTTAATATGTAACATTTTCATGGATGTGAGATGATATCTATTGTGGTTTTGACCTGCATCTCCGTTAGTAAAAGTGGTGATGCAAATTTCTCCATGTAGCTATTGGTTTTCTTCATTTCTTCTTTGGTGAATTATCTGTTCAGATCTGCTGCCCATTTATTAACTGAATTGTCTTTTGTTGCAAAATTGAATATCTTGTCAGTTGTATAATGTGTAAATATTTCTCCCATTCAGTGGAATGACTTCTAATTTACTTATGACTTCTTTTTGCTATGTAGAACCTTTTTAGTTTAATGTAATTTCCATTGTTTATTTTTGCTTTATATCCCTTTCCATAGGGGTGAAGTCTTCAAAAAGTATTTTTTATCCTTGATATCATAAAATGTATCACCAGTATTTTCCTCTCTGTGATTTATTGCTGCAGGCCTTATATCTTAGTCTTCATTTCATTTGGAATTTATTCTTGTGTGTAGAGTTAGTTCCAACTTCATTCTTTTATAATTTTCCTAGCACTATTTCTTAAAGAGACAATCTTTCCCCACTGTATGGTTGTGAAGCCTTTACCATAAATTAGTATTGATATATAAGTGGATTTATTTCTGGTGTTTTGATTCTGTTTCCTTGATCCGTTTGTCTAATACCATATTGTTTTAATTATAGTTGCTTTCTAATAGGTTACATAAAATGCCTTCATTTCTTCCCCCCCCCCCCTTTTTTTTTTTGATTGCTTTTGCTCTGTGAGGTCTTCTATGACTCCATATAAACTTTAATGTTTTATGTTCAATTTTTTTGAGGAAAACTGTTGGTATTTTAATGGGGATGTGTTAAATGTATATATTGCTTTTGATAGAATTATCATTTTGACTATATTCTACATGCTTATGAGCATGGGGTGTCTTTACATCACCTTATGTCCTGATCTTGTAGTTTTTATTGTCTGTATTTTACCTCTTTGGTTAAGTTAATTTCTATATATTTGATGAGATTTCTATGTCTGGTATTAGGAAGTTGTATTAGGAAGTTGTTCAACAAGGCCTCGTATGTGGACATGATATTTTCCAGCACCATTTGTTAAAAAGACTCCTTTCTCCCATTGAATTATTTTGGCACCCAGGCTGATATCAATTAGCCATAAATGTGAGAATTTATTTTTAGACTCTCAATTCTATCTGTGTATCTTTATGCCTATACCACAGTTTTTCTTTTTTAAAGATTTATTTATGCATATAAGAACTGGGGTACAGGCCCGAGGTGTGGAGGGTGAGAGAAGTCACCAGAGACAGAGTGGGGAGCAGAACAGGTAGATCAACTGAAATACACTGCTGAGGGGAGCAGCAGGCGAGACAGGAGAGGTCTGCTATGCCATTTTGGTTACCTCCCTGGCCGGGGAACGAACTCGTGCTGCAGTGGCTGCGGATAGCTTCATAATGCTGGGCCTCAACCTTTGCACCACCAGGGAGGCCCCCACACTGTTTTGAAAGTGTCACTGTTTCAATTTTTGGCTATTCTCAGTTCCTTAAGTTTTCACCTGATTTTTAAATCACTATATCCATTACTGCAAAGGAGTCAGATTGCTTTGAATCTATAGATCAATTTGGGGAGAGTATTGCTATCTTCACAATAGCAAATCTTCCAGTCTGTGAACATAGAACAATGTTTTTCCATTTGCTTAGATCCTATTTAATGTCTTTCTTTCAACGTTTTATAATTTTCAGAGAATAAACTTTTGTTAAATTTATTCCTAAATGTTTATTCTTTTTTTTTTTAAAGGATTTATTTATTTATGCATACAAGCACTGGGGTACAGGTCAGAGGTGTGGGAGGGCGAGAGGATTCACCACAGAGAGTGGGGAGCAGAACAGGCAGATCAACGGAAGTACACTGCTGAGGGGAGCAGCGGGCACAGCAGGAGAGTTCTGCCGCGCCATGTGGGTCCCCTCCCTGGCCGGCAGCAGGGATCGAACTCGTGCTGCAGTAGCTGCGGTCTGCCTCATAGTGCGTTGCTTAACCCACTGCGCCACCAGGGAGGCCCATGTTTATTCTTTTTGATGCCATTGTAAGTGGACTTGTTTTCCTAACTTCATTTTTGGCTTGTTCATTCCTACTTGCATAGAAATATTGTTGATTTTTTTTTTAAGATTTATTTATTTATACATACAAGAGGTGGGGTACAGGCCAGAGTCCAAGGCAGTGAGAGGATTCACCAGACAGAGTGGGGAGCAGAACAGGCAGACTGACTGAAAAACACTGCTTAGGGGAGCAGCGGGTGAGGCAGGAGAGATCTGCGCCATGTGGGTCCCCTCCCTGGCAGGGATCGAACTCGTGCTGCAGTGGCTGCAGTTTGCTTCATAGTGCATTGCTTAACCCACTGTGCCACTAGGGAGGGCCCAATACTGTTGATTTTTATACATTAATTCTGTATCCAGCAACATTGCTGAATTTGTTTTATTAGCTCTAATAGTTTTAGGTGGGTTCCTTAGGGTTTTCTTTGTACAGTTTTGTTATCTGCAAATAGAGATGGTTTTATAACTTTCCTTCCAACCTAAGCCTTCTATTTAATTTTCTTGCCTGATTGTTATGGCTAGAATATCAACTGTATATAATCCCAGTGTGTTCTTATTTGTATCTTCTCTTTCGTTTTCTATATTGTTCCTATCTTGCTCATTTATATATCTCGTTGGCTTATCCTCAGTGCCAGGCACAATGTGGAGAGGCACTGTGGCCAGTCAGGTGGGACTTGTAGAGGTGAGACTGCTCTGGCACCATGCTCTTTACCATGAGCCTCTTGCATTCGTGAGCTGGGAAAAATCATTTGTGGCCACTGTTCTCCAGTCATTTTGTTTCTCACAGTTTTTCTACTCCCTCCCCTGCTGAGGCCGTAAATACCCACCCCTGTAACCTGTCGGTAGTCTGTTTCCTCTTCCTTATACATTGGAGTCTGTCATATTCCATCACTCCCTTATTGTATTGTAAATGTAGGTCTTAGATTCTTGGTTTTGTGACCTAGCTGCTCTATTTTTATCTAGAAATCTGGGGAAATCCAAAACCTAAACTGTTGCAGCCCTCCTCTCAGAACTGATGAATCAATTTTAGACATTGTCTACCGAGTTCCTGCCCTGACAAAAGAACAATTTTCTCACATTTGTGCTCCTTCCCCTTTGTCAGTACAGCTGTCACTATTTTTAGCTCCTTTGTAACTGTAACATTCTTATGTCTGTTCTATTACCATTGTCTCTAGTCTCCCTACTTTGTAAGAAAATGAAATTAGTATTTCTGAAATCTATACTTTTACATCTTCAAAATTAATAACACTTAACTCGGCCTAAATACTAGAATGCAAGTTGTCTCATCAATAAGTAGTGTTACTTTATTCTGTTAAGAAAATATTTCAGAATCACTGTATTTCCTGGAGCTTTTTTTTTTATTATTATTAGTTATATTTGACATCATTTGTAGTCCCCAGGGAGTACCCACCACCATTTCACCCGTGCACCATCACCTCAGTCCCTTGTGCACCCTCTGGCCTCTTCCCCGTCTTTGCCCTCCCTCCTCCCTCCCCCCCCCCCCATGGTCCCTTTGGTTTATCCCGGCTTTTTGGTCTTACTATGTTTTTTTTGTTGTTGTTGTTGTTTACTTTTGGTTATAATTGCCCAATTCCTTGAGCTTATTCTTTATTGTTGTTGTTGTTCTTTCATATTCCTCCTAA
>JAGFMF010011455.1:1103847-1141760 GCA_019455555.1 Galemys pyrenaicus
GATTAGATTGTTTCTTTGGGTTTTTTCTTGTTTGTTAATGTGAGCCTGTATTGCTATAAGCTTCCCTCTTAGGACTGCTTTTGCTGCATCCCATACATTTTGGGGTGGGGTGTCCTCATTGTCATTCAGTTCAAAGTATTTTTTAATTTCCTCTGATCTCCTCTATAATCCATTGTTTCTCCAGTAGTGCAGGTTTCAATCTTTCCTGGAGCTCTTAATTGCATCTTTATCATATCCAGCTGTTTTCCCAGCTTCCTTCAAAGAGGTATTCCCTGAGCGTCTTTTGTCAGTGAGAACCAGAGGCTTTGTTTTCTGACTAGTCTGAATCCTAAGTTCTCTGCACCTGCTCACCTGCTGCCTTCTGTCACCACTGGTGACCTTTGACTCTACCCCTGGGTCAGAGCCAACATTTCTTGAGATCCTTGTCTTTTTTTTTTTTTAACTTATTTTGCTTTAAGCACAATTCTCAAGTCTCTATTAAAAGAGAGTACATTTGACATAAACATTCTGAGTTCTTACCCCTCACACTATGACAGGTGCTGGTTTAGCTCATACAGAATTCCAGGTTAAAGGTAATTTCCTCTTGAATAGGGAGTCCATCATCTTCCTGTCTCCTAGTAGCCAGTGGTGCTAATGGGAAGAATGAGCCATGGTAGTTCTTTGTAACTGTGTCTCCTCCCTTCCTGAAGAAGCCTGCAGGATCATCCCTTTTATTTTCAATGTTCTAGAATGTCATAGTAATGTGTCTAGGGCAGGAGTTGTTTAATGTGTTGCACTGAGTGCTAAGGTGACTCTTTTCAATCAATGTCCATGTCTTCGAGCTTGGGAATGCTTTGTACTATTTCTTTACTTCTCTCTCTGTGCCATCAGTGTTTTCTATCCTTTTCAGGTTTTCGGGAACAAAGCTCTATCTCTTATTTTTGCATTACGTTTTCAATGTTTTATCTTACTGATCTTAAGGAAGCTTTTCTTTATCCTCTGAGTGAATGTTTCTTTTCTTGTAATCATTTTACTTTCCACAAATACGCCTAGTTTCTGGTTGTTCCTTTTTTATATAACATCCTGTTCTTGGTTTGCAAGTATATTAATTACCCAAATCACTCCAAAAATCCTAATTGTTTTCTTTTGTTCTTCAAATTATGACTATTTCCTTTAGGGTCATTTCTTCAGGTCACAGGCATTCCTCAAATGTCTGATGGTATTTCATATTCAAGAGGTGACTTTGGAAGCCTGGTGAACCCTGGTCTCTGGGTGTAACTTGCTGGTTAAAGGCATTGCTTCATCATGGTGTGTGGAGAGCCATTGTGGGCTTGGGACCCTTACTGGCTGGATGTAGTGACTGTTTGAGGACCTCACTTCTCCACAGAGGGTTCATTTTAACGTATCCAGAGAACGTTTTTTTGACAGGGAGGATAAAGACCTGTCATGTGGTGGGGTCCCTGCTCCTCCTCCCGGGCCTCTCTGTCAGAACCCTCTGGTCACCCACCAGGATCAGTCTCCACTTCTGACACCAGAACCAAAGTTTCCCATCTCTCATGCTCATCACTGTGGATTTATACATTTTTTTCCACTCCTTCCTTTCATATGAAAGGGAATTCTGGAGGGAGAGTTCTGCATATACCTTCCTGATCCAGAGACCTTTGTGTTTGTGATTCTGCTAAAGCCGTGTGTCTTCTGTGTTGTGTCTCCCATGTTACAGGAGTAATCTGGACAAGCTGTACCGGGGCCTGGAACTAGCGAAGAAACAGCTGCGGGCCACACAGCAGACAATTGCGAGTTGCCTCTGCACCAACCTTGTCATTTCCCAGGGACCCTTCCTCTACTGCTCCCTCATGGAGGTCAGGCTTCTTTCTCTCTGACGTGGGCACCAGGCCATGCCTGTTAGTTGCTTCCTCTGACTATCTGTCTCCCCCCCCAACCCCCACCAGGGCGCCCCAGATGTCATGCTGTTCTCCAAGCCAGCATCCCTAAGCCTGCTCAGCAGACACCTGCTCAAGTCCTTTGTGTGTTCGGTGAGGAGCCGGGTGGTGGGTGCCAGAAATCGGGTACTCAGATTGGATGTTAGAAATTTGACTCCAGGTAGCCTTTCACTAGCTGCAGGGCCTGGGTGAATCTCTTACTTTATCTAGCTGTGTACTCCTCAGCCGACCCCTAGGAACTTTGTGGGTCCCACAGTTCTGATTGCATGACTCACTCTCCTCCTTAGGGAGGAGCCTAATAGAGCACATGAAGCTGAGAGATTTGTGTTCAGGCAAATCAGGAAAAGACGACATTGGTTAGAGCACAGACTTGGTTCCCAGCAAAACTTTGTTTTTAGGGCTGACTTTTCTATGTGTGGCTTTGTCTTCTGTGTTTGCCCCAGGATACCAACTAACTCAGCTTACATTTAGGCAGAAGTCCCTTGCCTGCTAGTGTCAGGTTCCTGAGTGTGACCACGGTCTGGATGATGCGCATTTCAACCGTGAAAGTCTTTTCCTCCCCCTCGGCCAGCAGCACGTGTTTATTACTATTCGTGAATGGTCCATAGTCTTACAGAACCCATTACCGTTAGTATAACCACACAGATGAAATACCATTTATTGAAATGGAATGGAAACGACAGCTTCATGTATGTTTAAAAGATACATACACATACATACATTCCCCCTACATCTCCCCCACCATTAGGGCTCATCACATACTGCTACAAAAACAGGAGGCACGAAGCTGGAGGAGTTCCAGTATACACAGCTCATTGAGCTATCTCAAACATAAAAACTGATTTTACAGTGTAAAAATAAAATTTCTTTAAACATTTTGATCTGACCTCAAACAAAGCAAATAATGAATACCAGTGATTTTCATCCTATTCAATACAGTGTAAAATGGTCAACTGTTGTAAGTCTAGGAAAGGTAGAAGTTATTGGAATGCATTTCACCCCCCCAAAAAAAATGGTTACAGCTAATCGGTTTTGTCCTGACTCTCAAATATTTATTTTTATTTATTTATTTTAAAGATTTATTTATTTATGCATACAAGAGGTGGGGTACAGGCCAGAGTCGCAGGATGTGAGAGGATTCACCAGATAGTGAGAGCAGAACAGGCAGACTGACTGAAACACACTGCTGAGGGCAGCAGCGGGTGAGGCAGGAGAGGTCTGCCGCACCGTGTGGGTCCCCTCCCTGGCCGGCAGCAGGGATCGAACTCGTGCTGCGGTGACTGCGGCTTGCTTCATAGTGCGTTGCTTAACCCACTGCGCCACCAGGGAGGCCCGACTCTCAAATATTTAAAAGTCATAATTTACTAAACTCCAACAAATTAAGCCAGAACAAACAGATAATAGAGAAATTATTACTTCAAACAAGATATTACTGTCCTCGGATCTTTTGGACAAGAATTTCACTAGTAGAAGAGCCTCATTTACTTGCAAGAACGTAAGTCACAATTAAAGAGCACACATATAAAACTATTTAGTTTGGGGGGGGTGGAGGGCAGACGGGAGCACGGGAGACTGAGGTGATGGTGCACTGGTGAGATGGTGATGGGGATACATGGGGATTGCAATTGATGGCAAGTAGATGTAAATTTTAAAATATTTTATATTAATAAAAAAATAAAATATAAAGCAAGAAAAAAAATAAATTTGGGATATTAACAAACATCAAATGAAAAAAAAATAAAACTATTTAGTTTTTGCTTTTAAAATTGCCATATGCTATACTTTTCGTTTTAACAAAGTAAATAAATAAGAGCCACACATGGACTAATGAAAGAACCAAGAGAATCTTATTCTGCTTCCAGGATGAGGGTTTATGCCAGGAGCCACCTTAAACAAAGTGTTTCATGGAAGATAGCACGATTACCTGAGTGTTAGGTAAAAATGATCAAGTAATAACCAAATATGGACTAAGGACCAAACATGAACTCTGAAGTCCTATAGGCTGGGTTTTAATCTCATTCACCTCAAGGTCAATTCCTTGACCTTGAGCCTCATTTTCCTCCTCTAAAACAGTTGAACAAGTACCCGCTTCACAGGCTCCATTCTTTAACCATCTACCTGGCTTTAATGAAAGATGACAAACCTTTGCACCCTGGGCTGCCCCTCAGTCCTGGACAAACCAAAACAGTTGGTCACCTTTGCTGTCAGGTATAGTGCCAGGGTAAGCAGTGAAGGAAATACTTGAGGGCGTCTTCATATTGAGGGAGTACTCGGACTAGTGAGAACAGATAGAGGGGTGGGTACTTGTGGCATCAGTGGGTGGCACATGCCTAGAGAAGGTGCCTGGAAGGGGCTGGTGGCTGAGGGCTTCCTGAAGGATGTCGCAACTACATCAGGGCCTGAGGGAGATAGGTAATAGCCAGGGACATTGGGGGTGGCCCTACGGTACAAGTGAAGGCAGGGGTTGGCGGGGACAGGTTGTTAGGGCCCTAAGGGTAGCAATTAGAGGATTTAAACCTCTCTTCCCCTGAGAGAGGGTCCCTGAAGGCTTTAGGTGAATGAGCAGCTGGCGCTGTCAGGCATGTGCACGCTGATTGGTGCACTCACACTATTTGGGGCCATTCCTAAGGGTGCGCTTTGCCTTCACAGACAAAGAACCGACGATGCAAGCTGCTGCCTCTGGTGATGGCTGCTCCGCTAAGTGTGGAACAGGGTACAGTGACCATGGTGGGCATTCCCCCAGAGATCGACAGTTCGGACAGAAAGAAGTAAGCTGGCTTTTGCTTTTCCTGGGGATGGGTGACTTCGTGTATCATTGCTCTATAGGCCCCACTGCATGAAGCCAGGCGCAAAGCTTTTCTACCACAAAGTACTCGAAGGCTTAAATCCACAGGTTGTAGGTTAGCCACGGAACCTGTTTTTTTTCTCGACTACCCTTTTCAATTCTTTTAGTTAGCTTTTCTAAATGAGTGATGAAATCAGCAAAGGCAGTCATGAGTCAGCATCAAGCACTTGTAGTGAGAAGGACACCTGGGCTGGGCCCAAGCCACAGCTGTGAGGCAGCAAGCTCTGTGGATGAGAGTGGCCAGAGTAGGTGAGACTGGTCTGGAACTACCCCCAACTTCATCCCCTGTAGGGCCTGTCTCATTCCAGGTAGAGGTTGTCAGGGCCTTATTCTGAAAGCACACCACATAAACCAGCAGATGGAGGCCTCCATCCTTGGGCTACAGGTAATAGGATTTTGCTGTAAGTGAACTTGAGGCCTCTTAGTAGCCCTACGCCGGCATAACATAGGTGGAGGGCAGCAGAGGAATGGTGGTGCACTTGCTGCTATGCTGGAGCTGACCAAATCCTCCCAAGCCAGGGTGTGTTGCTCCCCTGGGCAGACCAAGCTCAGATCAGCTGATGATGGGCGACACCTGCAGTGGGGTAATAACCTGGTTCTGTGTGGGCAAGAACCCCAGCACTCCTGAGGCCTACTCTGAGAAGCAAGCAGTTTGCACCAATAATCAGAGGAATTTCAGGTCAGCCACCCCAGAAATTAAATTTCCCCTGCAGCATTCCTAGAAATCAACTGTGTGCATCTTTGAAACCTTCATAGGTTTTAGTCTCATCTTACACTACCATCTTCTTGGGGCCTCACATTAACCTTTGGGGCTTCAAAATCTATCCCTGCGCTACCCCTATGAGTTAGGTTTACTGTTTGCTGAAACTCAAATTGAGAGATGTGCCAAACACCTTTAGGCGTTCAGCTGCAAGAGCTGACAACAGGCCACTGAGGTGCATGGGGGTGTGCCCAGAGCACACCCCCATGCTGTGCCCACGCAGAGTTCCCATGCCCCCATGGTTTGGGCAGCAAGTCGTGAGTGACTTTGTCTTTACCATTCTCCTGTCACAGTGTTCTGCTTCCTCCTGCCTGCTACATCCAGGTCAGCTGTCACCAGCAGGAAGGGAACGCATGGATTCTTGCTGCTATTCCACAGCCAGGGAAACCCATGGCCCATCCCACTGGCTGCCTGTCACCACCCTTAGGTGCTGCCTCCCAGATGCAGTCAGGCCTATGCTAGCACATCCTAGGGGTAACCTTGGTAGGTGATGAGTGATGGCAGGCAACAGGACACTGCCACCCAGCACCCTAGATTGACTGGCTCCATGGGCTCCACTGAGGCAGCAGGGGGCTGAGGACCACCCAGTGTCCTGTGCCCCCGGGTGTTTCTAATTAGCTCTTCTTGGCCTCTGCGACTGAGGACACTAGTCTCAAATCTGGATCAATCCTGACTCGGCTGTCTTGAACTTTGACCTTCTGGGTCTGCAAAGACCACTTAACTGTAAGTTGGGACAAATAATTGACTGTGTGAGATAAGTGCTTCCGTGTTGCTGGACTGCTTTCCCAAACTCTGCTGTGGTCTCAGATTCATAGTCAATGCTGGAGTTTCCAAGGTGCCAACAAGCACTGCCCTCGGGCCATCATGGTGGCCTTCTGTTCACTGGTCATCTGTCACTGTGCTGTGCTGGTCAGCAGTCAGCTCTGACCGTTCAGTCTCCTGTGAGAGCTTCCATGAAGTCCCAAAGCATAGATCCCTCTCTGTCCTCCGTGACACACCTGTCCTGCCCCCACCCCCCTGCCCCCACAACATTCCCTCCACTGGCAGCCCTTACCCGTGGAGGTCCTGATCCCCAGGGGTAGTTCTGACTCTTTCTGCTGGCCTTTGTCCTCTTGGCAACTTAGGCTGGGCTGTACCCCCAGGTGCTTCTGCCCCGATTCCCTTACTGCGCTACATAGCAGCTGCACTCTACACCCAGTCTGGAGGGGCCGCCCATCGCACCACGCTGTGGAAGCCCTGGTCTCACCTGAGACTCCCAGCTGACAGCTCAGTGCTGGTACTGGGAGACTGCAGTCAGCACCATTGTCTTACAGCCCTGAGGAGGCAAGGACACTCCCAGCCTGAGCTGAGAAGCACTCAGCTGGAGCAGGTAGAGGGTAGCAGCACAAGATGGCGACTGCGAGTGAGTGGAGTAAGACCTCAGAGGGTGTGAACCACTGGTCGAACCAGTAGCCAGGGCGGAGTCTGGACCAATTCTCATATCCACCCTGGGGGTGTGAGAAGGGTCTCCCATTGCCTCTCGTGTCCACAGTTTTTTCGGGCGGGCGTTTGAAAAGGCAGCAGAAGGCACTAACTCCCGGACAATGCACAACCATTTCGACCTCTCAGGTAAGTGCCTTCAGGTAAGAGTGCCCTGCCTCCAAGAGACTCCTTCAAGGTCATCTGATCTCGGAACCGGAGAAGCCGGCATTGCTGCAGCTCCCAGCGGCAGCCCTCTCACCCTGGGACCAGCCCTGGTTGGTTTCTCCTGGGGTCTTTCTCCCTGGCCATAGTCAGCTCTCACTGTGTCCACCTTGGTCACCCTCGCTGTCATGCACGTCTGCTGTGTCTGCGTCCGGGTCTCCTTTATAAGGACACTAGTCCAGTTGGGTTACCCACCCTCCTGGCCTCATTTACCGTAATTCTTTAAAGGTTCCAGCTCTGTATGGTTAGATCCTGAGTTGCAAGGAGTTAGAGCTTCAACACTGAGCGTAGGGGTATACTTTACCACCTCTCAGAAAGGACTTTCTTATCACCACCACTGATTCCTAGTGATGACAAGTCGCTGTCATTAGATGCCCCATTTGTTTCATAATTTGTCGAGTGGCTACAACCAGGTCACTCTGGGCCCACACTGCGGCTTTAGGTTGCATGGGTCCAATAGCAGCCACGCTCCCTGTTTCCTGCCTACCACACAGGAGAGGTTGGCAACAACTGACCTGCAGAATATCCAGCCTATTTCACAAAGGGAGGATTTGGGCGCCAGAAGCTGCTTGGCTTTCCCTGTGGGTGGAGAGCTGAGGGGTGGGGAGTGCGGTGTCAAGGGTGGATTTGGAGGGAGCTGTGGTTGGCACCTGCCTGTGTGGGCTGGGCCTGGGGCACCAAGAGCCTCAGTCTGAGGCGCAAGCTGCTCTCAGAACCAGCCAGCCCGTTTTGCGGTCTGATGATCTCGTGCGTCTGCCTGAGCCTGTTGGCCCTCTGGAGACTTGGGCTACTGCATTATGTTCTCTCCCATACAAGAGGACACAAGCTGAGATACTGGCCCCCTGCTGACTAGGGGCCAGGGCCCTGCCAGCAGGGTGGGAAGGCTGTCTCTGCCCCAGGTCTGTGGTTCTCCGAGTCCTCACATCCAGGTGCTCTCTGCTGACTGCCGTGTCTGCCCAGAGGGCCCTCCCCACAGACCACAGCCTCAGCCTTGCCAACGACAGCCAAGAATTTCTGAGGATTAAGTACAGAGAGACAGAAAAATGTAACCTCTGAGTCCAGGATATTCTAGGCCATCAAGGAGTCTTGCACATTTTGGAATGTGCTGGAGGCTTGTTCCTCTAAGACAGTTGGGAAGAGGAAGTTAATATGCTTGACTTGTTTTTCTCATCTCTCCCTCAGCCCATCCCTGTACCTCCCTTCTCACAGATGTTTTTCTTTCATTACCTCAGTAATTGAGCTGAAAGCAGAGGATCGGAGCAAGTTTCTGGATGCACTTGTTTCTCTCTTGTCCTGAGGGTAAGCTGGGAGGGGCAGGCACTGACTGAGTTCCCGTGGGGCTCCTCAGAGGACTCTGGTGGTCCTGCGGCAGAGCCCGGCTCTGTCTAAGTTGTCACAAGTACCCCTGGTTCCCTGCTCCTCCTCAGCCACCATCCTCCTCAAGCCAGGTTTCTGCTTGGGCTTCAGACCTGAGCAGGGCTCCTGAAGAAACTTGGGGCCAACACTTTTCCCCCAAAAATGTCTGTCCCTAGGCTGCTGGCAGTGCCACAATGAGCCATTTTGAGAAAGCTAATTTCGTTAAACTGGGGTCCCTTCTGAAAGAACCGGCAGTTGCTCTGTCACAGAGGGTGGTCATCGGCGTGCACGGCATGTGGGACACACAAGACACGACCTCGTACTGCCAGGAACAAGGGCTGCCTCCTGTGGGGTAGGGAGCAGTTGGAGAATTGCTCCCTGTGAAACCTTGCTTCAGTCTCTGGGTGGGAGCCCACAGAGACGGTTGTCTGGGCTCCTGTATGCCTGGTTTTTGGGAAAGCGAAGCTTTTAGCACCTACTTAGTTAAGAGCTATAAAATGTCTTCTCTGCTTGGCCCCTCACTAGTGTGTGACTGTCACTGACAGCTAATTGTCACACTAGATGTCTCACCAGCTAGAGTTCTCCCCAGTGCTTGAGACTGGAGAGGTCTGCTGTGCCATGTGGGTCCCCTCCCCAGCCAGGGATTGAGCTCACGCTGCAGTGGCTGTAGAAGCCCCACAGTGTGGTGCTCAACTCCTTGCGCCACCAGGGAGGCCCTTGCTCTGACTTTCTTAACCCAGAGTTTTCTGCTCAGTGGATGCCCAGGCCCAAGCCCTGTATTTTCCCAAGCCCTTGCCTGAAACCGCTGCTGTGGCAGAAGGCCTTGCCAAGGTAGTGAGGGTTCCCTTCTGCTGGCCTAGGATCCTCCCGATGCCCCCAACTGAAAGCTACAGGGGCAGGTGTCCATGTCCCTGGTGGACTCTGCTAAGAACAGCATAGGGTCTTTAGGGACTCCATAGACCCTCAGGGTGAACTGGAAGTACATAGGATCAGACAGTTAGGAGGAGGAGATGTGTGGTCCAACCCTTTGGGTACCTCACAGACAAGTTAGCCTGTTTCCTCATCTCACCCCTTTGGACTAGGTTTCAGGATGGGGCCTTGGGGTAGGGGCAGAGGTGAAAATCTATGACTCAAGGGTACAAGTGGGGACTCTGATGCCTTCTGCTACCAAGGCAGTGCAGGATAGGTGAGCTGGGAAGGGGAAAAGCCATGTGAATATTCCCCCATGAGGTGGCTTTTGCAAAATGAAGAGGTGCTGGTACCATAAGACCATATATACAACAGCCTGGACCTGCCCTGGCGAGGGGTCCTCTGACCTTGGACCGCCCTCACCCCTGTGAGTGGAGGAGGCTTCTCAGAAATAGCAGCTCAGCTCATTGGAGGGAAGGTCTGGGCCTTTGTCTATTTAATTTGGGAAGGCTTTAAAGTTGTTTGAAATTTATTTTTATTTTTTTCTTTTTTCAGCATTTGATCTCTTCAGAAATGACTTCCTCCTTATTTATATAAACTGGCTTTTATTTAGATAGTAAGTTATGGATATAGTTTTAGAGTCATGGACAATTGGTTTTTAATGGAATAAAATGCTTATTTTAGTTTCGATTCCTCCATCTTTGTTCCTGTCACAGGGCCAACTCTATTGTGCCCTTGCACCCTTCTTTAGTCCCATGGACCAAACTGGGATGCGCTGACCATGCCCAGCGATACCATGGGGACCTGGCTGTCCACCCTCACATCACTTCTGTGCATCTAGCCTCAGCAGCATCTCAAGTCCACCATGCTGACCAATCCCCCATCAGTCCCCACCCACCGACCCACCAGAGCCCTCATCCATTGTCCAGGTGCCCACCACCCCTATAGGCATACAGCAGGCCCCCCAGGTTTCTAGGTGAGTCAGGCCCAGACAGCAAGAGCCTAAGCTAGGATGGGCAGGGCTGTCTGAGGGGCCCTGGACAGAGACACCATGTGCCCAAGGCCTCACCCATATGCTGGTCACAGAAGGTCCAAATTGGGTGGGACCATGGCAGCCTCCAGGGTTTTCAGAGCATCAAGTGTTCCCAGTCAAGAGCCATGGGGTCAGTGGGTCCTACCTGCCAGATGTCTCTGGGCACCTGCAAGGGTAGAGGGGATCAGAAGGCAAGGAGGCTGCCATGTGGTTCCTGGCCTTTGGGGAGGACAGTGCTGTTTATACAAGTGGCAGAGAAGCCATCTGTGGCCCCCACCTGAGGCATGGGTACTAGGGAAACAGGCAGGCTGAAGGGCCATCCGTGGTCACCTGGCTGTGGCTCCTGAGGAAGCATGGTTTGGGCAGGATTTAGGTTGGAGGTGGGGGAGGAGCTAGAAAAGAGCGGCCTGCAACTGAGGATGCAGGTAAGTGCAGTCATCAAAAATGGCCAGGAGGAACAGTGGGATCAGCTCCTCTCTCTGACCTCCAGCAATGACACCACCAGGAGCAGGGCTGTCCTTGCAGGCATGGGTCAGCTAATAGGAGCTGGGCCCCCCAGGACCCCCAAGCTGCCTGTCCTGGCCATTTGCAAACGCTGATGCTGTGCAGCTGCCCTTGGGAATGCAAGCTGATGCCTGCGACCTGAAACCAGAGCTCTGCACTTGGAGACAGCACTGCCTCCGGCTTGCACCCCAGGCAGCACCGTCCCCTGCGTTGGTTGGCCCAGCAGCCAAGAGCAGAGTACAAGGACCTTTGTTCTGAGTTCCTTCGGAGGTGGAGGTCCTAGATCACACTCATGTGCCCTGGGCTGGGTCTTGGTCCCTGCTGCACAAAGCAGTGGGAGGGACAGGGCCTGCTGAAGACCACCGGCACAGGGGTTGTCCCATTGTTGGAAGCTCACGTCACCAGATGATCTGGCTTTCCTGAAAGTCCCACTCCCTGACTGCTCTGAACCTGCCTGGGATTCAGAGCGCTGTTCATAGCACCTGCTGAGTCCAGAGCCTCAGGGTCTCCCCTTATGATGGGGGATCTGGCCAATCTTGGGAGAGTTCTTGCTGCTGGGGCAGCCCAGGCGTCTAAGTTCAGCACTGGGGGCAGATGCCAGTCCTTCCCACTGTTGTGCTCAGAGCACCTCCCTGCAGTGCCCACTCCTGTGTACTGGTATCTTCTGCCCTTTGGCAGATGTAAAAGTACATTTTCAATTCAAAGTACCTAATCAGGCTAGAAGTAACAAGCTCTCAGTTGTAAAACTCTGGCTGGTTCTACCCTGCTGGCACCCTCCTCCCAGATGCCTGATCAGGGCCAGCATTGGCCCCCTAGGGGCCCCTCCCTCCCATCTCACCCCCCACAAACAGACCACACAGGGCGCTTCCAGCATGACTGGCACAAAGGTGCTGATGTCTGGACTGGACACCAAGCTAGCAGGGTGGGCAGAGCTGCATAAAGACTGACCAAAGGGCCTGGGTCGGAGCAGAGCCTAGGCACTCGGGGCAAAGTGCTTGTCTGATACCTGGTTTTCCTGGAGCCACACACATCCTGAATTTGCCCGTTTCCACAGCACTGTTGGCATAGAGGGCCTGGTGGGTGTTGTACAGGTGTCTGGCTATTTGGTGTGACCTAGAAAGATGCCTGAGAAGGTCGTGGAAAGCACCCATCCTGTGGTCCCTGGAGCCCAGGCTCCTCTAGGCAAAGTCAGCAGCCTGACTGTTCACCCTTAATACTCCATTCCCAACTTGCCACTTAGTGTCGGGCTGTGGGTGGGGTAGCTCCAACCTGGGCTCTGCATTCTCCCCAGAAAACCCCCCAAGGTTCAGCAGCTGCTCTTGACTACACACCTCACCTTCCTGGGTTGCTGAGCTATGACTTTCTGCGAAGCAGGGAGGGTCCAAGGCCATGGACCTCAGAGATCGGTGCTGGGAAGTCTGCACAGGAGGGGAGGAGTGGGGCTGCTGGGAACAGGACAGAGAACAGGACACAGGTGGGAGGGTGTTCAAACCATTTACTAAACAAATTCTTACCCTCCCCGTAAGCTGCGCAGGGCCCCAGCCCCACACCCAGGACTGGTGTCCATAAGCCTCGCCTTGGGAGCTTGCCTGATGAGGTACAAGTCTCTCGGTTCCCCGGATTCAGGTGCCACGTATGGGGCCAAGGCCGGCTGTACATTTCTCCCGCAGCCCAGTTTAGGTCCCTGGGTTCTTTCTCCTTTTGCCTCTCTGGAATCAGGAGGAGCCGCTGGGGTCGACAGCGGCATCCAGGACCGGAGGGTCAGGAAGAGACGAGGCATTTTCAGTCTACTGGCTACAAGGCAGGTGGGTCGCACGCCCCGAAGCACAGCAGTGCGCACAGAAAAGAAGCCGAGAAGTCCTCCAAGTGCTTCGCTGGTTCGGGGCAGGGCGCGGCTGATGGCTGACAAAGCAGGCCGTGCGCAGGTACCCGCCCGTGGGCCGCGCCCCGGCGAAGAGTGGGCGGTTCCGCGGAGCTGCACACCGCGGCGCTGTCCGGCGAGGTGCGCGTCCGCGGGGCTCCCTGGGCCAGCGTCCGGCCGGCGGGCGCGGCTGGCGCGCGGAAACCCGAGCAGTGCAGCGCTCAGACGTAGTTCTTCTTGTCGTAGTCGCCGCTGGCCGCGGGCCGCCGCGGCGCGGAGTACTTGACCGGGAAGCCGAGGTCCGGGCGGCCGGCGCAAACCCACGCGCCACAGCACACGAGGCCGCCGCCGCACATGAGCAGCGCCGAGGCCGCCCAGCCGATGTACAGCGCTGCGCCCAGCTCGTACTTCTGCGACACGGGCACGTTTGGGTCGTAGAACTCGCGGACCACGATATTGGCAAACCAGCAAAGTGGCACCAGCGCCAGCAGCCCGCAGAGCGCGTAGAGCGCGCCGCCCGTGAGGGCCACGCGCGCCTTCCCGGTGCCGGGCGCCACGCAGGTGGTGCACTGCGCGCCCGCCAGGCTCACGAAGAGCGCAACGAGCGCCAGGAGCACCGCGCTGACCGTAAGCGCCCGAGCCGCCTGCACTTCGGTGCTCAGCGCCAGCACTGAGTCGTACACCTTGCACTGCATGTGCCCGGTGCTCTGCACCACGCACGACATCCACAGCCCCTTCCAGGTGGTCTGCGCCGTCACGATGTTGTGGTCCAAGAAGGCGGTCACCTGCCACATGGGCAGTCCACACGCGAGGATCAAGCCCACCCAGCCCACCAGGCACAGCACCAAGCCGAGGATCTCCAGCGCCGCGGACCCCATGGCTGGAGACAAGACGCACGCCCGACGGTCCAGGGAACTCCAGGCGGTCGCCGAGGTGCCTCCGGCGAGCCGGCGAGCCGCTCCAGCCTTAAAGGGGCCCTACTAGCCCACAGCCCTCTCGGTCTGTCCTCCCACCAAGTCTGCAGCTCAGCCTCTGGTCTGAGGGTGCCGCCAAGGGGGCTTCCCATTTGAAGGTCGGGGGATGTATCTGTCCCCCAGGCCCGGCCCCCCAGCCCTGAACAGCCAATCCGCGCGCGCGGGTTATCGGCCCACAACCAATCACAGGCCCCCCGGTAGCCGGAGTTAGAGAAACAACAGTGTGTGGGGGTAGCGAAGAGTGCACCGACCCCTCAGCCCGGCCGCCTCCCCCCAGCCCAACAACCACAGTTGTCCTAGTTTCCCGAAGGGCTAGGGCTGACCTGGGGTGGCCGCAAGCACACTGAAAGCCTCTTCCCTGCCCAGTCACTTCATTAGCTGACAAGAACCTGGGCTTGCAATAACGTCCCCTGTCACAACCCTGAATAATAAGCCCGAAGGTGCCTACTAACCTCCTCTCGCGCCGAAGCTTGCCCTGGACCCCATGGCCTCCCCATGTCCTTTCTGTGCGGTGTCCCTCCGAGTCCTGGTGCTGTCTGTCCCACTGGTCGGGAGACTAAGTAAGACTTGCCCGTCAGGCCAGGGCCTATAGATTCTTCTGAAATCCTACCCGGCACCACTGCCAGGCAAATTCCCTGCTTCCCTGGGGCCAGAGGTGCCAGCAGGAAGTAGGCGACACAAGGGCCTTTCCACTGCCTCCTCCTCCCTCACTGCCCTTGTTGCCCGCTAGGGCTTCCCAGACCTCCAACCTTCCAACCAGCTGCTCCTCTTCCTGAGATATTTCCCATCTCCTATCCTCAGAGGCCCAGCTCAAGCAGCACCAGGACATCAAAAAACACAGCACACAGGCTTCCCTTCTAAGAACTGCGGGTGGCTTCAGGCCTAGCTGCTAGCTCTGACCCATAGGCAGGAGAGACACAAAGGGATATGTCAGGACTGTGCCCTCCCACCAGTGGCAGTTGTACCCCTGGCACCCCAGCCTCCAGGCCACCTCCGGAAGCCAACTTGGAGTTTCCTGGCTAGGAGGAAAAGCCCCCATCCTCACTGGAGGCGGAGGTGCGGATTTCCGGGCATTCTTCTGCACAATGGCCCAGCCATTTCTTGAAAGGCCCATTGGGATGGCTCTGGGACCCCCTGAGGCTCAGGTGGGGATACTAGGCTTGAAACTTACAACCCCATGGGGACACTGCTCCCCATCCCCTGTCCCCACTGGGGTGGTATGAGGCTTTGGTAGCCCTCCACAGAGGAGGCATGGCATGGAATCCTGCTACACACCCAGAACTTTGGCAAATCTCTCCTTCGGGCTCTGCTTCCTTCTCCCTCCTCACATGGTTCTGAGTTCAGCGCAGCACGCTGGCCGTCCTGTGTAGAGAGGCACTAAAGACAAGTTTGCCTGCAAGTGGGGCTGGGTTGTAGGGCAGTTTTGCCCCCCTTCTCAGTCCCCAACTTCACCTCAATGCCCAGGATGGGGCTCTGAGGACCAATGCCTCCCTCCACGGAGACACCACCTCACTTGTTGTTTCCCTCCTATAGCAGACCCATGGCCACCCCCCGACCAGCCTGCAGACCTCCCTGTACACCCCCTCCCCACATCTAGTCCAGCATACTCAGTGGTGCCCCTCAGCCCACCCTCTCATCCCCTCTCCCCCTCGGCCCAAGTGCTTGCCCAGTGCCTTCCTATCACCCTCCTCATTGCTATCTGTCCGTGATAACTACTGCAGCCTCTCTGGACCAGGTCAGAGGGAACCTGAAACTGGTCAGGGATGTGAATCCGTGATCTCTGGCAAGGGGCTTGAGGGCCAGCACATTGGCTAAGGCCACCTGCTCATCTACAGCTATTGTTCTACTTTCCCAGGGGAAGTGTGGCAGGATCTCATTAATTGTGAGGGAAAGGCCTGAGTCGGCAGAAATGCAAAGTTTATCTTGAGCAGCTGCAGGCTGACCCCACGCCAGGGTGATCCAGTGACCTTCCAAGGACGATCCAAATTTAGGTTCCAGATTTCTGGGGATTGGGGTTTGGGAAGCTCCTAGCAGGGATTTCAGTTCAAAGGAAGTGAAAAACAACAATCCTCCCGCTTTTCGGCTTTGAAACAGTTAAGGATGTTTCCCTTCAGCGTAGCAGCTGTTTGCAGAGCCTGGTCCCTGTCTCAGGGTCAGAGGAAGAGCACAGAGCTCAATGACCTTTCTGGAAGCAGCATGGGCAGCACGGTGGCACCCAGTTCTGTTCTGGGGGGCATGAGGTGCCTTGTGTGGGCCTTCCCACTCCTGGCTCACATCCAGGAGGTTTCACTGACTGCTGCCTGCCTTGTGTACTCGTTTTTAAAGTTTACCGAGTAAGTAGAAAATACTATCTCACTTTAACTTGTACTTTGAATAGTTATGAAGTTAAATTTTATCCCCAATTGATATTGGTCATTTTTTTACATCCTGTTTGGTTATCTATGTACCTACATAGAGAATTGGTGTTTTCCTTACTTTATATGTTAGGAGCATTACTTGCTGTCAAACATGTGGTATATATCATTTGCTACTTAATATTTTAATAATTATTTCCATGGTGTTGTAGAAGTTTACATTTTTGAATATTTGAATCTGTTAAGATTTTCTCTGTATCACTTCTATCTTTACTTTTTACCATCAGAAAGTCCTCTATCCAGAAGACACAAATTAAGTTATATTTTCTTGTCATTTTCATCTGCCTCTCCTCAGGCCAAGGAAGGTTCCTGATTCTGACCAAGATAGATGGGACCAACAGCAGATTACAGCTTTTTTGCTCAACAGCAAAATGGAAGGAGTAGAAGAAACAGTCAACTTGAAGATAGAACAATAGGATCATTCGTTCTGAATAAGATGGAGAATGGGATGAGAGGGGAAGGAGAGGGGATAGGAGGACAAAGACAAAGGTATGTGAGATCCTAACAAAACAGCTAAGCATTCATGTCATTGGAATTCCAAAAAGAGAGGAGAAAAAGGGTGGAACTAAAAAGTATTCAAAGAAATGTCTCACAATATCCTAAATTTAACAATAACAGCAACAACAACAAACTAGATTCACTATATTGCTGAAAAAACAAATTAGATAAACCCAAACCCAAACACATCAGAATTAAACTTCCGAAAGCAAAAGACAAAGAAAAATAGGGGCCTCCCTGGTGGCACAAAGGGTTGAGCGCTGCTGCACTGTGAAGCATCTTCAGCCACTGCAGGTTAAGTTCGATCCCTGGCCAGGGAGGTGACCCACATGGCGCAGCAGACCTCTCCTGACTCCCTGCTGCTCCCCTCAGTCGATCTGCCAGTTCTATTCCCCCCTCTGTCTCTGGTGACTCCTCTCACCCCTACACCTCTGGCCTGTACCCCAGTTCTTGTATGCATAAATAAATCTTTTTAGAAAAAGAAAAAGATATAAAATAGCCTGAGAAAAGGGACACCTCACTAGGAGAAACAAATCAAAGGGCAAAAGATTTCTCATCAGAAACTATGGAGACCAGAGAAAGCAGCATACCTATTTTGTGCTGAAAGGGAAAAAAAAAGAAGCTAACTCAGAATTCCATATCTAGTGAATATATTCTTCAGGAATGAGGGGAAATCAATATATCATCAGATGAAGGAAGACCTAAAAATGACTGATGTTCTTTTTTTTAAATTTTTATCGAAGTACCATTGCTTTGTATCGTTGTTTGTATTTGGAAGTATAGGCTCTCCCCCTTCTGGTATAATCACTGTAGCACACACTGACCCAAGCAGCCATAGTCCTCCACCACAGTCCACTGAGCTCTTTCCCTGTGCTGTTCTCCTGTGTGGGGTCCTACTTCAGAAGAGGCTTATTTAGCTAGACTTGAAAGACTTTTCAGAGTTCCCAGTGTGTTTAATTCATGTGTGATCCAGGGATCTAAAAGCCCTAGGAGCACAATTCCAGCTTCCACAAAAATTCTTGATCACCGATCATTAGAGCCAGTACCCGGCCTACCTAACCACCAGGGTCAATGGTGGCACTTTCAAAAGAAACAGATGAGTGGGCGCCACCAGTGTTATCTGAAATCCAGGATTTTGCAAACCCCCAGGTGCCTGAGGATCTGACTAAAAACCAGCTATTTCAATCCAGAGAAATAATAAATGAGCCAGACAAAAGTACAACTATTCTGTTGGTGTCCACAGCCCAGTGGAGGCAAAACTTTCTCTTCAAACCTACACTCTACAACTTCCACAAAGGGGTGAGATTTGTGGGGGGGTGAACAGAGAAGGAAAATCACTGCTGTAAACGAATCTTCTCATTTCACAGATGAATGATAGAACCACAAATACCAGGATGAGTGTGGAAGAACCTCCACAAAGTACCCTTTAATGAAGAAGTTCAGGTTGAAAATTCCTTTTAAAGGCTTTTTAAAGAGACATATTTTGTTTCTGCTTAACATTTTTTAAGTTGATATATCATGAAATTAAGTTTTTTGTTTGTGTAGTTATATATGCTCTAACACGTTTATGTAATTACCTTCACAGGACATAGAGCAATTCCATCTCCCAAAAAATTTTCTTATGCTTCTCCTTTGTATTCAAACATTCACTCCACCCCTCTGGTGTAAACACTAAACTGTTTTCTATCCCTATAGATTTGCCTTTTCCAGAATGTTATATACATAGAATTGTTACTGGGCTGCAGCAGGCAGTAGGAGAGGTCTCTGACTCCCCTGTAAGTTAGTGTGGCAGTCCTACCTCAGAGACCTTTTATGTAGCAGTGTACTGCCTGGATCCTGGAATGGACCAATCGGGTGTGAACTATAGGTTGATTGATACCAGGACTCTGCCTCTCATCACAAGTCAGTGGTAGCAGTGCCGCTCTTGTAAATTACACTTCCTGAATTCTGGAACAGGCCAAAATGGACCAATCAGACTGTGGGGGGGGGGAGCACCTTGAAAGTGAATATAAGTCAGGGTCTAAGGGAGCATGGGGATACATTTGGAATTGGGAGATGTTGGGATTCGGAGTGACCTGGAGGAGCAGACGGAGAAGCAGCAGCCCAGAGGAAGAAGGGGTCTGAACAGGAAGCAGAGGAAGAAGAGCTCCTGTAGAGGAAGAGGAGAAGACGGTTCTAGCCTTTGAGGAAAGGAGCCTCTAGCAGCCGCTCTCTGAGGAGGGGAGAGAGACTGAAGGACTTTGTAGGGACTGGGACTCGGTCCTGGCTGTGACATTGACTGGAAGAAGCACCAAAGGCCCTGGGCCTGGTGTCTCCAAGAGCTGTTTGTTGGTGGTATAAACCAACAACTCACAAGAGTTGTAACACTGGGTGTTCCTGAATACCAACTCTGTAGGCCCATAGTGGTCATTGCTACTGGACAGTGCTGCCTAGAACTGGTGACCGGTGACTGCCAATGCTGATGCTGTCTGGATGAAGCAGTCAGCCTCTTGTGGATACGTAAGCGCCCTCGTTTCCCCCAGTTTGTAAATAAACCCCATGACTGTTGTTCCTGTAGCCTCAAGTCCCTTGCAATTGTGCGCGCGGGTGAGAACCCACAGACAGTGACCTGTATCGGGCACTGTACTCTGATAGGCTATAGCATCTGTTGCTATAGCCCTGGATTCTGATTTTTGGCCTTTTGGCCTTTAGGGGCTTTTGGGAGGCTCTCTGGCCTCGGTGCCTCCTCTGCCCCCTGTGTCAGTCAGAGCCTCCTCTGCCCCCTGTTTCAGAATCATACTGATATCACCTATGGAGACAGACGTCTTTTGGTAAAATATCTTTGAGATTCATGCATGTTCCTTTTTTATGACTTAGTGATATTCCATTGTATGAATGTTTGTTTTATATTCACCCATTGAAGGATGTTTTGACTGTTTCCAGCTTTATGTGTGTGTGAGTTTGAATGAAACAGATACAAATAAATAAATCATTACATGATTTAAAATAGAACTCTGAAAAATGTGCAAATAAACCATAGGGATGATGGGAAAACTTAACATAAGATAAACTTGACATAAGATAAACTTGAAGTCTTACCACATCAATGATTATATTAAATGTAAATTATCTAAGTACAACAATTAATCAATAGAGATTGATAGAGATAGAGTGAACAAAAAAATTATAACCCACATATAAGCAACTTAAAAGAAACTCACTTCAAATATAATGACATGTATAGTGAAAGAAAAAGAATAGAAAAAGTATACGGTGCAAACAATCAAATAAATGCAGTAGTGGCTACATTAATATTAGATAAAGTGGACTTAATTAAGAATGTTGCCAGACATCTCATTAGTTGAGTAGCACCTGAGAGCAGCTTTGAGTTAGAGGTATGTGTGTTATACCCCACATAAGAATATTATGTGGGGCTGGTCAATACAGATGTAACAATGTATTTTTGTGAATGAGAGTTGGCATGTCAAATGCATCCTCTAGAAAAATAGTGTAATAGTCTTAAGATTTGTTTTCTAAAGTTGATAATACTGTGGGTTATTTTTGTGAACAGCCTGATGTTTGGGACCTTTTTTTCTCAAAATAAACAAGTCCTTATTAAGCCAGGAATTTGGAGAAAAAAAAAAAAAGAATGTTGCCAGACATAATCAACAAACTCCAAGTCAACAAATGCCCACCAAGAATACTTCACCCTGCAAAACTCTCCTTCCTCTATGAAGGAAAAGTAAGGACCTTCCCAGACAAACAGAATCTCCAGAAATACATTATTACAAAACCCCTAGTCCAAAAAATACTACAAGAAGTCCTGAAACCAAGACCAGCAGAGGAATGAATAAGAAGAACAGAATAAGGCAAGGAATAAAAAGACAAACAATATTATTCTCAATGGTGAAAAGCTGAAAGCCTTTCCTTTAAGAGCAGATACACAACAAAGATGTCTACTCTCACCATTGCTTTTCAATATAATACTGGAAGTCCTAGCCAGAGCACAAAACAAGAGAAAGACATACAAGGAATTCAAATAGGGGAAAGGAGAAGTAAAACTATCATTATTTGCAGATGACATGATAATATACATAGAGAACCCTAAAAACTCCACAGAAAAACTAATTAAAATAATAAACCAGTTTAATAAAGTAGCAGGATACAGAATCAACACACAAAAATCAGTAGTCTTCCTATATGCAATCAATCTGAAGAAGAAGAAATTAAGAAAACCATTCTTTCACAGCTGAAAAAAAAAGTAATTCAATACTTAGAAATAAACTTAACCAAGGAGGTGAGTGACCTATACAAAGAATATTATAAAACATTGTTAAAAGAAATAAAAGAAGACACAAAGAAATGGAAAGACATCCCTTGCTCATGGATTGGAGGAATTAACATTATTAAAATGGCCATCCTACCAAAAGCAATTTACAGATTCATTGCTATTCCAATAAAAATTTCAATGACATTCTTCAAAGAAATAGAACAAATAGTGATGAAATTCATATGGAGCTACAAAAAACCTTGAATTGCCAAAGCTCTCCTGACTAAAACAAAGGAGAATGGGGATATCACAATTCCAGACTTGAAACTATTACAAAGCCATAATAATTAAAATAATACGGTATTGGAACAAAAACAAACAAACAGACCAATTGAATCAAGTAGAAAGCCCAGAAATAAATCCACACATATATGGACAACTAAACTTTGACAAAGGAACAAAGAATATGCAATAGAACAAGGACAATTTGTTCAATAAATGGTGCTGAGAAAACTGAACCACCACATGCAAAAGAATGAAACTAGACCACTACTTCACCATGCACAAAACTAAACTCAAAATGGATAAAAGAACTGAACATAAGCTCTGATACCATAAAATATATAAAAGGAAGTATAGATAAAACACTACATAACATACATCTCAGTAACATCTTTAAAGATATATCCCCCAAAGCAAAGATAGTGAAAGAAGAGATAAACAGCTGGGATTACATCAAACTAGACAGCTCTGTACAGCCAACGAGAAATTAGCCAAAACAATCAGACACCATACTGATCAGGATAAAATTTTTGCACTCCATACAACTGATAAGGTACTGATGGCAAAGATCTCACACAACTCCACAAAATCAAAATAAACAATCCAGTCAAAAATGGGCAGAAGAGCTAAAAAGACATTACTCTAAAGAGGAAATGCAAATGGCCAACAGGTATATGAAAAAATGTTCAACATACCTTATTATCAGGGAAATACAAATCAAAATCACAATGAGATACCACCTCATATAAGTGAGAATGGCATAGATTTAAAAAAATTAGCAAACAGGGACTTCCTGGTGGTGCAAGTGGTTAAGTCACAGTACTATGAAGTTGTTTGAGTCACTGCAGCATGAGTTTGATCCCTGGCTGGCCAAGGAGGTGACACACATGGCACAGCAGACCTTTTCTGTCTCACCTGCTGCTCCTCTTAGCAGTGTATTTCAATGAATCTGCTTGTTCTGCTCCTGACTCTCTCTGATGAATCCTCTCATCCCCCTGTGCCTTTGGTCTGCACCCCAGCTCATGCATGTACAAATAAATAAATCTTTTTTTAAAAAAAAAGAAAAAAATGTTGGCAAGGATGTGGAGAAAAAGGAACTCTATTACACTGTCAGTGGGAATGCAAACTGGTCCAACTACTATGGAAAGCTGTGTGGATGGTTCTCAAAAAACTAAAAATGGAATTTCCACACTACCCAGCAATTCCACTCCTAGGAATCTATCCAGAGATACAAAAATATTAATTCAAAAGGATACTTGCACCCCTATGTTTATTGCAGCACTATTTATAATAGGTAAGATATGGAAACAACCCAAATGTCCAGAAGTAGATGACTGGATCAAGAAGATGTGGTATATATACACAATGGAATACTATTCAGCAATCAAAAAAGATAAACTCATGCCATTCATGGCAACATGGATGAAGCTAGAAGGGATTATGCTCAGTGAAATAAGTCAGAAGGAAAAAGAAAAATATACGATGCTTTCACTTATAGGAGAAACATAGAGGAACCAAATAACAGATCGGGGGAAAATAATAACAAAAATTTGGCAGGTAACTATAAATCAGAGACATACTGTGGGGGAGGGGAAGGGATCAGAATAGGGGCGGGAAGAACACAGGGGACTATGGTGATGGTGCACAGGTGAATTGGTAGTGGGAATCCTATGGAGACTACACTTGAGAGGAGAAAGCAAGTATGTACAAAAATGAGCAAAGATGTAAAATATATACAAATAAATTATATTTAAAGAAAAAAAGAGAAAGTTGTCAGGGACAGATAAAAACATCACATAGTGATTGTAGGGTAAAGACTCAGAAGACACAGTAATCCTAAATGTGTGCACCTAACGAAGCTGAAAAATGTGAAGGAATAATACATTTAAAAAGAATGTAAAAATAGACAAATCCACAACTATAACAAATTTCAACATTCAACATTCTTCTCTCAAAGACTGATAGAACAATAAGGTAGAAAATCAGAGGATGATAGGACTCAACAACATCTTCAAACAACAAGATCTAGCCAGTGTTTCTAGAACACTACCCTGCAACAACAGAATATACATGCTTTTCAAACATCCAGAGAACGTATGCTAAGATAGAGCATAACTTAGGCCATAAAAAGAAATTCAAAATGGATGAAAGTAAAGGTGAATCTTTGAAAAATGAGAAAAGCTGACAAATTTTAGCTAAACTGATCTCCCCAAAAGAGAGAAGACTCAAATTGCTGAAGTTAGGAAAGAAAGATAATGATATCTTGCTATTAATAAAAGTAATTATAAGGGAATATTATGAGTAATTGTATGCCAAAAATATGGATAAATCAGGACAAATTCCAAAACACAAACTATCAAACCTGAGTCAGGAAGAAATATGAAACTTGACTAAATCTATGACAAGTAAAGAGATTGAATTAGTAGAAATGAAAAATTTTCAACAAAGAGAAGTCTGATTGTGCTAGTAGATGCTATCAAATATTTAATGAACAATAAATACAACAGGAGGGGAGAGAGAGAGAGAGAGAGAGAGAATGGAGGGAAGGAAGGAGGAAAGAAGATAGATTCTCTTCCTGCTGCTTACTAGCTTTTGGCTTCATTTGTTCTTCTTTTTCAAGTTGCTTCAGGTGTAATGTTGTTTATTTGATTTTTTTTCTTGATGTAAACTTGTACTGCAATTAGCTTTCCTCTAAATACCACTTTTGCTGCATTCCAATAATTTTGATAGCTTGTGCCCCCATTTTCATTAGTCATATATCAAAAAGACTTCCACAACAAACATTGGAGAAAATGTAGAGAAAGACGAATGCTTACACATTGTTGGTAGGCATATAGATAGCCCTTTTGAAAGTGGTCTGAACCTATCCTTAAAAAATGAAAATGGAGGACCTCCCTGGTGGCGCAGTGGGTTAAGCAATGCACTATGAAGCAAAGTCACTGCAGCATGAGTTCGATCCCTGCTTCTGGCCAGGGTGGGGACCCACATGGCGCGGCAGACCTCTCCTGCTGTGCCCGCTGCTACCCTCAGCAGTGTACTTCCGTTGATCTGCCTGTTCTGCTCCCCGCTCTGTCTGTGGTGAATCCTCTCACCCCCCACACCTCTGGCCTGGGCCCCAGTGCTTGTATACGTAAATAAATCTTTAAAAAAAAATGAAAATGGAAATACCATATGATACAGCAACTCAATTTTTGGGTATCCAAAGAACATAAAATCATCAACTCAAAGGATTATATGCTTTACAATGATTATTGCAACATTATTTACAGTAGTTAGGATATAGAAGGAATCTAAGAGCCCACTGATAGAGGATTAGAGAAAGAAGATGTTGTATAGAAATGGACAACAATTCAGCAGTTAAAAAAAAGATGAAATGTGATCATGTATTAGCAATGGGAAGGACTAGAGGGGATATGCAATGTGAATTAAGATAGAATGATGAAGACAAATATTGGATGATCTCATACATATGGAAATATAAGGAATCAAATCAGATAAACTGAAAAAACAAAGTAATTATAATCTAGCAGATACTCATAACTAAAGTGAGGTTTCTGAAATTAAGAGGGAGGAAGTGTTAAGGGGATATAAGGGTTGGGGGTGGAGGAAAAATTAGACTGAATGAAACTTTTGCAAGGTTGGGCAAGAAAAAAAAATTTACATTTGTACATATGACTATAACATTTATTGTTATTTCTTAGGTATTCTATCACTCTTTTAGACTTTTAAAGTAGCATAAATGATGGCAGAGATGAAATGAGTGAATAAATAAGTTATTCAAATTCACTAATTGCTATTATTAAAGGAGTTATCAAATCAGATTATGGGCTTTTTCTGGTGTGAACAAACTGATACATAAAGAAGAAAATAGAGTTTGGAATCCTGAAGTAGCTAAATACAATAAAACTCTTTCTATTGACAGATCTATTGCTTAACAACAGACAAATTACCTATTCCTTTCTTTTATTGAGATTAACATATAACATTGTATTAATCTTAAGCATTCAACATAATGATTTTATATATGTATATACTGAGAATTGCTGATCTTCAATAAGTTTAGTTAACATCCATCACCAGATTCAACTCTATTCCCTCAATCTATGTGTTTATATATACATATTATATATACATATATATCTGTTTTGATTACTGTAACTTTGTAATAAGTTTTGAAAGACAAAGAGTGAGTTTCCAACTTTGTTCTTCATTTTCAAGATTTTGATTATTCTATATCTCTTGTATTTCAATATGAAAGCTAGGGGAAATTTAACAATAATCTTAAAAAAACCAATAACCTTATTTAAAAATGGACAGACAACTTAATAGCCATTCTCTAAAGATGATATACAATGCCAAAAAGCATATGAAAAGAGGTTCAACATCACTTGTGTAAATCATTAGTGAAATGCAAATCAAAACTACAATGAGATATTATTTCATAGAAAAAATGGAAGGAAAAAAGGAAGGGAGGGAGAGATGGAGGTAGGGAGGGAGGGAGGGAGGAAGATAGACATAGCATTGCTGATGGGAATGTAAAATGGTGTAGCTGCTATGGAAACAGTATATTTATTTCTCAAAAAAAAAGTTGTCATGATCCAGAAATTTCACCTTTGGGTATATACACCTAAAAGAATACACCTGAAAGCAGAGTGTCCAAGAGATACTTGTAAAACAATATTAATAGCAGCATTGTTCATAATAACCAAGAGGTGGAAGTGAAACAGGGGCAGTGGAGGGGACGCTAAGCTCAGAGAGCCTCCCAAAAGCTGGGCCCCAAATGGCCATAAACCAGAATCAAGGGCTATAGCAAGAGGGGCTATAGCCTAACAGAGGACAGTGCCTGATACAGGTCCTGTCTGTGGGTTCTCACCCACACACACAATTGCACGAGACCTCAGACTACAGGAAGAATAATCATGGGGTTTATTTTCAAGCAGGGGGAAACAAAAAGCTTACTATGGCTGGCTGCTTCTCCAGATAGCATCAGTGATGGTCATCACCAGTCACCAGGAGTGCTGGACAGCACTGGCCAGTAGTGATGGCCACCATTGGTCCTGTCAGAGGTGGTGTCAGAGACACCCAGTGTTAACAGCTCTTGTGAGTTGTTGGGTTATACCAACAATGAACAGCTATTTGAGACACCAGGCCCAGGGCCTTTAGTGCTCCTTTCAGTCAGTGTTAGAGACAGGACCGAGGCCCAGTCTCTGCAGAGTCCTTCAGCCTTTCTCCCCTCCTCAGAGGGTGACTTCTGAATGCATCCCTCCTTTCTTGAGAGGCTGGAACTGTCTTCTCCTTTTCAGGGCTCTCCTCTTCCTCTTCAGGGCTCTTCCTCAGGATTGCTGCTTTTCCAGGCCTTTTCTTCCTCTGGGCTGCTGCTTTTCTGCATCTCTTTTACCTCTGCTTCTCTGGGGCTCTTCTCCCTCTGCTTCTCCAAGGCTCTCTGTCTCTCAGACTCCCTCTGACCTGACTTATATCCACTTTCAGGGTTCCCTACCCAACAGCCTGATTGGACCATTTTCAATCCTGCACCTGACTGGTCTATTTCATAATCCAGGAAGTACACTTTACATAAAAGTACTCTGCCACAACTGGCTTGTGGTGAGAGGTGTGTCCTAGTAACAAAGCATCAGTCAACTCACAGCTTACACTTGATTGGTCCATTCCATAATCCAGGAACTACACTGCTACATAAAAGGCGTCTTAAGAATGACTGCCACAACTAACTTGTACTGGAGCAGCACACCACTGCTCCTGTCAGTGTACTGGACTGGACCAGCACTGAACTGGACCTCACCCTAGGACCTCAGAAACCTCAGAACCCAAATACCCATCAATGGATAAATGGTTAAATAAAATGTATTATGTATATACAATGGAATATTTTTGTCCTAAAAAGGAAAGGTATTCTGACAATAGCTACAACATGGATAAACTTTGATATTACACTATGTGGAATAGGCCCATAACAGAAAGACAGATATACATGATTCCTCTTAAACATGAGATATTTAGAGTAGTCCGAGTGATTGAGATAAAAATAAATTGGTGGTTACTAGGGGCACAGGAAAGGAGAAATGTGGAGTTGTTTAATAATATGTAATATATTTTTGGTCCTGCAAGATGAAAAGGTTCTGGAAAATGGTTGCACAGCAGTCTGCATAAATATATATCACTGAATTGTATGGCTAGGGTGGACTATTTTATGTGTCTTTAATCACAATTAAAAATAATGAAAGAGAAGTACAGCAGCAGCCCCTGTGGAATCTCTGGACCCTTCTATGCTAGCACTGAACTGGACCTTGCCCTAGGACCTCAAAAGCCATGTGGAAGCCCCACGATATTGTCGGGACCACCTCCTTCAGATCCAGCAGCTGTGGGTGGCCAGGGCTGACACCTCCCTGCAGCACACCTGCTGTCCGGACACAGACTCGCTCGGGAGCAATGGTGTCATCTGTACTATGGGTCCAGCCAGATCTGTGGAGATGTAGGAGATGATTAAGTCAGGGATGAATGTAGCTTGTCTAAACTTCTCTCATGGAACTCATGAGTGCCATGCAGAGACCATCAAGAATGTGCATAGCCATGGAAAGCTTTGCTTCTGACCCCATTCTTTACTGGCCTGTTGCCTTGGCCCTGGGTACCAAAGGATCTGATAGCAGAACCGGGTTCCCAAGGCTGGAACACAGAACCAAGGAAATGTACGGGGCTGAGTAACTGGTGGGAAAATGGGCTGATTTTATTTTCTTTAATTTTTTTCCTTTTACTAACTTTGTCAGTATCCACACATATTATGGCAACAAATGCCAAGGAGAGACAACGAAGCACAGTGGTGACGGCCAGAGCTCTGGTGCTGGGCTGCCTGGGCCTAAACACTCTTCCAGGTTCCTGAACACTAGGTGGGTAGATCAGTTTACTGGGGTACAAGGTGTTATGTGATATGGGATATGTGAGGACCAAGTCAGCTTACAGAATTAAAGTGCTTAGGGTAGGAATGACCCATAAATGCCACGGATATTACTTTTACTATACTGTAGGGTTGCACTTCTTTTATTAGGGTTATTCCTGCATTCTTTACATTTTTGTTGTTATTTTAAATTGTGACTTTTTAAAATTGCATTTTCAAACTAATTGTGCTAATGTATAGCAATGCAAATGAGTTACGCTTTGGCTCTGTAGGAAAATCAAAGTAACTACATTTTGTATTGATACCAGTGAGGGCAGTGACCAGTCATTGCCCCACGCTAAGATAGCCAGTTTCCTCCCTGGTTATTTCATGTGTATTAATTTATAGTTGTGATCCAGATACAACTCTACTGATCTTAGTAGAATAAAGATGCCTGTGACAACCTCATACTGGACATCTGTTATCATTAGCCTTATATGAGAATGATCACACACACTAAGCAGAGTATAGAATACCTCTGTCAGGGTGGGGTGCACAGATTTTGGTACTGAGGACCCTTGTATAGAAGATGCCATTAGTTAAAGCGTAAGTGTGAGAAATGGATTTGCCTACTTTGTTCTTCAGAATCCGATTACCTTCATAGTTTGGGAGAATTTATTTATTTCCCCTCTCTCAGGCTAGATGATAGCCCTCTCTCAGGCTAGATGATAAAGATCAGTTTTATTGACCAGGAAAATAGTGGTTCCTATTTAGGAAGTTGGCAATAAATCTCCCAAGAGCAACCTCCACTTCAAATGTAGGCATTAGGCCCCAGGGAAGCGTGAGCTTCCAATCAACCAGCTGTAGAGCAGATGTCCCCATGACCCCTTCTCAGACTTCTGGGTACCTGTTGCAAGCCCAGATAACGATCCGTGCTTCTGACTAACTGGTCATAAATCAGTTTCCCAAGGTACTCTCGTGAGCTTTGATTAATTTGCTAGAGTGGCAGACAGAATTCGTGAAACCCACTTACTCACTCAAATCAGATAAATACCATAAATTCATCATAAAAGGTACTAAAGGACAGCCAGATGGAAGAGATGCATAGAGTAAGGTATAGAGAAAAGGCATGGAACTTCCATGTCCTCTTGCAGGCCTTTCTACCCCAAATCTTGACATGTTCACCAAACTGGACGCTCTCTGGAATCTGTCCTTTCGGACTTTCATGAAGGCTTTATTGCATAGACATGATTAAGTCATTGGCCATTGGAAATTGATTCTCCTTCCAACCCCTCTTTCCCCTCCAGAAGTTAGGGATGTGGGATTGGAAGTTCAAACCCTCTATTTCAGTTGGTTCCCAAGGAAATGAATATCTGTCCTTAGTGATTTCCAAAAGTTACCTTCATTAAAACAGCAAAGACACCTTTGATACTATCAACACATTCCAAGGGGAACTGTGAGCTAGGAACTATAGAAAACCAAATATGTATTAGAAATATATTTTGATTATCAGAACAGCCAAAATACATGTTCCTTATAAATCACAATGTCACAGATTCCTGTTTTTACAATAAATTATCCAGTTAGGGCCTCCCTGGTGGTGCAATGGGTTAAACAACACACTGTGAAGCAAACTGCAGCCACTTCAGCAGGAGTTCGATCCCTGCTGCCGGCCAAGGAGGTGGCCCACATGGCACAGCAGACCTCTTCTGCCTCGCCCACTGCTCCCCTCAGCAGTGTATTCAGTTAATCTGCTTTTTCTGTTCCCACTCTGTCTCTGGTGAATCCTCTCACTCCCCATTTCCTGGCCTGTACTCCAGTTCTTATATGCATAAATAAATCTTTTTAAAAATTATCGAGTTAATCTGTTTTTAAAATTGTTGGCATAAAGTTGACTAATAGCTTCTTATTTTTATGTTCACCCCGAGAAGAATTAATGGTTAAATCTCCCTTTTTTCCCCCCTGATGTTTTCCATTTGCCTCTTCTTTTCTGGTTAATATTACCAGAAGCTTGGCTTTATATTTGTAGTTCCAACAAGTCAAAATTGTGCTTTGCTGTCTTAAATTGTATTTCATCTAGTATTGACACAGCTTATAAGTTTACTCTTGCTTAGTCTTTGCATGGTGTGTTTTTTTCTCCCTTGATCTTCATGATTTTATATTTTTGTTTTAGGAGGGGCTTATGTAATTGCAGAAAGCTGGAATATTTTTTCATACAATGTGATGATCTTTTTCTTCATATGGAGCATTTGTTCCCTTTATAGTCCCTGTGATCGTAAGTATATTTAGGTTTGTTAGTATCAGTTTAAGTCCAGTTTCCCCTGCCCATTCCTCCTTTCTGTCTTTTGAACTTTCTTTTTTGTCTTTTTCTTATTCCATCTTCCCCTTTGACTTGTTTCAAAATTATACTTTCTATGCCTATTTCAGTGGCCATGCTCTAAAAGCAATAATGACCTCGGACGTTAATCTTTGCCCTTTTCATATGCAATACTAAAATCTTAAAATGTTTTAACTTTGTTACCTGCTGCCAGCTTCCATGCTATTGTTGCCTGTGCCCTGTGATTGTTTGGAAACACTCAGGACTGGTATGCAGGGTCCACCCAGAGAGGCTCTCCCCCCACTCCCAACCTCCTCAGATTGTGGCCGCACCCAGCTTGCCAGATGGAAATCCAGGAGCAGGAAACTGCTATAAACACAGACTGGGCACCCACACTGTTCCCAGGAGCCGTCCTCAGACCGTATCTGTACTCACCCCGCCTTTGTCAGCCCTCACCTTGGCATCCAGGCCAGTAATTGCCCAAACAACGAGTGAGTCACAGTTGGACATCCAGGACTAGGCTGACCATTCCAATGACCTGGTGACGCTCTCCCAGACTGCAGCCCTTCCCAGGACTGGAGGAGGTAGCCACCTGCCTTTATAGAGGAGGCTGGCAGGACCTGAATGTGCAAACTCGCCTCTTGGCTGCCCTTTTGCTTCCTGCAGCCATCCCTTTCTCTTCACACTCTCAGCAAAGAGACAGAGCCAGGCGGGTCAGCTGGGCCTCACCCCAGAGTACGTGCTGGCCTAGCCAATGTACATAATGCCGAGTGTGCTGCCTCAGACTTGGCCTTCTGCTCTCATTCCAGACCCCAGTGACTGAATAGCAAGGGGTAAGAAAGGGCTGGGCAGAGTGGACACTACCACCTACTTGGGATGCTAGGAGATTGTGAAGAGAAGCTGCCCTAATGGGGGTTTGGAGAAATGAGGAGGACTTCACCAGGCTGAGGGTGGGAACAGGCAGTCCAGACAATGGAAGACCCTCAGCAGGGAGCAGGAGTAATAACAAATGCTGGGTGGTGGAGTTGGGGTGGGAGAGGGGACACACAGCAGACCATAGAGGGTCTGTGCTGCTGGGTGGGGTCCAGAAGAGATGTTTTTGGGAACAAAGTCCAGAGCCCAGGTTGCCAAGAAATTAACCTTTCCTAGAAGCTGCCATTTAATAATAGTGACACGGCCATATCTAGTTGCCAGGAAAGGTGAGATACAGGAAAGGTGGCCGCCAACACAGCCAAACACAGGTCTTCTGTTCCCAGGGGCGGGGGCCATCTTTGCTTTGTGCTGAGCTCAGGTCAGCACTCAGGTTCAGGGCTGTGAAGTGAGGCATGGAGCCTAGGTGGAGGAGCGAGTTCAAGACAGTTGACACAACCTAACCCCCGCTCCCCTTCCTTCCCTTACAGTGTGCACTATCGATTCTAACAGCAAAAATATTTAAAGGTAACAGACACATTGCAAAATAGAATTTCATCAGTGAAACTCAAATTTTGAAAGACTTCTAAATATTTGAAGCACGGAAGGAGATGCAGTTAGACCTCATTTATTTGTTCTACTAGGGTTTTTTGGGTAGTTTCTTTAGGGTTTTTTTTTTTTTAAGATTTATTTATTTATGCATACAAGAGCTGAGGTACAGGCCAGAGGCACGGGAGCTGAGATTATTCACCAGAGACAACTGGGAGCAGAACAGGCAGATGGACGGAAATACACACTGAGGGGAGCAGCAGGCCAGGCAGGAGAGGTCTGATGTGCCATGTGGGTCCCCTCCCTGGCCCAGATTGAACTGTGAAGCGCTGTGGAGCTTCACAGTGCAGTGGGGCGCTCAACCCGCTGCCCACCAGGGAGGCTGGCTTTAGGGTGTTCTTTTTACAGGATTATGTAATGTGCAAATAGAGGTAGTTTTACTTCTTCCTTTCCAATATGAATGTCTTTATTTCTTTTTCTTGTGTATTTGTTTGCTTAGAATCCCCAGGACTATGTTAAGTAGAAGTGATGAGAGGTGGGTATCTTTTCTCATTTTTAACCTTAGGGGGAAAGTATCTAGTGTTTCAGATGCCTTTTATCAAATTGAGGAAGTCCCTTTCTTTTCCTAGTTTGTTGTGTGTATTTATTTTGAAAGGGCGTTTGACTTTGTCAAATGTTTTTTCTGTGGTTATTGAGATGATCATGTGATTCCCCACCCCCACTTATCCTGTTAATAAGATATATTACAGTGACTTTTGTAATGTAAACCAACCTTGAATCCTTGAAATAAATCTGAACTATATAAATAAATCTGAATTATATAATTCCTTTTCATATGGTGCTGGATTCAGTTTGGTACCATTTAGTTGAGGATTATTACACCTATATTCATAAAGGGTATTGATCTATATTTCTCTTATGCTATCTTTGTCTTTGGTATCAGACTAACAATGGCTTCATAAATAAATAAGTAGTGTTCCCACTTCTCTTTATTGGAAGTTACTTGAGAAGGATTGGTATTAATTCTTTAAACATTTGATAGATCTCACTAGTAAAACCATTTGGTCCTTGGCTTTTCTTTGTTAGAATTTTTTTACTACTAACTCAAAATGTATCAAATTTGAGAATATTTCAGTCTTCATTTCTTACTGGGAACCAGTCATTTTTCTTGAATAAATTTTCCTGAGTTTGTTACAAGCCTCTGCTTGATTTCCAAAATTCCAAAAAGAGTTGATCCTCATGTTTTTGCTCATGTCCTCACTGCTTTTATGGAGGGGTGAAAAATGGAGTTCCTTATGCCTACATTGTGCTGCATTACCCCTTAGTTGGATTTCTGATAGGGCAGAAAAAAGCAGTGCAACTGATAAGAGCTATGTCTAGTCGTAAAAGTAAGCTTTAGGATATGGTTCTCTAACTGTAATGTCCCTGAGAATTAGAGTTGATTATATAATTATACGATTTATATGGTTTTGTGATTATAGATCATATTCTTTGGTCTCATCATAAATTCTGGTCATTCTTCCAGGGCCTGAGAATCTGAATTTTAGGCAGGGACTCCAAACATTGGATTTGAAAACTAAAAGTAATAACAGACAAATTGAGAGGTGGGGAGGGAGAGGGGAAGAGTTCTTCTAAATGTGTTTTTTTCACAGTTTTCATAGAATAGAGCCGAGAGAAACTGTCTGCTGTTAAGAAATCAAGACATGGGGTGTGCACTTAGAATTATGGAAATAACTGTAGAAAGGACTGGAAACAGAAGGGTTGGAGGGCTGTGACTTCCAGGGAGGAGTTAGAGCGCCACAGGACAAGTTTAACTTCTTTTTTCTACAGTTTGAATGATCTTCCTCAAATGCAGCTATTTATAATAAAACAAATGCAGGTGCCCCCTGCTATGAAAAATAGAACATTCCTATTTGGCATGATTTATTTGGTTACTTTTTGGTCCTGGGAACGCTGTTACCATCAATTTATATGGAATTTTTTTTTTTTTTAGTATTTCCGGACCCAAAAACAACCTACCAAATCAAATAGGAACTTTGTGCTTTAGGATGGCAGGGGAAACCTGTACAAACACAAAAGTGATGAGGAAGTCAGGAGGAGGCAACTGTTGGCCAATAAATCTGCCATCCCAGTTGGTGCCTCAGCCGGCCTGGCCCTGCTTATCACCCCTCATCCATCACCCACTGGCAGCCCCGTGGACCTGTCACTTTACGAAATGTGCCACTGAGCAGGGCGCCTTTCTTTTAGCAGGGAACATACTTCTCACCGTCTGCCTCAAGAGAAGAGGCCACTCGCAGACAAGATGAGACCGATGCTGTAAATGAGCAAGTCAAGAGTCACAGCCTGTAGTCACAGAGCCCTGGCCTCTCAGGACAGCCCTGGACCTTCCCAAGGTCATGCAGTGACCCTGTCCTTCCCTGAACCAGTAGTCTTTGGGACTTGAAAACATAGGCATCATATTAAAAACAAACCTTGCTTTTGGCTTAGCTTATGCGGTGGATTCATCAGCCAACTGGTTCAGAGGTCTAGGCAGGGGGCTGCCTGACAGGATGTGCTGGGGAGTCAGAATTTTGGAGCACCCAATGGGGTTGCTGCTTCTGGGGGAGGAACTACCAGTTACAGTCATGCCCTTGGGCAGCAGAGGGATGGGCCCCACGCCCTGTCCCCTGCTGTCCTTCTGCTCTGCAAGACTGTTTTTAGGGATAAGGTTATCTAGATCGTCCAGTCCAAAGCAAATGCCAGAGACTCATCGTCCTTTCCATGGTGGCGTTATTTCTCGCCTCCCAAACATCCTGTGCTAGCATGGGAATTGCCTCCAAATAGTAAAATCTGAAAAACTTCCCTTCTCCATGGAGCTCGGTAACCCTCTAGGGCAGGAATCAGAAGGGAAAGCTCAGCAGGAAGTGAGGTTGGAGGGGGACGTCCCAGCCATCTGATCCCCACCCAGGGTGACACTGTCCCCTGATGAGTTGAGTGGTAGACTTGGGTGTTAGTGTTTGGGGGTTTTCTCACAGTGGCCTGAAAAGTCAGGGGAGGCCACTGTAGCAGCAAGGTTTCTCCTAAGAAATAGAAGTTCAGTGGGACTTGGAGGCTGGGCCAGCAGAGGGATGGGCCCTCTGGACCAGAAAGGTAGAGGAACTTCGTGTCATGATAGGCCTGTCACTCAGGTCAACCTCTTGCCCTACAATCTTTCTGAAATGACTGAGCGACCCCAGCAACTCCATAGGCCATACCAGATAGAACCCCACCTTAGAGTTCCCAGTCCATAGGCAAACACTGTGCTTTTAAACCACAATTCCTTGCTAATATTCCATTGCTCTCACCTCTGGTTCTGGGAATGGTGAGAAGCAGCTCTGGCTCTGCCTCATTCTGGGTCAGGTGTGGGGTAGCATCTCCCACCTGCAGCTTCTTTCCCTACCAGCTAAATGGATTGATGGGCTTGTCCCAGGACTCACCAGCACAATGCCAAAAATCCATATGAGTTGGCCAGCCACGCAGCAAGCACACATGCAGTGTGCAAGTTGCAGTTCAGAATAATTCACAAGTAGAACTCTGTGGGGTTTCCCTCTCACCAAACAATTCTTCAATATTAGCTACATATCCTATAGTTTAATTCAATTCTGCACTATCTACATGGAATGAGCATCATATCCTTTTGGCTAAGTGTTGAATCTCATGAGATTGTCCCTACTCAGCTGCCAGTTTTATTTACTTTTTAATTAATTTATTTTTCTTACAATGCTTGCTTTCTTTTCTAGGTGTAGTCCCCATAGAATTTCCACCAATTCAGCCATGCACCATCACCATATACTTGCGTTCTTCCTGTCTTTGCCTTGATCCCAATCCCTCCCTCTTCTCTGCAGAATTTCTCTGATTTGCAGTTGTCTGTTTGTTTATGTTATTTTATTGTGGGTTTTTGTTGTTGTTGATGTCGTTGTTTTTTCCCTTGATCCCCTATATGCCTCCTATAAGTGAGACCATCTGTTATTTTTCTTTTTCCTTCTGACTTATTTCACTGAGCATAATTCCTTCAAGTTCCATTCATGTTTCCGTGAATGGCATTAGTTTATCTTTTTTGATTACTGACTAATATTGCATTGTATATATATACCACATCTTCTTGATCCAGTTGTTTATTCTTGGGCATTTGGGTTGATTCTAAGTCTTATAATTATAAATAGTGCTGCAATAACATAGGGGTGCATGTATTCTTTTGAATTAATGTTTTTGTGTCCTTTGGGTAAATCCCTAGAAGTGTGATTGGTGGGCCTTATGGTAGCTCTATTTTTAGCAGATTGAGGAACCTCCATACAGCTTTCCACAAAGGTTGGAGCAGTTTGCATTCCTACCATCAGTGTAGGAGGGTTCCTTTTTCACCACGTCCTCGCCAACAATTGTAGTTGCTAGTTATTTTTTAATATCTGCCATTCTTACTGGCATAATGTGGTATCTCATTGTGGTTTTAATTTGCATTTCTCTGGTGGTACAAGGGGTTGAGTGTCTCACTGTGGTGATTTCACAGCCACTGCAGTGTGAGTTCAATCTCCAGCCAGGGAGGGGACCCACATGGCACAGCAGACCTCTCCTGCCTCGCCTGCTGCTCCCCTCAGCAGTGTGTTTCAGATATTCTGCCTGTTCTGTCCCCACTCTGTCTCTGGTGAATCCTCTCACTCCCCCCACCCCGCACCTCTGGCCTGTACTTCAGCTCTTGTATGCATAAATAAAATCTTTTAAAAATTTGCATTTCCCTAATTATGAGGGATGTTAAACATTTTTTCATATGCCTGTTAGCGTTTGCATTTCCTCTTTGGAGAAGTGTCTTTTAAATACTTCTCCCCATTTTTGGACTGGATTGTTTACTTTGTTTTTCTTGAGTTGTGTGAGTTCTTTGTTGATCCTTCTGATCACTTCTTTATCAGCTGTATGGAAGGTAAAAATTTTTTCCCAGTGGGGTGTCTCTTTGCTTTGGGTAATGTCTCTTCTAAAGAAGCTCTTTAATTTGATGTAGTTCTAGGTGTTTACTTTTTCCTTCACTTTCTTTGTTTTCAGTGATGTTTCTTTAAAGATGTTGCTGAGATGTATGTCATGTAGTGTTTAGCCTGTACTTTCTTTGATATATTTTATGGTTTCAAGTCTTAAGTGTAATTCTTTGACCCATTTTGAATTGATTTTTGTGCATGGTGAGAGGTAGTAGTCTAGCTTCATTCTTTTGCATGTAGCAGTCCAGTTTGCCCAGCACCATTGAACAATTTTTGTTCCATTGTATATGTTTTGCTCCTTTGTCAAATATTAGCTGTCCATAAGTCTGTGGGTTTATTTCTGGGTTTTGTATTCAATTCCATTGGTCTGTGTGTCTGTTTTTGTTCCAGTACCATGCAACTTTAATTATTATGGCTTTGTAGTATAATCTGAAGTCTGGATATGTGATGCCTCCATTCCCCTTCTATTTAGTCAAGAGAGCTTTGGCTATTGGGGTGTTTTTGTGGCTTTATGTGAATTTTGTCAATATTTGTTCTATTTCTTTGAAAAATGTCATTGAAATTTTTATTGGAATAGCATTGAATCTGTAATATGCTTTTGGTATGATGGCCATTTTGATAATGTTAATTCTTCTAATCCATGAGAGAGAAATGTCTTTCCATTTCCTTGTGTCTTCTATTTCTTTTAAAAGTGTTTTATAATTTTCTTTGTAGAGGTCCTTCACCTCTTTTGTTAGGATTATTCCCAAGTATTTGATTTTTTTTTATGTTTCAGTTATAAAAGGGATGGTTTTCTTGATTTCTTCTTCTTCAGATTGATTGTTTGCATATAGGAAGACTACTGATTTTTGTGTCTTGATTTTGTGTCCTGCTACTTTATTAAACTGTTTTTTTTATTAAAATATTTTTAAATTTACATATACTTGCCATTAATTGTAATCCCCATGTATTCCCCATCACCATCTCACCAGTGCACCATCACCTCA
>JAGFMF010011455.1:1146230-1184711 GCA_019455555.1 Galemys pyrenaicus
GTTGTTGTTTGTTTCGTTTTCTCCCTTTTTATTTTTTGTTTTGATTGTAGTTTGTTTGTTTTTTCACATTCCTCCTAAAAGCGAGGTCATCCGATATTTTTCTTTCGCCTTCTGACTTGTTTCACTGAGTAGGTGTATCCATTTCTTATCACTGTCACAACACATTACCATAAACTCATTGGCGTCAGACAACAAAGACAGATCATGTTACAGTTCGGTAGGTCCGCAGTCAGGGCACAATGCGGTGCAGCTGATTCACAGCTTCAGGTTTCACAAGGCTGAAAGCAAGGCATTGGCAGGCCTAATTCTTTTCTGGAAGCTCTGGGTTGCTGGCAAAAGTCAGTTATTCGCAGTTGTAAGAATAAGGTCTTCTTTATCAGACCTTGTAAAGTCCTCATACTTCAGGACTCTTACACTCATCACCCCTTCCCGCCATGTCTGACTCTTCTGTCTTCTGCTGCTGTTTCTATGCGTTCACATGATCCCACTGTGCTGGCCCATGTTATCCAGGATGAGCTCCTTATCTAAGGACAGCTGACTATAGCTCTTACTGTATTTGCAAAGGCCCTTCACACCAGTATGAAGGTACTATTTAAATAATTGAATAAATGGGGCAAGAGGGTAGGCATTTTAGGGAATGCCTTTTAGAGCTCTGCCTGCCACTTAAGTTTTTGGGGAGTTAAACCCAAAGGTCACCAAAAAAGGGTATAAAAATAATGCAAAGAGAAGTGTCAACAGTAAATTTGTTCCTGCCCACTCAAATGAGAAACTGAGCTCTGGCTCAAAGGTGGCCTAAATCTTTTATAGCAATTAGAAAGGACAGGGTTTTCAGAAAGGTGCCGTGATGGAAACTGTGTGGATACGGCATGGTGGAAACTTCCAATATTATGGTCACATACACAAAACCAAAATGAACTAAAAGGCCTTTGTATAGCAAAAGAAACCACCACAGAAATGAAAGATAAAACACTTAATGGGAGAAGATATTTGTAACTCAAGCATCCAACAAGGGATTAGTATCATACAACTCAATAACAACAACAATAAAATAGCCTATCAAAACATGGACAGAGGATCTTAATAGACATTTTTCCCAAGCAGACATACAGATGGTCGACAGGGACTTGAAAAGATGTTCATCTCTTATTATTTGTGAAATGCAAATCAAAACCACAAGGGACATTGTTTCACATAAAGTCAGCATGTCTAATATCAAAGTGACCCAAAACAGCAAGTGTTGGAGAAGATGGAGAGAAAAGGGAATCCTTGATGACTATTAGTGGGAACTGGTGTGGCCTCCATGGGAAAGTATGGACAGTTCTCTAAAATTAAAAATAGAACTACTATATGATACAGCAATTCCACTTCCAGGAAACATGAAAACACCAATTCACAGAGCTATCTGTATCCCTATGTTTATTTCAGCGGTATTAACAATAGTCATTATGGGAACAACATAAGTGCCTATCTAAAGGATGAGTAGATAAAGATGTGGTGTACACACACACACACACACACACACACATGCACAAATACTACTCAGCAATGAAAAAGATGAAAAATTGTCATTTGTGATAATATGAACAAGACTTGAGGGGATTATGCTTAGTGACATAAAGCAGATCCAGAATGAGAATATGATTTCACTCATATATGGAATATAAAGAAACAAATCAATTGAACAAAACAAAAATGAAAGAAAACCTTTATATTCTGACAATAGAATGGTGGTCACCAGAGTGGCAGGATGGGTGAAATGAGGGGATTTGATGGATGGTGGTGGATGGAAACTAGGCTTTGGTTGCTGGCATGATGTGGTATAAATGCATTTGCTGAAGGGAAAATTATGACTGAAAGATGTTCTGACATCCTAGTTTTTTTAGTGTCCATTGAATCATATTTTTAATTCTTATTTTAATTTTTTAAATTTCAAAAATGATCTGTTTTGGTGAACCACATTTTTGGGAAATAAGCAAAGACAATGGAAGTAAACATATTTTAACAATTGCACATTTGTTTTTTTAACTATAACTCTTTAAAGAGTGTCCCTACTACATGCTAGGATAACATTCTACAAAACATTGTATGTAAACCTGCCCAAGATCACAGAAAATACATAATGACAGAGTACATTATGACTTCAGTATTATTTTAAGTGATTCTGTATGCTATTAGCTGCAACAGTACCAATAAATCAGTAGAAAACGTACTATATATGACTGATACATTATATACTCTACAAGCGGTTTACAATACCAATTTAAGGACTAATACAATCCAATGACTAAACTATCTCATCTCGGTAGATGCTTTCCCTAACTTCTTTCTTCAATAAATGTCAATTTTCCAAAACCCCTTCTTATTTATAATTTAGGAGATTCCATAATTTTCTAATGCTTAGCAGTTATTTGAAGTCTAGACAGTTCAATATCAGCACTTTCATGCACTAAGTTGCAATCGGCACATTCCTTTGGTGAGGAATCTTTTCTGTATATAGTTTTCTGATAAGATTTGATGAGTTCTTTACCTCTTCTGGATAGAAGTCTTTTATCAGGTATATGTTTGATTTGTCCCAAACTGTTGCTTGACTTTTGTTATCTTTTTTTAAGAAAAGATTTTATTTATTTATGCATACAAGAGCTGGGGCACAGGCCAGAAGTGAGGAAGGTGAGAGGTATATACCAAAGACAGAGCGGGGAGCAGAACAGGCAGATCCACTGAAATACACTCCTGAGGGGCGCATCGGGCGAGGCAGGAGAGGTGCTGTGCCTTGTGGGTCTGCTCCCTGTCGGGGGATCCAACTCGCACCGCTGTGCCACGGATGCTTCACAGTGCTGGCGCTTAACACAGTGCACTGCACCATCAGGGAGGCCCTTGAATTTTGTTATCTTAATGGGGTCTTTCAGGAAATTAACTTCTTTCAGGTTCACTGACATATAGTTTATATCCGTAACAGTCATTCCTTTTAGGTATAGAATTCTATTAAATCTACACCTCAATTAAGATACAAACTATTCCCATTACACTTCCCTCCTGCCTACCCAGCCCCCAGCCCCAGCCCATTCTGGTCAATCTTTGGTCAATCCTTCCACTCACCCCTAACCTCTGGAAACCACTGATTCCAGTATCTTTTGAAGTTCAAGGCTTTTAAAATTTGATGAAATCCAACTGATAGGTTTTTTTTCTATTTTGGTTCCTGTTTTTGCTGAAAGAGCTAAGAAATCTTTGCCAAATACAAGGTCACAAAGATTTTACTCCTAAAGGTTGTATAGTTTTAACTCTTACTTGTAGGTCTATGACCCACTTTGAATTAATTTTTTATTATGGTTTGCAGCAAGGGATCAAGGCTCATTTTATTTTAAGTGGAGCCCAATTAGTGGTTCCAACTCCATTTATTGCAGAGAGTCTTTTCCTTGGCACTTTCATTGAAATCCAGTTGACCACCTATATGTGGGTCTCTTTCTTGATCCATTCATTTTTCTGTGTCTAGATCACTAACTTTATACTAAGTCTTGAAGTCAGGTAGTCTAAGTCCTGCGGACTAGTTGACTTTGACTTTTGTGAGGAAAGTATGGAAGTTGGCTTTCTTTCCCTGGCTTACGAAAGTTCTTCCAGAGGCCCTGTGCATAGAGCTCCGATATAAGGAACTGGGCTCAACTCTTTTTCTCCCAAATCCAGGGAGCTCCTGCCATCAGTGTTACTGGCTCTTTTGACCCAGAGCCCTGGTCTACACTGATCGAGTAGCTGAGGTTCTGGCACCGGAGAACTGAAGCAATGATAGGCATGCCTGCCACAGCGCCTCTGCCCGGTCCAGAGGTTTTTCTTGAGTTCCCTAACCTTCAAAACGTCCACAGGAGTACCAAATTCTGGTCAGGTTACAGCAACAGGGTTAGAGTGTTGCAGCTGCTGTGTCACAGCGGAAGTGTTACAGCTCTCACTTTTAGCAGTAGTCTTAGAACTCTTGCTTTGTGTCTCTCACTTGCAGCCCAAATACTACAACAACCTTTCCCCACTTCAGGATTGCAGTCCTGGGAACACATACTCAAGAAGCACTTGAGTTGAATGCCCCAGGGACCTCTGTGGGGAGCAGCTCCCACAGCTGGCAGAGGAGGGGAGGGTGTTAGGTCTGTTGTACACAAATGAGGTTTTCAGTCGTTTGTCAAGCAGTGGCTCCTTTGCCAGCATGGTTTCATTTCTTCTCAACTGTGGCTGTGCTCATGCCTCAACCTGCCCCGCTGCCTGCACTTGCTTGGACCTGCCCTCGACAGCCTCCCAGCTCTGGCTATTACCCAGACTTGGGATGGCTCCGTGTTTGTGCTTCTTATTTTATTTATTAAAAGTCAGGGTCAACGGCAGGCTGTCAAATCGGCACAGTCCTACACACCTACACTTAGAGCCACACTGTGTTGGCTTTGGTAACAGCAAAACCCCTTCCTCATTCTGCATCCAGAAGGTTACTGAGGAAGGTCCCACATTTCCTCCAGCTCCAAGTCTCCCCTGTGTCCAGTTATGCACAGCTGAGGGTGGGGTGGGGTAGTTCTGGTTTGCTGACCTTGAATAAGCTCAGTGCTTGTATGTCAGTGATTCTCTTTACTGTGTGAGACACTAACTACCCAGCATGCGACACTAACTTTGTGCCCTAACTCATAAATTCCTGGGCAACAGGAAAAGGTCCCTAAAACATCCTGTTACACACAGCTCCAATAAAAACAGTAATAACAACACTGAAAAGCTCATACGGCACCATTGTCATCACATTAACTTGCTTGACCTTCAGGCAACTCAGCCCTGTGAAGTAGATCACTAACCCCCTTTCCAGTCTAGGAAACTGAGGCACCAGAAGAGGCGCTGCCCAAGCCCACAGGGCTAGTGACCCACGGAGCTTCAAACCACACTTCGAGTCTGGCTGGAGTCCACAGTGCCTCAGACTAGTGCGGCAGAGGAACATTGTACCCACAAAGCCATGGTTTCGGGTGTGTGTTTGGTTGAAACAATGAATAAGGCCCCAATGGGAGGGAATAGGATGGTATAAATCTTCGCCAGTCATCTCTACCGCACACACCGTTTTAAGGTGTGTTTGTGCATTTGGTGGTGGTAGGGGGTGTCCAGACGTATCGGTTTTGTTTTTTTTTTAAAGATTTATTTATTTATGCATACAAGCACTGGGGCACAGACCAGATGTGTCGGAGGGCGAGAGGATTCACCACAGAGAGCGGGGAGCAGAACAGGCAGATAACAGAAGTACACTGCTGAGGGGAGCAGCGGGCACAGCAGGAGAGGTCTGCCGCACCATGTGGGTCCCCTCCCTGGCCGGCAGCACGGATCGAACTCATGCTGCAAGTGGCTGCGGTTTGCTTCATAGTGTGCTGCTTAACCCACTGCGCCACCAGGGAGGCCCCAGACGTATCGGTTTTAACGCGGTGTGTGCGTGTGTGCTGGGGGGCTCCACACATATTGGGACGGCCCCGCACGTGGCCCACTCTTCCGCAGCTCGCTCACCTCCCGCCCCTGGTTCTCCGCAACACCTCCACCAGAAGAGCGCACCAGCCCCACAGCCCTTTGAGGGGCTGGGTTCCCTTCACCCTTCACCCTAGGTGGGACCACAGCAGCCCTCGAGGCACAGAGATTCCTCGAAGGGGGGACAGCGCAGGAGGTGGGGTGGTGGGGTGGGGGTGAGAGTGGGGGTGGAAGGGGGTGTGTGATGCTGATCGCCCCCTGCTGTCCAGTGACTCGCAGGAAGCCAGTCCCCTCGCCCTCAGGAGTTGGGGGCCTCAAAGGACTCCCCTAACACCAATATTTCCCGCAGCAGGGACCCCGTGGCAGATGTAGTGGCAGATGCAGTCGGTCGTGCCAGGCCTGGACACCACAGCCACAGACCTGGGGTGCTCGGGCGGATGCAGCCTCGGCGGTCTAGTGGAACCCGGGGGCCTTAACAGTAACTCCCCCACCCCCCAACTGCTCTTGATTAACCGAAGAAAGGAGACAGTAGTTCACTCCTTTGAGCGTGGAAGGCTCCCAGGACTCGGCCCGCGGAGTCGAGGCTGGCTTTGACCGGCTTGAGTCGGTGCAAACGCCCCAGCGACCAGGGTGGGCGTCACTGCGGGGGGGGGGGGGGGGGGGGTTTGGGNGGGGGGGGGGGGGGGGGGGGGGGGCTTAGCGGTTAATGAAAGGATTTCTAATTGCATAGTCTGAGTCCCAGCTCTGCCCGACAGCGTGGCTTCGAGCCAGACACGTCATATTCCTGGAGCTCTCTATTCTCATTGTTAAAACGAGGAGAGTGCGCAACTATTTAACACTCCAAGCCATAAAGTGGAAGGAAACCGGATGGCCCCTTGACTGACTTCATGTGCGCACGTGCGGTGGGTGCTGCAGCCTGCGCCTGGCCTGGCTCGCCCGCGAGGGTCGCGTGAGGGCCTGGACCGCCCAGACCTTAGTTGAAATTATTGTTGCAAGCACTGGAGGACAGAGTGGAGGTCAGGTGAGAGTTCTGCCTGGGAGGAGCGCAGGTTGCACAGAGGAGGTGACGTCTTTAGATGGAGGTGGCTTTTTAGATGGCAGTGGGTGCATGTGGCAGAAGGCGAGCCTGAAATTCTGCACCAGTGGATGTGTCTGGAGCATTCTGGGAATGGCTGCTCGAGCAGAGTTGGGGAAGCAATAGATGAGCTGGGGTAGGGGGAAATAGGAGAGGGGGGTTGGGATTGAGGGGGGAGAAAAGAGAACAAGAGTGTGGAGGGCTTTAGAAGCCTCTGCAGGAGGTGCAGGAGGTGAAAATTTGCAGGGGGTCTTAGGGTGGAACTAACTTCAGATGCGTGTTCCAGTAAAGTAACTGTGGCAGGAACCAGACAGGAACTGTAATTGTACAAGGGGATGTTGGAGGAAGGAAGTTAATCTCATAGTCCCCAGAGTAATGAGGGCCTGAGCATGGGAGTGCAGTGGAGGTGGAGATGGATGCATGGTTTCAAAGAGATTTTGGAGCTATTAATTGACAAGCTTCACTGATTCCCCATCACAGCCTAGTCTTGGAGGAGTTCTAAGTCTGTATAAGAGGGGAGATGAAGTCAGGGGGATGAAGTCATTAAGACTCTTGAGTTTCTACCAAGTACAGACTTTGTCCTAGGCACTAAGCCATGTCTGAAGATAAAGTAGATAGAGTCTGCCCTCAAGGCGTTTGTGGTTGAATAGAAGAGAAAACATGTAACTAGAAGATTATATCTTTATTTGTGTGGTGTGGAGGGTAACAGATGTTCTCTCTATGCCAGAGGTTGGGATGGGGGCTTCCTGAAAGAAAGGAACAGGTACAATGCCTCAGGGAACAGTAGTTCCCAGGCAACTTGATATTCAGGGCACAGAAGGCCAGGCATGTTTGGAGGGCACTAGAAGCAGATGCTGTGGTGTACACTCCAGGAGTTAATAGAACTTGATGCTAAAGTGTGAAAATGGTAGGTGGAATTTCAGTTTTATTCTCTAGGAGATAGGGAGCCATCACAGGACCCTACTTACAGATTTGGCTAGGGGCAGTTTACCTTGGGTGTGGAAAATGGAGGCATTTGTAGCAGAAAGTGCTGGTAAGACAAAAGGGGCTAAACCTTGGTAGCAGTGGCAGGAGCAGGGCTGGCATGGAGAATATGGAAAGACGACTGATGTGGAGACCATGGGGAGAGTGAGAGACAAGAGGGAGTGGGCCCTGGGGACCTCCCAGAGGAGATACCTAAGGCTGTTCTTTTAACTTTGGTGAGTTTGTCTGTTCATGTGCAAAACAGGGATGGCAGTACCCACCTGGTAGTGTGGGGCTATTTACTCAATGATGTTTATTTAGCACTTTACAGTGTGCTTGGTGCCTGATGACAGTGTATTAAGTGCTGAGTTGCCACAGCCTAAAGTACAAGGAAAATATGTGTTAAGCTAAAAACAGAGAGCACAATTAGAGATGCAGATTTGGCTTTCTTCCACATTAAGCTCCCAGAAAAGAGGCAGATGAGTACAAAAGAGTCAGTGAAGGAGACCTCGAAGCACAGGCAAGACTGAGGCTCTCTGATGCAGTATGTGGGCAGGTGTCTGAACGGCAATTCCAGTGTTCTTGGTCTGGAAAATCTAAACTCTTCTCTGGTTTGTTATTCCTGGTAATGTCTTTGTCCTCTGATTCTGTGAGTTTAGCCACGGGAATCTAAGATCCTTGGAGTCTTCTGGGAGGACCCAGACGGTGGAGTTGTGCCAGCAGCCTCCCTTCTCTCAACACAGCAATTGAAAAACTGCTAGGTGCATAAGAATGACTTTTATTACTTCTTATCAGCACTCTTCAGAGTACTTAATTGTTATTCTCTTTTGTAGTCCAGAAAATTAAGGCATATGAGATTAGGTCCCTTGCCAGAGCAAGGAAGTTTTATCTAAAGGAATTTTTCTTTTCTACCTGACTCCTGTCCCAAAAGCATTTCCTAACTCCAGTGAGATCATGTAAATACCAAATTAACATTTTTAAAGTGAAATAACTAAAATATTTGTTTTATTTATTTATGCATATAAGAACTGGGGTGCAGGCCAGAGATGTAGGGGCTGAGAGGATTCACTAGAGACAGAGTGGGGAGCAGAACAGGCACAATGACTGAAATACACTGCTGAGGGGAGCCCTGGGAGAGACAGAAGAGGTCTGCTGCACCACATGGGTTAGCTCCCTGGCTGGGGATCAACTCAGGGGCAGTGGCTGGCAATAGCTTGATAGCACTGTGACTTAACCCCTGTGCTACCAGAGAGGCCTGGGGAACTTGTATTCTTAAATTTAAACCGACATAAAAATCTTCCAAGATTTTTGATATTTATTATGAACTATTATGAACTAATAAAAATAGTTCATATTTATTGTGTCATAAACACACTACTTCATACTTATTTATTTATTCTTCACAACATCCTTATGCACTTGGTGTGACAATCACCGATTTTACTGACAGTAAGGTCTGAATAAGCATGGAGTAAATGGAGTAACTATAGAGTGAGGAGGGGTGAGAAGGCGTGAGGTGAATCCAGAAGGAGGGAGATGAGATGGGAGAGGAGGATGGGTTGAGGAGGGATAAGGAAGGATAAGGTCAGGTGAGGTGGGTGAGGTTGGAGATAGACAGAGTGAAGTGGAGTAATAGTGGTGAGGAAGTATGAGGGGGCTGGAGGTCAGAAGGAAGAGGAAGAGGAGGAGTGAGGGGAGTGAGATTGGAGTGATGGGAGTGAAGAAGGGTGAGGTTGGGTGAGGAGGAGTAACTGGTTAAGGTTCTTTGGTCAGTGAGAAGCAGAGCCATTGACCTCAGGTTGGTTTGTGGAGAACCTCTTCATCCTTAGGCACATTGGCTCTTATTTCCTTTGTCTTGAGTAACTCAGTAACTTTGATTATTTTTAAAATTTTTTTAAAAGATTTATTTATTTATGCATATAAGAACTGGGGTACAGGCCAGAGTCCAGGGAGATGAGAGGATTCACCAGACAGAGTGGGGAGCAGAACAGGCAGACTGACTGAAACACACTGCTGAGGGGAGCAGCAGGCGAGGCAGGAGAGGTCTGCTATGCCATGTGGGTCCCTTCCCTGGCCAGCGGCAGGGACCGAACTCGTGCTGCAGTGGCTGCGGTTTGCTTCATAGTGCGTTGCTTAACCCACTGCGCCACCAGGGAGGCCCAGTAACTTTAGTTATTAAGCTCAATAGTTGACATCATCTTTGCAGGACTTTTCTGTCCTTTTTTTTTTTTGTTTAAACTGAGTGAGGAGCAACTTTTCTCTTTGATTTAACCAAAGTTGGGATTGCTGAGGGCTTGCCCAGAATGTGCAGCTGAGTTGATGTAAGAGAGGCAGTAAGTAGCACTGGGTCTGCCCAGGGGAGGCAAAGTTGGTAATATAACATTTCCAGGTGAACTCAGTGTGAGTGACAACTCACTGCTAAGAGGAAGGATTTGGTATATGCCCGGAGATAACTTTCCTAAATTGAGAGTTGTTTTTTTTTTTCCTGAGAAATAACATATAGTTACCCAAACACCTCAGAGTTTCTAGAACTGGGTTATTCATTCATTTGTCTCATTTCCCCCTTTACTGATGGCTCGTCTCTGGCCGTCAAGAATCCCTGTGTAATGGGTAGAGATGGAGCATGGTGGCCTGGTGGCTGTTGGGGAGTTCAAGGTACCACTGGGAGGAGGGAGCTGTGGGCCAGGGAGGCCGGAGGTAACTGGTTCAGGCCCCCTGTGGCATGTGGCCACACTCATCTGGCTGAAAGGTGGCTGGAAGTGGTCGCGTGCTGGACTGATAAGTAGATCAGGTGTTGGCACCACAAAGTCACTGTATCATTGAGCTTAAAAAAAAAGCACCTTTCTTGTACTTTTGACTATTAAAAATCTTATTACTTAAACCTATCTTTCCTTCAGACACGTCTAAGCTTTTGGCATATGAATTTTGCCTGAGATTAAGATGCAGATGTTTGCTGCGAGCCCCTGTTGCCTCCAAAGTGGTGGCTGCCAAAGCAAGCAGCTGTGAAATCATTTGTGATTGCGAAGGATAAGACGCAGGTCTCCAAGATGTGAGTTTGGGCCCCATGTGCAGGCATGCTTTGCTCCCTGGTCTCTGTGAGATCGGGCTTTCCTGTTTTTGTCATTCTCAGTGACTTCGTACGCATGTTTTGTGTAGGGGAGAAAAATACCCACGAAGGAAGCTTCCCAGAGGATGACCAGGTGCACAGTTCAGCCAAGTAGGTGACTCGGTGGGGCGGTTCTCTTTGTGTTTGTTCGGGAAGGGTGTGACAGTGCACTGGAAGAAGCTCGGCTCATGGCCAAATAACTTTACCACCTGAGCTAGGAGTCGCCATTCTGATGGGTGAGCTTGAGCTGCCTGAGAAATGGAGTATGTGGAGGCTCTCAAGGGGCACTCACATCTCACAGAGCCAGGCTGCCTCAGTTGTGTTCCAGGCACCCCTGTACCTCCGTACACAGAGACCCCCTTTTATATGCATTTGTGTATGTGAGTGTCTTATATATGTGGCTGTTTTTGTGAGAAGAACAAGAAGAAAGGTGTGAGGGGTGGAGAGATAAATGGCAAGCTAATAGTTGTTGAAGCTGCGTCATGGACCTATGGGGTCCTCAGAATGTTCTATTTTTCTATTTACTTGAAAATTCCAAACGAAAGGGTCTAGAAACGTGTAGTATTTAAACACTTGTCAGCATGCATTCACACAGGAGGCATGCGTGTCCACCACTTTGCTGCAAGCACATGCTCGGCACTTGGCTGCAGTGACGATTCCCCTCCTTCGTGGCCCTCAGAAACTGGGGGCTGGGGGCAGAAGTGACTCTAACTTACATCACACAAATACCAAATTTGAACAGAGAGGAATTCCTTGGAGACTAGTGAGCGGGTATTAGGAAAACTTGAGTAGCAGCAACTGTTTCAGAATAACTTCAAAGTAGGATTGGAGACTGAGCTGAGGTCTGAAACGTGACTGGGGATTAATCAGATGCCACCGTGCGCGGGCGAGGGAGAAGAGCATTTCAGAAGGTGAGGTCCTTGGAATCAACCACAAGATCTGCCTGGTCAGGGTAGGTCTAGGATAGAGCTTAGAAGGAGGGAAGAGACTGAGAGGTGGGTTGTGGCGTGCCAGGTCTTTGTAAGGAATTGCTCTTGGTCCGGGGACCAGTGGAAAGCCACTGCATACAGCACGAAATGGCTCTGAATCCTTTGAATTCCTGTTCTCAAGCTGTCATTTTGGCAGCACTATAGAGGGTGAATGGGGCATGAGCAGAAGTTATCTTGCAGGTTAGAGACCCAGGCTGTCTCTGGTGGAGGGGAGGTGGGAACAAGCTACTGAGAGAGATGCGGGACTTGGTGACTTTGGGACCTGGGTTAGGGAGAGGTGGTCTGTCATGTGCTGAGATGTGATACCAGGAGGCAGGGCTTAGTGTGGTGGAGAAGTCCAGCCTTTAATCAGGCAGAGTTGGAGCGGGATGCAACAGGTTATGCAGATTAGACAGACTTGGAGCTCAGCAGGAATCTGGGCATAGAAGGACTCCGGGGGGTTCCTTTGGCATAGATGGTAGAGAGGTTAACAGCCAGGGAGCTGTTTGGGGGCAGGCACATGTGGCAGGAAACTGGGTGTCTGGACAGCCTTGGCCAACTCCAGAGAGCATACTAGTGCAGCTTGGGAATTTCCTTTTAAAAATTAAACAAGTTGTGCTTGGGCATGTTCATACTAAAAGTACATATCCTTTTGGATCCTTCCTGTACAGTTACTTGTAAGTACATCTGTGTGTTTACACATAGTTTTATTCAGTATTTTACCTAAATAGGTCCATTCCATCACCTTAGCAACTAGTTCACTTTTAATTTTTGCCTGATTTTTATACCACATACAGTTTTATGATTAAAGTCTCCTCCAAAAATCCCATCCTCCAGATGACATCACTGCTAACCTATTCCTTTGACTTTCTTCTTTATCTGTGTGGCATCTTAGTATATTGATGCATCATTACTTATTCATTGTTCCTCTGCTGAAGGACATTTAGTCTACCTACAAATTTCCTGGGTTTAACAATAGTGCTGCAGCAGCTGTCTGAAGAGTTTGAGTTCATTTGTGTGCATCAGTGAGGATTTTCACGTGTAAGCCCTGGGCCAAAGGTCTGTACATTTCAGAATTTAACAGATCTTGCCCAGTTGCCCTGAGAAGGTCTATTTCCTCACACAGCAGCACTGGATTTACCCTTCACTGCTTTAATTTACATTTCCATGACTACTTGCAAATTTAAGCATCTTTTAAAATGTTTATTTGGTTGTTAGAGATGTTGTTCATGAGAAAATTGTGTCTCTCACCCATTTTTATTTTGAGATGTCTTCCTTTATCAAGCTGTAGCCATTCTTTCCACGACAGGGAGAGTACTTGATATCAGCTTAAGTCTCAGGATACGTCCCACTTTAAAAAAACAGTCCGAGACCTTCCCCTTCTTCTGTGTCATCCCCATATCAGTCTTCACTAACTTTACTTCTTCTCTGGAACATCTTGATGACTATTCTTGGCCCCTGAAGTTTGGGACACCCTACAGAGTATCCCCTGTGGTGTTGCCATGGGGTGAGGTCATCTGCCAGGGGCTTACTAGAGGACAGAGCCCTTATCTTGACTTCAGTGACAGATTTGGATGATGTGATGATGGGTGTGGATTCCAGCAGGCCTCCTGGGCCCAACTGCACCTGAACTATCACTGGTGAGAAGCATCTCAGGACACCTCTACATTGCTGTTGTGAGCCTGGCCTCTGTCTGCACCATCAGTTCATTTTTCCAGGCAACAGTGAAAGAAGAGTGACTTTAGTGGTCCAAAGATACCTGGTTTGAAAACACAGAATACAACTTTCAGGAATGTGGGGTCTCCCATTCCTTAGTGCTGTGGAACCCGGACGCCTGTGGTGCTTCATTCATATCAGACACAGGTTGTGATGTAATGATTTCAGGAAGACGTGAGTCATTCCCAGAAGAGTCTTAGTGTGGAATGTAGTGCTTGTTGCTTCTACAGTGGGGAGACCAGGAGTGGGATTTTCCTGGCTATTTTCTTTTTGGGTTTTCTGGGAGGTCAGGGGGAGGGAATATCTAAGGCGTAGGTGACTCACCAGAATCCCAGTGAACTGACTCCTGACCCGATAATCCTACCAAGCAACCCACAGTGCTGGCTGGATCCCCTCCTCTCCAGGCCCCTGGCCCCTGGGTTGTCCAGGCCACCTGCCCTTGAGCCCAGTGTCCCCCATTCTTGTTCTGACATCTTCCTCTGTCCTCTGTAGCGCTTCCAGGATGCTCATGGGTAGCTCTAGCTCATTGCTCTTCCATTTGTTTTGTTTGCTTTATAACATTTTATTGAGTTATAATTCACGTACTGTACATTCCACCCATCTTAAACGAACAGTTCCCTGGTTCTCAAAACTATCACCACAATCAATTTTGAACATGTTCATCACCCCCAACAGCAACCTTGTAGCCATTAAGCAACTACTCCCTTTTCTCCCCACTTCCCCCAACCCCTGGGGGTCACTAACCCACTTTCTGTTTCTATTGATTTGCCTTTTCTGGACATTTCTTATCAGTGGAACGAAGCAACTTGATTCTTCTAATTTTCAAAGTTGTGAGCAGAGGCCAGGTTGCTGAACATCCAAACCATGAGCCTTGGGCCTGGTAGCGGCTAGATTATCACTGCCTGGGTGGGGTGTGTGAACTGGGATTTCCCAAGACTGAGTACCAAGATCCTAGTGGCTGGGGCAGGGCTGGTGAGTCACAGCTACCCCAGGAGATGGGAACTGGGTGGGGAACAGAGATGGGAATTCATGGGACCTCTGTATCCTGTAATCTAGAGACCTTAGCACTTGAGCTGTCCTTTCTGCGTGTGTCCTGAACCCTGTACACACCTCTTCTTTGATTCTGCTGGAAATTTTACTGGTTAGATTTTGTTGTTGTTATTTTTTAATTTTTTTAAAGATTTATTTATTTATGCATACAAGAGCTAGGGTACAGGCCAGAGTCATGGGACATGAGAGGATTCACCAGAGACAGAGTGGGGAGCAGAACAGGGAGACTGACTGAAGTACACTGCTGAGGAGAGCAGCAGGTGAGGCAGGAGAGGCCTGCTGCGCCATGCGGGTCCCTTCTCCTGCTGGCAGCAGGGATCAAACTCGTGCTGCAGTGACTGCGGTTTGCTTCACAGTGGGTTGCTTAATCCATTGTGCCACCAGGGACACCCTACCAGTTAGATTTTGGACACGTAAGTATTTTCTTAAATTTCTGTGGAGGATTTTGATATTAGTTTTTATCCATTCACATCTTAGGCTGAATTATCTTAATTCAGACACTTTCAACACCTTCAACAAATTCATTTAACCTGTCTGAATGCCCCTAATCACTGAGTTTTTGTAGCTTGTAGTAAGAATTCTAATTCTCTGTCAGGTTGTATGTTGGAGAACCACTATGGGAAATACAAGCAAAGTTAGACACATTTTTGTCGATCGTATTCAGGATAAGACATGACTAACCAATCACTTTGTTCTGAACTCTGCTTGTGGCCCCTAGTCACTCAGTACACAGAGGACCCATGAAGGCCGTGGCCTACGTGACATGCTGCTATCTCACCCCCACTGGCTGCTTTGGTCCCTGCAGACCAGGCACACGCCTGACGCAGGGACTTTCCACAGGGTGTTCTGGCTGTCTGGGGTGGACCCTGTCCCCACTCACTGCCCCAAAGTCTTCTCAGATGTTGCTTTCTTAGTTGTTAATACAGGACCTGTGGTAAGTAGTCACCCAGTAAGCATCAGCTGGAAGGTGGAGTGAATGGCTCGTGGGAAACTCTCCTCCTGGAGAATTGCTGGTCTCACTGGGCCTCAGTTTCTACTGCTAAGAGGAGTGTTTGGCTCCTTTATGTACCTCAAAATTCTCAGACTGTTGGAGTTTGGGAATAGTGAGATTCTGGACACAATTTTGATGTGAATACGTGCAAAGTTTCCCCGTGACAAACCACCCTCAGATACTAGCAACGTGCCCAAGAATTCAACTCAATTTTGACACTGTTTAGTCGAAGAGGCATCAGATTCGTAGGAAAAGGTTTCAGTCATCCAAGACTTCCCCCCACTTCAGATGCCAGTTGTAAGTCCAGGCTGTCACCCATGTGTCTGGTAACTGGTTATGATTGGGGGTTCCCACTGTGCCCCGACAGACTTCAGGTGCCAGTTGCAAGTACAGATTGTTACCTCTATTTATGATCAGCTGGCTACCAGACAGAGGCTCCCACGACCTCTTCCCTCCTCAGGTTTGATTTGCTAGAGAAGTTCACAGAACTTAGGAAACCTGTTTACTCACTAGATTAGTAATTTAGTACAAAAAGCCATGACTCAGGGAAAGCCACCTGGAAGAGATGTATAGGGCAAGCTGAGGCAAAGGCACATTACGGCCCCATCATCTCCACTGTACAGCAACCAAGATACTGCAAACCCTCCTCTCCTGAGTTGCTATGGAGGCTTCATTACATAGGCATGCTTGATAAAATCATTGACCGCTGGCAACTAGACTATCCCCAGCCTCTTTCTTCCAAGGTGGCCTCAGGGTAGAAATACAAATTTCAACCCCTGAGCTCATGGTTGGCTCTCTGGGCAGCGAGCTCCCATCCTTAGGTGAGTCCAGAGTCATCTCATTCACTTAACACTGGCACCTTTTTTCTTCTCAGTCCTTAGGAAATGCTGAGGCTTTTGGCAACTGTCAGTTGAAAACCAAAATATATGAGACAAATATATTTTGGTCATCTGGATAACTGGATTTGTATTATTTTTTCTTCAAGTCACAATGTCAGAAGAGAAAAGGGCTCTGCCTCCTGAGCCTCTTGGGAGTTGTAAGCCCTGAGCAGGGGCTGCGGTCAAGCAGCCTCGAGGACAGGCTATGCTGCCGCCTTCCTTGGCCAGCTGCTTGCTGCACGCTGACTGTCAGGCCATGAAGGAGGCCCAAGTTGAGTTCTTCCTGCCCTCAAACAGAGTCCCAAGGCTCCAGGTGAGCGGGGTCCCTCTTCGTCCCCTGGTAAAATAGCAAATGACGGTTGGATATGGTTCCCTGGGCCTGTGTGAAGAAGGTGTACACATTTCCTGGATGCCAGCAGTCTGTCCGGGTCCTGCGAGGCCTCCCACCCAGCCCAGCCACATTGCAGCCTCATGGAGCCTCAAGTCCTACAGCTGGTCCTCACTAGGCTCCGCTCCTCTGCCCACACGTCCTGCCTCCACCTCCCCGCCCACGAGACACCTGCTCCCTGCTGCTGATAGAAGAAAGCTTTCCATTTCCCAGGACACACTGAGTGAACAGCATGAGTGCATTTATAAGATTTTCTCTGGCTTAGTTCAGCTGGAGTAGGGTTGAGTCATCTCTGCTGAAATGATCAGTTTTTTAAAGAGCATTTGGATGCTTAGAAAACACCAAGGGGGGAAAAGGAATATCTTTAAAAAAAACTATTTTACGATAGAAAAGTGCCTATGTCTGCACAAATAGGACAGTGTAGTGATATCACCCTCATGACTCTGTCCAACTCTAGCAGGTATCAAATCTTGGCCATCCTGTTTCGTCCAGCCCACTGCCTCCACCCCCAGGTTAATTAGAAACAAAGCCCAGATACCATATCATACCATCCATGAGTATTTCAGTTTGTACCCAGAATGAGGTTTCTAGAAGAGTTGAGGGAGAGGTAAACGGCTAGTCTGTGCTTTCTGTGGCCGGAGCAGGGTGTGCTCTGCTTCCTGGCAGTCGCCAGCCGAGCAGATGTGTGTGCTGTTTGCAGAACATCCAAGGGAGGCAAGCCTGACTCTGGCAGCTGCTCAGGTGTTACCGTGGTCATTTCCTTCCTGTGCTGGTCAGAGACACCATTGCCAGCTTGCAAACTCTGAAGTATTTTCCCTTTTCCCACTTCCTGTCACTGTTTTGAAACTGAGAGGAAGAGAGGTACGTCAACCTGATAACTTTTCATTTAATCTCAAAGTCCGTCTCACAAATTTGCAGGAAAGTGTGATCTGAGATCACTCATATTCATCATTTGAGAAATGCTAACATTGCAACTTTCAAAAAGAAACATTTTCTTTGAGGTTATGTGCAAAATGTTTTCTCCTACATTGCTGAATATTGAAAGGTTTTCCATGGATTATTGCATGAATGATGGAGACAAATGTAAATCTTATATTACTATACCTTTAATCACTTGAATAGACTGTAAGACCTTGTTAAAAATTATGGTGCATGGGCCTCCCTGGTGGCGCAGTGGGTTAAGCAATGCACTATGAAGCAAATCGCAGCCACTGCAGCATGAGTTCGATCCCTGCTGCCGGCCAGAGAGGGGACCCACATGGCGAGGCAGACCTCTCCTGCCTTGCCCATTGCTCCCCTCAGCAGTGTACTTCCGTTGACCTGCCTGTTCTGTTCCTGGCTCTGTCTGTGGTGAATCCTCTCACCCACCCCCCCAACACCTCTGGTCTGTACTCCAGTGCTTGTATGCATTAATAAATAAATCTTTTTTAAAAAATTATGGTGCAGAATGGAAGGATGAATGTGGCTTTGGATATAGTAGTAGTTTTCTTTCCATTTTGAAATAAAACATGTCAATCAGCAAAACAAGTCAAATTTTTTAAAAAAGTTACTCAACAATAAAAAAAGCACAATAAATTAAAGAAATAGATAAAATAGGACTCAAATAGACATTTCTCCAAAGAATAAATGGCCAATAAGTATGTATAAACATGCTCTACATCACCAGTCATCAAGGAAATGCAAAGTCACAAAACAAGGAGATATCACCCAACACCCATCAGGATGATCACGTTATTTTAAAGAAGAGCATTTGGGTACTTAGAACATACCATGGAGAAAAAAAGGGGATGGGAAGGAATGACTATTATCGACACAGAAATAACCTGTTCATAAGAGTATGGTAAAATTGGTGCCCTTGTGCATTTCTGCACAATATAAAATGGCACAACTGTGTTGAAAACAATATGGTGGTTACTCAAAAAGTATACATGGGAATATCTATTTATAATCCTATGTCTGCTGTGTAGCTAGCTACATGCCCAAGAAGACCGAAAGCAGGTAATTATACACATATGTTCATAACCACATTATTGACAATAGCCAAAAGGTGGAAACAATCCAAATTTCCCTTGACAAATGAGTAGGTAAATAAAATGTAGAATGTGCACACAGTAGAATATTACTTTCTTAGTCACAGAAGGAAAGAAATTCTGACACATGGATGAAGTTGAAGACATTCTTGCTAATTGAAATAAGTCATACACAAAATGACAAATATCACATGATTCTACTTTTCTGAAGTATCTAAAATTAGCAAATTCATAGAAACATAAATAGAATAATGTTTACAGGGGGCTCACAAGAATGGGGGGAAGTGATTGTTTAATGAGAAAAGCATTTTAGTTTGGAATAATGAAAAGTTCTGGAAATGGATGGTAGTGGTGGTTACCCAACAATGTAAATGTACTTAAAACCACTGACTTACACAGTTTAAAAAATTGGTTCAGAATTTACCCAAAGAACACAAAAACACTAATTCAAAAGGACACCTGCACACCTATGTTTATCGCACTTTTCACAGGAGGCAAGCTATGGAAACAACCTAAGTGCCCAAAAATAGATGACTGGATCAAGAAGATGTGGTATATATACACCAGGGAATATTAGACAGCTGTCAAAAAAGATAAACTCATGCATTTCACAGCAACATGGATGGAGCTAGAAGGGATTATGCTGAGTGAAATAAGCCAGAAAGAAAAGGAAAAACCTCGGAAGGTGTCTCTTATAGGAGAAATGTAGAGGAAACAAACAAGGGAGTAAGGAAAAAAATCAATTACAATAGATAAATCAAAATCAACAGACAACTATAAATCTAAGACATTTATTTCCAAGAGGAAGAGGATGGAGAAGGAACAAAATGGGTGGGAAAAGCACAAGGGACTATGGTGATGGTGCATGGGTATATTGGTGATGGGAATTTCATGGGGATGAAAAATAATGTGAAATATATAAAGTTAAAAGAAAATTAAAAAACTAATTGGTTCAATGATAGATTTTGTTTTTTATGTATATTTTACCACAATAAAATGCAAAACAAGGTAAGCAAAAGGAATAAAATAGATCACACAAATATGACTAAATTGACTATTAATATCTGACTAAGCAGTCTTCAGAAAAAAGATTACGATGAGAGATAGAGATGTGTATTTCCTACCAATAAAAGGGTCAACTCATCAAGAAAACTTAACTATCCTAAATATATGTGTGCCCAGAATAGACCTTCAAAATACTGACACAACTAAAATGATAGATAAGTGCATAATTGTAGTTAGGGATTTTAGCATCTTTCTTGGTAAATGATGGAAAAAGTAGACAGAAAATCAGTTTAACGATTCAAAATACCTAAGAAACTTTGTCAAGCAACTTTACTTACTAGCCATACAGAGTATGTTTTCTGATAACATAAACCAACCAGTAACAGCTATTTTTAAAAACCCCTAAGTATTTTGAAATTAATACATTTTCAAATAACCCACAAGTTAAAGAAACCATGAAGTTAATTAATAGGTATTAATTAGGAAATAGTTTCAACTGAACAATGATGAGAAATAGCATGAAACTACACGCAGAATTCAGCTAAAACACTGAAGGAAAATTATAACTTTAAAATGTTTGTATTGGGAAAGAAGAAATGTCTTAAAAACCGGTTATCTAGCCTCACATTTTACAAAGCTAAAAAATAAAGGGAAAATGAAACCCAAAATTGAAAAAAGAAAATAACTGACCTGAATGAAATAACAAATGGACACTAGGGGAAAAATGAATGAACCCAAGAGCTGGTTCTTTGAAAAGTTCAATATTTTCCAGTTAGGCTGATTAAGAAAAAAAGAAGATACAAATTATCAGAAGGGGCAATGATGCAGTAAATAACAGCATAGATCCCACAAACATTAAAAGGAAAGCAAAAGATTATGAATAATTTAATGCTAAAAAAATCCAAAAAATTGGATGAAATAAACAACTGAAATACTCAAATTACCAAAATGAACTCTAGAAGAAAGAGAAAACCTGAGTAATCCTAAATGTACTAAAGAAATTAAATTAGTATTTAATAACCTTCCTATATGGAAAATTCTAAGCTGCGTTGTCTTCAGTGGTTTAAAGATCAAGGAAAGGAATAAGAACAATAATAATAATAATAACAACAAGAAAGAAACAAAAACCAAAAATGAAAAAACAAAGACAAATTGGGGACACTTGGTGGGGAGGGAAGAGGGGAAGGGTGGAGGGCAGACGGGAGCACGGGGGACTGAGGTGATGGTGCACTGGTGTTATGGTGATGGGGAATCCATGGGGATTACAATTGATGTCAAATATATGTAAATTTAAAAATTTTATATAAAAAAAGAGGATAATAAACCTTTAACGTGGAGTTTAATCACAGTGATGCAAGATTGGTTTGATATTCAAAATTCAATAAGTTCATCATATTATCATATTTACCTTCTAAAAAAAGGGGGGAGACCCATGATATTTCAATAGATGCAAAAAAAGAGAGCATTAACAAAATCTAGCACCTATTTATGATTAAAATAACAATCCACAAATCTGTCAACAAATCAAGAAGGGAAGAAAATTTCTGTGACCTCATTTAGGGCAACTAAAATCCTAGAACTTATTATACTTAAAGTTGAGAGACTACATTACCCCTCAAGGTCAGTAACAAGACAAAAATGCCTGTCACCATTTTATTTAACAATTTAGCGGCAATCCTAGCCAGAGGAATAAGCAAAAGAAGGGGGACATGAAATGGAAAGAAGTAAAATTGTCTTTATTCACAAACATGTCCCTATTAGGTAATCATGAACATGTACAATGAAAATTCCAATGACTCTATAAAAAATCTACTAGAACATATAAATGACTTTAGCAAAGTCACAGGACACAAAATAATATTCAAGAATCATATTTTCAAATACTGACCATAAGCAACTGGAAAATGAAATTTTTAAAAATGTCATTTACAATACCATCAAAACCCACAAAACACTTAGAGATAAATGTAATAAAATATGTGTAAGACAGATACACTAAAAACTATAAAACATTGTGGCAAGACATTCAAACACCTAACTAAATGAACTATGCCAAGTTCATGAATCAGAAGACTTAATATATCAAAATTGCAATCCCCCCATATTGATTAAATCCCATACAGATTCAACACAATCCCAAATAAAAATCCCAGTAGACTTTATGTAAAATACAGAAGTTGATTCTAAAATCTATCTGGTTATGCAAAGGATGTAAGCCACATTTAAAAAAATGAAAGTCAGGGCCTCCCTGGTGGCACAGCGGGTTGAGCGCCACACCATGAAGCATCCATGACACAGCAGCGCGAGTTTGAGCCCCCCGCCAAGGAAGGGACCCACATGGCGCAGCAGACCTCTCCTGCCTGGCCTGCTGCTCCCCTCAGCAGTGTGTTTCAGTCCATCTGCCTGTTTTGCTCCCCACTCTGTCTCTGGTGAATCTTCTTACCCCCTGCCCACACCTGTGGCCTGTACCCCAGTTCTTGTATGCATAAATAAATATATCTTTTTTTAAAAAAAGTCAAAACAAATGAAAAGTGAGGATGGGAGGCTTACACTACCTGATTTCAAAATTTACTAAAAAGCTTTCGTAATCGATACAGTGTGGTACTAGCATAAAAGTGACAATTTCACCAAACAAATCAAATGGAGAGCACTAAAATAAGGCCACAGACCCAGTTCCAGTTGCTGTTGACAAAGGTGATGAGTTCCGTGCGGAAAGGACTGTCTTCCTACTGCTGGTACTGGGACTACTGAGTATCCGATGGAAAGAGATGAACTTTGAGTCTCATCTGATACAGTACAAAAAATTAACTATGAAATGGATCATACGCTAAAACTATGAAACTTGAAGAAGAAAATATTTAACCACTTTGGCAAACCACTTTTTTAGGACACAAGAAAGCATATGCCATAAAAGCAAAGAAAAGGATTAACTGAACTCCATTGAAATGTAAGACTTCAATTAATTTAAAAACACTATTAAGAAAAGGCAAAAGATAAGCCCCAAACTGTATATCTGACAAAGGACTTTTATGCTGAATATATAAACAACTCATAACAGACAAAACTGCGTTAAGAACGGAGTGAACACTTTAGTAAGGTATGTCACAGAAAGGGTGGCCAGTGAGCACATGAAAAGACAATCAGCATCTTCAGTTATAAATAAAATGAAAATCATGAGATGCCACCAGACACCCATTAGAATGCCCAAATACAAAACGCTGACGATTTCCTGCATTGCCGTGGACACAGCACTGGGATACTCACGCCCTGCCAGTGGAAATGTAAAATGGAACAAGGAGTTTCCTTTACTTTTAAACATTTGTTTGCTTTTGACAACCCAGCTGACTCCATGCAGGGCCCTGGTCAGCCCCTCAGGACTGCACCTTCACTTTCCTCACCTGCTAAATGTGACTAGGTCATGGTCAAAATCCAATTCATTTGGAGATGAGAGTTATACCTAAGCATGTTTACAGAGGAGTCTGTGCTTCCCAAAGCAAGGTGCTACAATTGTTCCCTGACGTGGCCGGTGGCAACTTGATCCCAGTATCTGGTCACTTGGTATGGTCTAAAAATAACAATTATCCTCACTGAGAATGAAATTCTGATAACTTCAAGAAGAATGAAATCAAACTTTAGTGGATGGGTTGTAAGGAAGAGCTCACTAATTTTGAACTGCATACATGCATTTCTCTAAACACTGGATTTATTATTTTAAATCATAGTTTCATAAATTAGAAAATCATTGCAAAGATTTATTATTCAAGTCATTGAACTTGAAATATATATATATGTATACGCATGTATGTATGTACATAGTCCAGAACTTTTTCATTTTCCCAAACTGAAACTGTGTACCCATGACATAAGTCACTCCTTATTTGCCCTTATAATTCCCTGGGTTCTACTTCTGTCTTTCTGAATTTACCTATTTAGGAACCTCCTATTTAATAGTTATATTTGTCATTTTGTGTCTGGTTTTCAAGGTTCAACCATGTATCAGAATTCCCTTTACTTCTTTAAGGGTGAATGAGGCTCAGTTGTATGGCTGCACCACATTTTATTTTTTCATGAATCTACTGATGGGCACTTTGGGGTTTTTCCGACTGTGGCTGTTGTGAATAGTACTGCTGTGGACGTTAATGAAAAGTATCAGTTCAAGTGTTGGCCCTCAGATCTTTTTTTTTCCTCAAAGATTTCATTTATTTACACATATAAGAGCTGGGGTACAGGCCAGAGGCGTGGAGAGTGAGAGGATTCTCCGGAGGCAGAGTGGGGAGCTGAACAGGCAGATCAACTGAAATACACTGCTGAGGGGAGCAGCGGGCGAGGCAGGAGAGGTCTGCTGCGCCATGTGGGTCCCCTCCCTGGCCTGGATCGAACTCGCGCTGCTGTGGCTGCAGAAGTCCTACCGTGCTGCACTCAACCCCTTGCAACACTACGGAGGCCTCAGTTCTTATGAGCACATACCCAGAAATGGAACTGTCAGATCGTATGGTAATTTTATGTTTGATGTTTTGAGAAAATACCCAACTGTTTACTGTAGTGACTGCGCCTTTTTATATTCCTACCAGCAATGCATGAGAGGTCCGGTTTCTCCAAAGTCTCTGATGTAGTGAACAATTTTGGGCATCTCTGAAATGCAGGTAATGCTAGTTTTATCATTTAATATTTATTTATTTAATATTTTAAAATATTTAAAACTTTATAATCTGTATTATAAATGCTACCCTTATATATAATTATTGTAAATTTTATATATTATAAATTATATCTAGATATATAAATTATCATGAATTATAATTTATAACATAAATTATAAAGTATATTTAATATTTGTCAGACCCACTTAATAATTCACACAGACCACAGAAGAAAGAGTAGACCGAAGTGCCTGCTCCCTCTGACCCTTGTGCAGGGTGACATTGGAAAAGAGTGACCGGATGATGGCAACTTGGACGACTGGACACACCTGCACTGGGCTGCTGTCCTGTGGTAGCTAAGCACTGAGGTGGGCAGGCCGGGTCCTCAACCCCAGGCCAGGAGGCACTGTGTCGGGACAGCCCCCAGGGAGAGGAGATGGGGGAGTGGACAGGTCCAGGCACTCATGTTCCAGGGGCTGAAGAGGTGGTCTTCCAGGACTGACACTGCCTGGTTCAAGCGTGACCTGCGCGCATGCATGCAGGGGCTCCTTTTCAGATGCTCCTGAACGTCCCTCAGCTCCCGGGACCTCGCCAGCAGGGCCCTCGGGCCTCGAGCAGGCACACGCTTGAATGAGCAGCCCAGCGACCTGGAGCTTCGGCGGCCCTAGCTTTGGGATTTCCTCTCTTCTCTCCTGGCTCCAGAGGTGTGGAGCGACCCGCTGACCCAAGGCTTCCTCTGGCACTGGCAGCGCAAGCCCCTGGCACACCGACGGACACTGCTGGGCACCGTGAGGCCTGGTTGTGAAGTTTAAATGGACAGATATGTTGAATCGGGGCCTGGGGTGAACGCTGTAACAGTAAGTGCTGGCTGGTGTCAGCGTCATCATCACCAGCAATTTCATGACTAAATTTGGAAACTTTGCGACCACTCACCTTGCCTGGATTTCCCTGGGCCAAGTAGTTGCTGCGGTAGAAGGGCAGCGCGGTTGCCTGTGATGGGAAACTGGATCTGATAAGCCCGGAGACATGGCAGCTGTACGTGCACCGGAACAATCGAGAGGTTGGGTGTCCCGGACCCGGCCATGCTGTGCGTAGGAGCCGAGCATCCCTTTGTCTTACGTAACAGGAAGGGGAGGCTGAAGGAGGCTGAGCAAGTCCTCCAGCTCATACATCCTGTGATGGCATGGCTAGAGCCGGGGAGTGGTCCCCTCGTTTCCGCACGGCTCTGTTCGCACGTGCTCTAGGAAGCAGAGCAGGCAGTAGGGCCTATTGCTTCTGGCTGGGTGCCAGGCGTGTGCAGGGAGCCAGGTGGGAGCCCCTTAATGGTGGGAATGAGCCCGGGCCATGCTGCAGTATTCTTGACTGACCCGAGCTTAGGGTCCTCGCATCTGGTTTTCCGCAGATTACTTTCACCAATTTGGTTCCTGTGGTAAGAAGATAATGTTCTGATGAACAGAGCATGGCCTGCTGGGAATATTCCTTGTTGCCTGCGCCAGCGCCCGGCTGTCATCGCTAGTCCTATGGGCTTGTCCATAGTGAAGATCTGCAGCCTGTTCATAAGATGTAGAAGCCCCCAAACGTAAGTTCCCTGCAACAGAATAGATTCCTCACTTTATGACACTTACGAGGTGTTGGTTTAGGCCACTTTGTCCTTCTCCATCCCTAATGCCTCCGTGGTCCTTTTCAGCTGTACATGAGGCCTTTGACCACAGGCTGTGTCCTGCCAAGTGCCGGGAGCAGGGGCCTGCCAAGAAGGGCTTTGTTCTCAGCCTCCTGGAGCTCGTGGGTCACTGCCAGGTTCTTTCCTATTGTTTCTGTTTATTGGGTTTCAGTGGTACTGAAGGTGAGCATTCAGTCATTTTCTGAAACCTTCTTTCTAGTTATTAAAAGGTTATTACGACAACATTTGGGAAAAAAAAAAAAGAGAACAGCACATCACCCCTCTCGCCATCACCCTGGCATAATAGCTGTTTTCATTTCTCCGCGTTTTTCTGCTCTTTCTCCTGCTGACACAGATTTTGCATCATCATAACCAACACATGTGGGTGGTTTAGCTTCTTTCTTAACTTTGTTTATGAACATCTTTCCAAGTCAAAGTACTTTAACAACTGTGCGATAATTTCAAGCTAGTGTATTTGAGTTTTTATAATTAGCATTTAATTCCTCTCCCCCCATTTTTTTACTGTCATGAATTTAGCTATTTTTGTTCTTAGGCAGTTTGTAAAGAGATGTAGGCTTAGATGTAAATGGTTAAAACTATAATTGAAAAAACCTAGATTCAGTTACAGTCAAATACTGAAATGGTTTTTGCTGACATCTGTTTTGTATAATGAAAACCATTTTTCATAGTTTATCCTTCTGAACTTTTCCAAGGGGGTTATGCCACAGTACTGTAGAGTGGGTACTGTCATCCTCCTTTACTCCCCTTATATTATACTTCTGGAGAGATCAAGAAGTGCCTGGGAGAGGAGCTTTGGGATGACTCTCCTTTAGTGAGGGACACATGGCTCTCTAGGGGGTATATTCCATGAGCTCATGAGCTGGTCAAGCACAGGTGCATAACTGGGCTGTCCTGATGTGGGCCACCCAAGTCAAGTCAACAGATGGGGTAACTGTACTTCATGTACCCTGATGCCCTGGACAACTTGGACAAAATACATGAATCACCCATTTCCCAATGTTGAACAATAAGCAGTACAAAGCGGTGAGCCCTGAAAAGAAGGGAAACAAGAAAAATATGTGCTACTGTTGGCACGATTTCTACCTGCGGGCACTTCATGGATGCAGCAGCAGGGGGTACCAAGTAGTGTGTCCTGACTTTACTGCAGTAAAGGGTGGGGAAGGGCGTGCAGCCATAATTTCTTGAGCAATCATCATGGGGTGCCTTGGACATTTGGGGGTTGAGCTATATGTGTACAGTATGTGGTCCATAGAAACGGGCCGATAACAACTGCCAAGGATCAAGGAAAGGCATAAGAACAATAATAATAACAATAACAGCAATAAAGACACAAAACCAAAAATGAAAAGACAAGGACAGACTGGGGACATTTGGTGGGGAGGGAAGAGGGGAAAGGTGGAGGGTAGACAGGAGCACGGGGGACTGAGGTGATGGTGCACTGGTGATATGGTGATGGGGAATACATGGGGATACAATTGATGTCAAATATATGTAAATTTAAAAAATTATTAATAAAAAAAATAGGATGAGACCACAAAATACTGGTTCATGGAAATCACTTTCTTGTTCTCCCAGCAATAAAGTGATTTCATTCCTGTTCTGCTGAATAAAAAGCCTTTTATGATTTGGCCCTTAACAAAAAAAACCAAAAAAACAAAAAAACAACAACTGCCAAGGCTCTGTAGGAGATTAATCCCAAGGGCTCAACTACAAAAGACAGCTCTCACTGACCACCTGGGTGCTGTAGACTCTGAAGGATCTCGCCTTAGTAATGAGAGAAAAGGCCCCTACAGTGAGTGTACATTAGATTGGCCCCTCCACCCCGCCACCAAAAGAGCTTTAAAACAAATCTCGAAAAGCTCAAACTAATCTGTGTACCATGAATGCCTGCCTGAACAGACTTGGAAGGAAGGAAAATTACAGATCGAGATCCTTCATGAACACAGACATAAAAGTCCTCAACAAGAAACTATCAAGTCTGATTCAATCATGTTTAAAAAGAATAATACAACATGGGGATTACAACTGATATCAAATATATATAAATAAAGAAAAAAACATACAGAACGCAAACTAAAAAAAAACAATACATCATAGTCTGTAGAGTTATCTCAGGAATGAAAGGTTGGTTCAACATTTGAAAAGTCAATCAAAATAATTCTTTTATTAACAAACTCAGAAAGAAAAACTATGATCATCTCAATAAATACAGAAGTAACATTTAACAAAATTCAACATCCATTTGTGATTAAAAAAAAAAAAACTCAGTCAACCAGGAATAAAGAGATTTTCCTTAACCTAATAAAGGATCTACAAAGTCCCCCATGCTCAAGTATGAAACACTAAATTCTTTCCCTCTAAGGTCGGGAGCAAGGCAAGAGCTCACCACTTCTATTCACCATTGTTCAGGAGGTTCTAGTAGGTGCCAAAGGAAGAAAAAGTAATAAAAGGCATACAGACTGGACAGGAAGACATAAAACCATCTTTATTTGTAGATGACATGGTTTTCTGTCGGCAACAAAATGGAATCTACCCAAGAGTCTACTGGCATCTGTTTTTTATGATGAAAATCATTTCACAGTTTATCCTTCTGAACTTTTCCAAGTGGGTCATGCCATGGAATTTTAGAGTGGGTACTGCTATCCTCTTCCAGACCTTTTTTATCTGAGGTTGCGTCTCCACCATTAATCAGTAGTGACACTGGGCTTCCAGCCATGCTCTTTCCCACCATGCTTTGCTGTTCCAGTGCAAGATGACTAAGTAATGACTCAGGAGGTTAAAGCTGCTTCTAATGACATCCTGTGAGGTGTACACCTGCTGCAGGGAGGTCTGAGATCCAGCAAGGCTAGACACTTCTCCCCACACAGATTGTCTAGGGCCCCCAGTCCTCATTCCTTGCTGCCTGTCCTAACTCTGCTCAGAATTAGATGCTGCTTGGTATTCCCTCCAGAGCAGCCTTGGTCTGTGCTTGGGTGTCTCCCCAGCACCCAGCTTGGGTTCTTTCCTCCGAGGGCTGGTTTTGTTTTTGTTTTTTCTTGGAAAAATTTTTACCTTTTTTTCCCCTTTATTTGACATTAATTGTGGTCCCCATTTCCCACCACCATTTCACCAGTGCACCATCACCTCAATCCCTTGTGCTCTTTCTGCCCTCATCCCATTCCCCACCCCTCCACACACACGAAGTGTTTCTGATTTATCCTTGTCTTTTTGTTTTTGTTATGTTGTATTTTTGTTTTTTTAATTGTTATTATTTTTTCCTTGGTCCCTTGTTTGGTTCCCTTATATTCCTCCTAGGAGTGAAACCATCTGGTATTTTCCTTTTGCCTTCTGACTTATTTCAATGAGTGTAATCCCTTAGTTCTACCAGAGATGCATGTGGCTCAACATATCTACGTATAGATTTGAATTTGAAAGTAAGGAAAAAAGATTTGATTGTAAAATGTCAAGGCACATTTATTTGAATGACTAATTCTATGACCTAAAAGAAATTCAAACTTATTTCCAAGTTATTGAGTAGCCATAACCTTTTAAAAGTCTGTGTGTGCAAGAGCTTTAAGTGTATGTACAGTTCAGTATGGAAGTGAGGTGATGCTTACAAACAGCCAGTCTCTTCATTTCAAAGTCATCTGATATTTTTAGTCTTTGTACCTTTTGTAACATCCTCTGAATAAGAGGAAATATAGTTGCCAGTTGTGTTTAATTTATTTTAAACAAATCAAAGTACTGATTTCTACTTCCTGCCTGTGTAATACTTGAGTTGCAAGCGGCTTCAAAGGGCAGATTAACTATGTTCTTGAGTGATTGTGAGTTTGTTGTATTATATTATAAACAGCTCAAAGTTTTGCATTGTATAGAAGCAACTAGTGCAAACAACAGTTAGATATCATTTTCTATATGAGAACAGGCAGAGAACTCCATGTGACCTTTTGATTTGACTTGTGCTAGTTACAGATTAAATTTAGAATTAGGTAGAATATGTATTTATGGAAAGATTCAGTTTATTTTTTCTGTTTTCTTTAGCACTGCTTAACTTGTTCTCTGAAATGTTTGTCACAAATGGCAGGTAGTTGCAAAGGGTAGTGGAAAAAAAATAAAACTAAAGGACAAACGAATACTTATTAAGTGCTTGGTGCTCTTGCAAGTCAATGGGGTTTAGGAGATACCACCTAGATTAGCAGCTTGTTTCAGACAGTCCTTTCCCCAGAATGGATTCCTGGACACAGGGGCTTCAGGATCCAGCGTCCTGAATGCTGAATGGGGCGGGATATTGAGAGACTTCGACTCCCAAAGCAAGTTCCCTTGTTTTATTTTTATTAATATTTTTTAAAGATTTATTTATTTATGCATACAAGAGCTGGGGTACAGGCCAGAATCGTGGGAGGTGAGAGGATTCACCAGAGACAGAGTGGGGAGCAGAACAGGCAGACTGACTGAAACACACTGCTGAGGGCAGCAGCGGGCGAGGCAGGAGAGGTCTGCCACACTCCATGTGGGTCACCTCCCTGGCCGGAGGCAGGAACCGAACTCGTGCTGCTGCAGTGGCTGCGGTCTGCTTCATAGTGCGGTGCTCAACCATTGCGCCACCAGGGAGGCCCAAGTTCTCTCGTTTTAAAAACAGTTCCTTGAGACCAAAGGGATGGGAAGAGCACAAGGGACTATGGTGATGGTGCACGGGTGAAATGGTGATGGGAATTCTGTGGGGATGAGAAATATACTCTGTACAAAAATGGAAAATAATGTAAAAAATATATATATAATAAAAAAAATTTAAAAACACCATACAGTTCCTTGAGCTGAGCTGAAGCCGCCCAGCCTCTGCTGCTGCCTAGCCGTGATGGCCGATCAGCCCTCGTGTGTTCTGTGGCTGGTCGGCATTCAGGAATGGAGGAAAGTTTGCCTGCACTTGGTCACCACGCTGCCATGCTGGCCACAGGGGGAAGTCCCCCTCTCCTGGGGTCTAGGGCCTGAGGATATGTGGGAAGAACAAGTGTGCCGGCCTTGGCAAGGGGTCACCAGGGCCCACCAGATGCTAGTCAGTGCCTGGGGTGCACGGCGCACGCACATCATGTCCCTGCATGGACACAGCCAGCGTGATGTCTGGGGGGTGGGCTGCCCACCACAGCCCCTGTGGGTGAAGCCTCAGTGGACTTAGGAGGCATCTACTCTCAGGAGCAGGTAGGGACACAAGGAGGCTGCTGCCATCTCATCTGCATGAGTTGGAGGAAGGCTGGGAGACTCCTGGGTGAGGCTACAACCCGCCCCCGTTCTGACCAGCAAGCAGCCCAAGGCCGGGCCACATCCTCGTCCTGGGACAGGACAGGGCCGGCCTGGCAGGAAGTGGGTTGGCTGGCTGCAGTGGCTGCTGGCACTCTAATCTCTCTCTGTCTTTGCTCAGTGACTGTGAGAGCCCCAAGGCCCTGTTTTCACTTCTTTGCAAGTGCTGATAAGCTGGGAACAGCATAAATCAAACGCAAAGTAACATGTTTCCTGGCTTAGGAAGCAAAAAACTAAGTATGACCTTGGAAGTGCTCCCGGACACTATTCTTTCTAAATTTTTCCCCTAAGTGATTTTTCCTTCCGTTTTCTTTTTGGTTTTAAATGTGGTAAAATAATACAGAACGTTAAATTGACCATTTTCACCATTTCTAGGATTAAGTTTCAGAGGCCATAAGCGCATCCACATTGTCTCGCTGCCATCACCACCCATCAGCCGCTAGAGATTTTTCATCTACAGCAGAAACGCTGCCCCTTTACGACCTGCCCGTGGCTCTCTCTGGAGCCGGCCTGAGGGCTGCTTACCTCTGGCTACAAAGGAAGTGGAGCTGCAGGGGGCCATGCCTGAGGCACCACCTCAGGGCATGCCCCGGGGAAGATGGACTCTGGTGGCCTGGCGCTGAGGTCCCCCTGGTGCGGGCCAGCAGGGTGTCGGGAAGGGTCACCCAGCTGCCTGGCCGTGGATGGAACCCGTCCGAGGACAGCTGTTCCGGCTTTAATGAAGGCGATCTTTCGGGTGTCCGTCATGTTTTAGGCAGTCACACCGGCCGGGCGAGTGCTTGCGTGCCGCGCGCCGTCCTCGAGGCCGCAGCCTGAGGTTCTGCATCTCCCTGGGTCTTGCTCTTACAAACTGGATACAGTAAGAAACTTGTTTGATTAATCCACACCCTTGACTCAAGTGGAGGGCGGAAGGGGGGTTTCCCTGGGCTCCCCAAGGTTGGGCTGGGGCTCCATTTTATCCTGTTTTGTCCCAAGCCCAACAAACAATGAGTGGCAAGGGACCCAGATATTCCATTCTCGTTTTGCAGATGAAAAACCAAGCACAGAGAAGCTAAATCTGGGGGTCTGTTTCTGGATCCTGATCTGGAAAAGGGTCGGAGGGGATCGTCTGCCCGGGTCCTGAGCACCTGCCACAGTTGAGCACAGACGTCAGGTGGAGAGAAGGACCTGGCTGTGGCAGCCCAGAGACACGGCCCCTCCTGGAAGAGCACACACCTGTCCCTCAGCCTTGGAGGCCCGGCCCCTCCTGGAAGAGCACACACCTGTCCCTCAGCCTTGGAGGCCCCCATGTGTGACAGCTGAGACGCCAGGCGCTGCGTGCAGGCCCAGGGTGAGTGGGGCTTCCCCTCCTGAGGGAGAGCGGCGAGCTTGAATCATTTCTCTTTTTTTTAATATTTATTTATGCATACAAGAGCTGGGGTACAGGCCAGAGGTGAGGGGGGTGAGAGGAATCACCAGAGACAGAAACAGAACAGGCAGGTCAACAGAAGTACACTGCTGAGGGCAGCAGCGGGCACAGCAGGAGAGGTCTGCTGTGCCATGTGGGTCCCCTCCCTGGCCGGCGGCAGGGATCGAACTCGTGCTGCAGTGGCTGTGGTTTGCTTCATAGTGCGTTGCTTAACCCACTGCGCCACCAGGGAGGCCCGAGCTTGAATCATTTCTCAGTAATTTTTCTGGTGCAAGGAAGGATCCATTATAGGTCTGCAGGGATATGAATCAGTTCACCTGTCTTTGAGAGTAGCTTCCAGGGAGGAAGGGTAACGTGGAAGATGTGCAGACTTGGTGACTTGGTGAGAGGCAAGGTCGGCTCTGGGCTGGGGCCAGCCCTCCACATGCGTGAGCCCTGACCCTGTGGCCCCACTTGTTCTGTTTTTCCACCCTGCTTCCTCTGCAGCTGATATCATTGTGGTCTCATATTTTGTTCTGAGCTGACCCCTGGGGTGGGGCCGGGGTGGGGGAGGAGGTAGATCAGGTAGTCTGTGGATAAAACCCACACCCCCAGCCCCAGTGACTCAAGAACTCTCTTTCCCATTGTTAAATGGTTGAAAAAAATGAAAAAACTTTTAGCACCCATGAAAATAAGAAATTCCACTGTCAGACTGTAATACAGCTATATTGAAATAATCGTTTCCACTCGTTAGGACCCACGGCTGCTTGTGTGGACAACTGAGACTGTGTGGCCCCTGAAGCTGAAAATATTTACAATCTGGCCACTTCCTGAAGAGTTTTGCCAACCACAGACATGCCGTCCCCTTCCTGTGATGACAGGAATCCAGGCTGGTCATGGCGTTTCATGTTTCACACTCAGACCTTTGGCGGTTCATCAGAGTAGACGGACTGGAGTGCCAGAGGGGCTGACTTGACAGGGCAGTGACCCGGGCCTACAGCTGCTCAGAGCAGAGGCCTCTGAGGGAGTGTCTGTATTTTCATGGAGAAGATGAGTGTCTATTGCAGCCCCCACAGCCAGTCTATGCCCAGGGCTCACAGGATGCTCCTTGAAGGGACACCGATTGGAGAAACCTCTCTGTGCTCCCAGCACCTCCAAGAGAGGTTGCTTATGTGCAACGCCCATGCGTGCAAGACAAGGGTCTGTCGGGCGTGACGCTGGCTCCCTGCCTCCACGGCACCATCCGCTCCACAGTGCTGGGCCTAGATTTGCTCTGGAGAACAACCCTGCAAGACAGCAGGGGTTGCTGAAAAGTCGTTGAAGGATTGTGAAAGATCCCAGGCCTCAGTGTGGAAGCAGGCCTGGGAGAGGGGAGACTGCAGGGAATTTTGGGGTCTCTAGCCTACATATGGCATTTGCTCAGAAAATGGGGCTCATATGGAAGGACCTGGCCAGGGTGGCATTTCTGCTGCCCCCCTCCATGGTTGGGTGAAAATTAAGGATAAGATGTGTGTGTGTGGGGGGGGGGGTGCAATGATCTTTGCTCCTGTGTTGTGCAGCTTTTTTTTTTTTATTATGGTAACATACACATAACATAAAATTTGTCATCACAATCATTTTTCAGTGTGCACTTCAGCAGCAGTAAAGTATATTTACACTGTTCTGCAGTCACCACCACCGTCCATCATTAGGGCTCTGTGACCCTCCCAAATGGAAACTCTATCCCTTTTAAACAAGAGCTCACCTTCTCCCGCCCCCAGATCTTGGCTCCCATGTTCTGCATTCTGTCTGCATGAATTTGACCGCTCCTGGGACCTTACGTAAGAGAATCATACAGTAAATGCTTGCTTGTGACTGACTGAGTCACTTGTATCAGGTCCTTCCTGCTCATCCATATTCTAGCATATATCAGAGTTTCCTCCCTTTTTAAGACTGAATGGTACTCTATTGTATTTGCTTATTACATTGCTCCATTTTCTTCTTTACTCACCTGTCAATAGACATTTGGGCTGCTTCTACGTCTTGACCTTGCAAGTAACGCTGCCGTGAACGTGGGTGCACAAGTATTTCCTCAAGACCCTGCTTTCAGCCATTTGGGGTGTATGCCCAGAGTGGGATTGCTGGTTACACGTAGTTTCTCTTATTTTCGAGCAACTGCCGTCCTATTCCCACAACAGCCACCCCATTCCTACCGACAGCACACAGGGCTTTTATTTTTCCACACCCTTGCTGACTCCTGTTATTTTTTCTCTTAAGCTTTTGTTTTTTGGTAACAGCCACTCGGGTGGGTGCAGGGGAGTTTTATTCGGGTTTTGAACAAGGTATATTTTTCATACAATGAAATGAACAGATCTTGCTTTCCATTAACACCACTTTAAAGGATAGACATACTCATGAAACCCATTTTCCATTAAGAGACAGACGAGTCCCAGCAGGCCAGGAAGTCCCTCTCACCCTGGCCGGTCAGCACTCCCCACCCTGCCCAGCGTTCCCCACCCTCCCACGGGTCGCCATCTCTGAGGAGGACGGTGCCCATCTCTGCGCTCCATGGAGCCGGACCCACACAGTGGAAGCCGCAAAGGGCTCCCCGGCCTGAGTCTGCCTGCTTGTGCTGGGTGGGGTCAGGGCCGCTCTGGCCCCTGGGAGGGGCTGCACTGTGAGGGCAGGAGCAGGAGAGGGTCTCTCCGTGGTAGGCCGAGCTTCTCTCCCAGATCAACTGTGTTTGCTTTTGGAGGACTGTGCACAGGATGCACCATCCTCTGCTAGACGACAGGAGAGTGATGTCAGGCCAGGTGCTTCCTGGGCAGAGCTAGGGGAAGGTTCCTGAAAGAGAGGGCCGGGACACTGAGCTTCAGTGATGCTTATAATAGCGTTTCCCCTTATTCAGTGGTTTCTGTTTGGAGAGCCGTGCCCCTTGCTGGCCTGTTCTTAGCGCCCCACCCACTGTCGAAGGCAGTTTGTCTTCAGAACTGACTTTCAGGTAGTCGCCATCGCCAGCTACCAAGTGTGCGGTGGCAGGTTCCAGAACTGCGGCCTCAAATCCAGGCCAGAGCTGAGGGATGAGCAAGGTCTTGTCCTCACTGTGGATCTGCTAAATGACAATAGATGAGTGTCTTGCCTTTTGTTTATCCTTCAAAGAATGAATCGTTTCTTCGAGGCGGTTGAAATACAGAACTTGCACTACAGCAGCCAGGCAGTGAGGGGTATTTCTGATAACCAATTCCGACTTGGGGGGTTTCCACTTGCAGGTCTAGCTCGTCACCTGTGCTTCTGGCAACCTGAGGCAGATCAGAGGTTCCAGTAGCCCCTTCCTTGGTATCAACCAGTTTGCTAGAACAGCTCACAGAACTCAGAGCAACATTTTACTTACTAGCTCACAAGTTTATTACAAAAGGAACAGACTGCCAAAGCGAGGCACAGGGCAGGTGGGGGCAAGGGTGCAGGGCTCACATACCCTCTCCAGGTGTGCCACTCCCCCAAATACCCGTGTGTTCATCAACCAGGAAGCTCTCTGGACCTGTCCTTTTGAGTTTTGACGGAGGCCTCACTATTTGGGCGTGACAGTAAATCACTGGCCATTGGAAGTTGAACTCAGTCCACAGACCCTCTTCTGCCCCCTTCTCCTATGAGGTCTAGGAGTGGAACTGGAAGTATTAACCCTCTAATCACATCGTTAGTTCTCCTATATTCCAGCCCCCATCCTTAGCAGAGTTCCAAAAAGTCACCTCATCGGCATTACAAGCCAGTTTTATCGCTCTTGTGACTTAGGAAATTCCACGTTTTAGGAGCTCTGTACCAGGAACAGGGATGAAGACCAAATTATAAATCATAACATCACAGTAGGGAAGGGAGACTTCAGCTGCTGGTAGCATGATACAGAATGTTTATGTAGGTGCAGGGAAGGGGCTGCGTTGGGATTGGGGGTGGCCGAGCGGAGCCCCTCGAGGCCCTCACACCTTACGAGTCAGGATGACAATGACACAAGCACGGGGCCCGGGACCTGCTGTCTCCTGTGCACAGCCGGCGAAAGGACTCTGGGATGGCCACGCGGCATGACCCCTGGGCGCACAGGGCACCATGGGAGGGGCATGCCAGTCCTTCCCAGACTTCTTCTGGAAGGGCGCAGTCGCCTGTGTGCCCAGGAGAGACCCTGGGGGCAGCGACAGGCCCAGGACCAGAATCCTCCTTTCAGGCCTCACTGGCTGAGATTTCAGTAGCTGAGATTCCAGGTGTCTTAGGCAGGAAGAGACGAAGTTTCTTTTTCAATTCTCTTCCCTAAAATTGGCTTTTCTAACACCGGTTTTGATGATTTTGCTGAGCATCATCATTCCTTTTCTCCAACATGTTGGGGAGGGCCGCAGTCTCGCCTGCGGAGGGGCCTGGGTCACTGTCGTGCAGTGCCGAGACCCAAGGCAGCAGGGGCCTGGACCTTGTCCCCTGCTCACTGGCGGGCTGTGCGTTCGCACGCCCCATGCCCCTTTCACCCAGGCACATACAGTGCCCCCTCTATGCCCGGCGCCTCTCAGCCTGGCTCTGTGGCCGCCAGAGAACGGCTGGCGACTATTTCGTGCATTCCTCAGAGTTCTAGTTTTTAGAGCATGGCAGTATATTGAAATTTGCAGAAGCAAATGAAAATGGGATGGAATGTAGGAAACAAATTGACTTTTCAGAATTCTACTTAAATCAGGCATCTCCCTCCCTCTATCCTCCAGGTTTCTCACACACACACACACACACACACTTTAAAGAAAAATTGTGATATATTTTTGATTTGTCAGATACTCTTTCAATGAGATTCACAAAAGATCAAAAGAATATTTTTTGCAAACTGTATTTTTTTAAATGACTCACTTTTAAATTATAAATACTATATAAAATTACGCCTTCTTTGGAAAACTAACAAATAACCAAAAAAATTTTAAACATATGTGGTTTGCCCAAGTTACTTGGAGGGAAAAGCCTAAACCTTTTCAGGTTTTTGAAAATATAATACTTCCCAACCTTTCAAAGAATAAGTTTGAAGGGAGGAGGAGGAGTTAGAGGAGGAAGGGGAACTTTATAATTGGTCTAAATAGCTCCTGATAATTCTTACAATGCTTCTGGATCATGAATCATTTTAACCATTTTTGAGTGAACAATTCAGTGTAAGTGTATTTTTGTGCAATCAGAATTCTTTAAATCTTGTATGAATGCTAGTCAGCCTTTTAAATATGAAATGAGCTGAAATAAAACAAGCAAAGCAATGATTGCTCTCTTCAGCAAACCAGCTGCCAAAAGCCAGCGTTTATTTTCTTGGCTCACTGTCTCTCCCAGTTGCCTCCTGCCCCTCCCCACTGGCACCTTGGTGGCCCTTGATGGCCTGTTTTGGCTCTGGGCTGCCGAGGGGCCAGGCGCACATCATAGTCTTGCTGCCGGTAGAGATCTGTGGTGGGATATTTCCTATTACCCGTATGCTTCTGACTATGTGGGTGATGGTTCTAGAACCACTATAAAGCTGGGTGACAGGTGGGACATGGAGCCCACATCCTGGTGGACTCCTGCACTTTGAGAAGGCCCAGTCTCCAGAAGGGGCCCCTCAACAGCTCACCACTAGTGATGCCCACTGGCATCTCTACATCTGGTCCTTAACAGGTCTTTAATTCATACTCTGCATCACGGTGTGAGCACGTGGTTACTTCAGGCTGGTGAGCATGAAAGACTGGAGCTCTGTGTCTCGGTATTATTAGCACTTTCACTTTGTGGTCTTCCATTCATCATAAAATGAGAGGGGGAAGGGGCCTCCCTGGTGGCGCAGTGGGTTAAGCAACGCACTATGAAGCAAACCGCAGCCACTGCAGCACGAGTTCGATCCCTGCTGCCGGACAGGTGGGGG
>JAGFMF010011455.1:1189491-1209519 GCA_019455555.1 Galemys pyrenaicus
CCCCTGGCCGGCAGCAGGGATCGAACTCATGCTGCAGTGGCTGCGATTTGCTTCGTAGTGCGTTGCTTAACCCACTGCGCCACCAGGGGAGGCCCTGTTTCAGGTTTTTAATGGTATTTCTTTCACCATTTGTAGTGAGGCAACCAGGTATACGGGAGGCAGGGGGAGCAGGCGGCTGGCAGGCCTCCTAGCCCCAGGCGGATCTTCACTCTTTCTGGACTCTCTGGCCTCTGCTTCGCTGCTGCCTCTGCTCTCCCTTTGCTCCTCCTTCTGCTGCGAGGTCTCTCTGGCAGCCCTGCGATGCTGCCCTTATAGGCGGAGTCTCAGCCCAGGTGCGCCCACCTACGCATGCCCACACCCTACCTCAGGTGCCACCATCAGGCATGTGTACAGGACCGCAGGTGTCTATAATTGACACTAATGGCAGGAGGGTGGAAAAACCTGATAATTTTCATTTACCTTACAGGGCTATTTTTGCTTAGTATAATACTATACTCCTGTGTAGTGCCAGGAAGGAGGCACCGAGCAGATTTTCCATGATTCCGGCAGATGGGGTGAAGGAAGAGTCCTGGGGCCCTCGGTGGCTTTCATGCTTTTATTACAGAGGTGGCATCAGATACACGGCAGGCACGGGTGCCGGGGGCTCGGGAGGCTGGCAGGCACATCTTACCCTCTCACCTGCTTTGCTGCTGCCACTGCTCTATGTTCTACTCTTTCGCTGCTGCTTGTTGGTACTGGCATCCTCATGACACCGCCCTTATATGCCTGTGTCTAATCCCAGGTGCGCCCACTTGCACATACCCACCTATGCATGTGCGCAGCACCGCAGGTGTCCATCATTATACCAACGGCTGGAGGGCGGAGAAGCCCGAATATTTTTCTCAGACCTACATCCTGCATACCTGTAGCGGCAGGATGGAGGTGGCACAGGAGGCAGGGTTCGGGATGGTTCTGGGCAGACGGGTCAGGGAAGGAGAGTCTTGGAGCCCTCGGTGGCTTTTCATACTTTTATTAGTAGAGGTGGCCAGGTACATGGCAGGCAGGGGTGCCGGGGGGCCGGGAGGCTGGCAGGCCTCCCAGCCCCCGGCACAACTCACCCTCTCGGCTGCTTCTTCTCTCTCTGCTGCTGCTGCTGCTGCTGATCAGTACTGTCAGTCCTGTTGGTTCCCTCGGTCCTGTTGGTCGGTCCTGGCGTCCTCATGACGCCGCCCATTTATGCCCGTGTCCAACTCAGGTGCGGCCACTTGCGCATGCCCACCCTGGAATGCTCGCAGCACCGCAGGTGTCCATCATCACAGTGGTGGGAGGGTGGAAAGACCTGATTGTTCTCTGACTCTACAATACCATATATCATTTGGAAGAAGTTGACATTGCCATTTTACCTACAAGTAGGAAAGAACTATGTTGTTATTCCAGATACTTCATAGGCACTGGGATGGATGGAGGCCATGATCACTGAGGTTTGATGGGGGAGGGGGATGAGGATACTATTAGCAAAAAACAAATAGAAAAGTTACCATCTTAACCATTTTTAAGTATTCAGTTTAGTAGTTAAGTATATTTACATCATTGTGAAAACAATCTGCAGAACTTTTTCATCTTTTAGAACTAAAAGCTGTACCCATTAAACAACTCCCATTCCCCTTTCCCACCCTTGGCTACCACTATTTCATTTTCCATCTCTATGACTTGATTACCTTAGGCTCCTCATGTACGTATTTGTCTCTCTGTGACTGACCTATTTCACTCAGCACGATGTACTCAAGGTATGTCAGAACTTCAAGCTATGTCCTTATAGATGTCAGAATTTCATTCCTCTTTTAAGGCCAAGTAATATTCTACTATATGGATATACCACTTTTACTTTTTCATTTATCTATTAATGAATACTGCCAACCTTCATTTTTAATGATAAATATGAACATAGATGTACAAATATCTCTGTATGACCTGCTTTCAATTCTTTGGCATATATACCCAATTGGTCATATAATTCTATGCTTAACTTCATTTAAAGAACCATCATACTGTTTTTCACATTGGCTGCAGCATTTTACATTCCTGCCAACAATGCACAAGGTTCTGATTTCCCCCATAGTCTGCTAACATTTGTTATTTTCTGGGGTTTTTAATAGTAGTAACCTTAATGGGTTTGCTAATATCTTGCTATAGTTTTAATTTGTCTTTCTCTGATGGTTAGTGATAGTTAACATTTTATATGCTTATTGTATGTCATCTGTGGAAAATGTCTATTCAAGTCCTTGTGCATCTTTCAACCAGGCTATTTGATTTTTTTTTCTATTGAGTGTAGGAGCTCTTATATATTCTGGATAATAGCCCTTATCAAATATATGGTTTGAAAGTATTTTTTATTATTTCTTTTCACTCTGTTTGAATGCCATTTGAGGAATCAAGTTTTTAGGCTTTGTGTGGTCCTCCGTGGTTTTGTTAATTGTATGCCTGTGGGGACCCCAACTCTGTAGTGGTTCTCTCCCATCTGATCATGCACTGCTGAGCTAGGGCTTTCTCTGATCACATCTGACCAACTTTTCCTGATTTTCTTCTAGCCCAAAACTGTTAGATGTGGAATTAATGAAAATTCTTGTAGCAAAGTGAATATTATTCTTGAGATTTGCCAAAGTCGATACCCTCACATGAAGGAAAGAGAAGTACTCAAGTTTAGGCCAGGCAACTGGTCCTTGATGTCTTTCTTTTGGGCTCATATGGGCAGTGCTGAGAAGCCCAGATTCTAGTTTCAATTCTAAAAAGAATAAACCCCTTCAAATGACCCTTTATTTGGTTCATGTTTCTCCTCTAAGTGAAACCATCTGATAGTTTTCTTTTTCCCTCTGACTTATTTCACTGAGCCTAATCCCTTCTACCTCTATCCATGTTGCTGCACATGGCATGAGTTTATCTTTTTTGATTGCTGAATAGTATTCCCCCCACACACACACACCCAAAATAGAATCGCCAATCCCGAGAGTGAGAGCACCCTGGGGGTGGGTGCGGTGTGTGGCTTGTGGCTGAGACCACAGCCAGAGAAGGCTGGGAAGCCTGACGACTCCTGGCGTGAGACGGCAGATGCCGTGAGTGGTTCCCGCCTCGCATGTAATCGGCGCCTTCGTGGCAGGATCATCTGCTGGTGCCAATAATGTCTTTTGCCCCTAGGTTGGTGCCCTGTCTAGGTGTATTTGTGTCTATTTGCATGATATTGTATTTGCTGCATTGCTTCATGTATAACTTGTATGGTGGAAAACCTGAGGAGGTGGACTGTAGGGTAAAGGTTGATCAGGTCTTTCCACCCTCCCACCACTGATGATGGACACCTGCGGTGCTGCAAGCATTCCAGGGTGGGCATGCGCAAGTGGGCGCACCTGAGTTGGACACGGGCTTAAATGGGTGGCGTCATGAGGACGCCAGAACTGTGAGAACTGCGAGGATCGACAGACAGTACTAACGAGCAGCAGCAGCAGAGACAGAAGCAGCCGAGAGGGTGAGATGCGCTGGGGGCTGGGAGGCCTGCCAGCCTCCCCGCCCCCCGGCACCCCTGCCTGCCACGTACCTGGCCACCTCTACTAAATAAAGTATGAAAAGCCACCGAGAGCTCCAAGACTCTCCTTCCTTGACCCGTCTGCCCAGAACCATCCCGAACCTGCCTCCAGTGCCCCCATCCTGCCGCTACAGCCACCTTCCTCATCTCCGCTGACACAAACACAAACCCACAAACAGCCCTGTATCGGCTCGTTCACAAACACAGCTGCAGAAGGATAAGTGTAGCGGCAGGAAGATGGTGGCACAGGAGCAGGGTCGGGATGGCTCTGGGCAGACGGGTCAGGGAAGGAGAGTCTTGGAGCCCTCGGTGGCTTTTCATACTTTTATTAGTAGAGGTGGCCAGGTACATGGCAGGCAGGGGTGCCGGGGGGCGGGGAGGCTGGCAGGCCTCCCAGCCCCCAGCGCATCTCACCCTTTCAGCTGCTTCTTCTCTCTCTGCTGCTGCTGCTGCTGTTGGTTCTCTCGGTCGGTCCTTGCAGTTCTGTCTGTTGGTGCTCGCAGTTCTCATGACACCGCCCATTTAAGCCCGTGTCCAACTCAGGTGCGCCCACTTGCGCATGCCCACCCTGGAATGCTCGCAGCACCGCAGGTGTCCATCATCAGTGGTGGGAGGGTGGAAAGACCTGATCAACCTTTACCCTACAATAAGCATTAGAGCAGCTTTGCTGCAGGTGGTGGGTCTTGGAAACATTCCTCCCTCCCCTACACTCCCCTCGTCTATCCATCCAGGTCAGAAAAGTAGTGGAAAGAGCCACAGGGACTCAGGTGTGGTCTATTTTCTTTTTTCATTACCATTTCCTTCTTCAACAAATTGATACCAAATTTTTCTGTGCCCCCTTGTTAAAGGCTGAATTGTGTTCCCCTAAAGATTTATGTTGAAGTCTTTACCCCAGTACTCAGAAAGTGGCTGTGGAGACAGGGTCTTTAAAGAATTGATTAAAAATGAGGCCATTAGTGTAGATCCGAATCCAATTTGTTTAGTGTCCCTATAAGAACTTAGACAGTGACAGAGAGGGAGTCGAGTGGGGGCGTGCAGGGACAACAGCCATCAAAGCCGAGGTCAGAGGCCCCGGCCTCACCTTGATCTCAGACATCCAGCCTGGAAAACTGTAAAATATAAGTTTCTGTGTGTAGAGTAAATGAAGGTATCAGTTTCTTCCGCTCTCCTGCCGTTAGTGTCAATGACAGACACCTGCGGTCCTGCCCGCGTGCCTGCTGGCGGCACCTGGAGTAGGGTGCGGGCATGCGCAGGTGGGTGCCCCTGCACCAAGAGCCTGGGTACATAAGGCTGGCGTCACCGGGCCACCAGCAGCAGCAGAAGTGTGGCGGCGGAGTAAGGTGGTAGAGGCAGAGACAGGTGAGCAGCACAAGCAGCAGGAGACCACATTGCCCAGAAAGAGTGAAGATTCACCTGGGGCTCCCCCTGGCCTTGTACCTGGTCGCCTCTGATGCAGAGAGATTAATAAGAGCCTGACAAAGCCACAGAGGGCTCCAGGACTCCTCCTTTACCCGTCTGCCCGGATCAGAGAGACCTGTCGCGTGCCATCCCGCCTCTACACTGTGGTATGGGCTGACCAGTCTGTGGGACTTTGCGACTGCAGCCCAAGCAAAGTTACACACCCGCACTTCTTTCCCCAGCACAAGAGCTTGCGTGGCTTACTAACCCCAGCAGCGATGTGTCACTGTCAGGGTGACCGTGAAACTCTCCAAAAAGTGAAGGGACTGAGCGGCCAGCCGCATCCTGTCGTGAAAGGCTGCATCCCTTGTTGGAACGCCACTTGAAGCTCTGGTGCTTGGCGCTTTTGGCAGCAGGCCAACTTTATGTTCCAAGTAGGAAAAGGCAGATTGATTTAAAGACTTAGCCGTCCTTAGGCGTTACCTTGATTTATGTAAAAACAATATTAGCTAGTTGAGTAACAATGGCTCGCCATTCACCTGCCGCCTGTGAGGCCAATAAAACCGGCACATTAATCTCTATTGTGATGACCTCAATTTGTACCAGCGATTCTTTCAAGTTAAGAAACCTGTTATGTTGTTCCAAAAGGACGTTTACTAGGTACAGCATTGTGTCAAGTGGTTCCAAAAAATGAGTGTGTATTTTCTCTAGGGAAACTCTTGTGTATTATTTCAGCCCAAAACATCTTTTGCACACAATCACTAATCAGTACTGAAAATCAGCGTTTGTGCTGCCTGGCTCCTCGGGCCCATCTGCAGCGTTGATGTGGCTGCAGGCAGCGGCCCTCGGCCCTCGGGGGCGGGAGCTTTGGGTTCCGCTCTTTCTGAGCAGGCAGAAGGGGCTCTGGGAGGCTTCAGAAGGAAGCCTGCTTGGGGCTGTTCCTGTTTTGTCTTGCTGGAATTCAAAGATCTCTCTGAAGCCTTTCCCCCCACTTGAGCTGGGAGCACCTAGGAGCAGCTTCAGGAGCTCTGCAATCCACTGTTCAAGGGTGAATTCTGCAATCCACTGTTCAAGGGTGAATTCTGCTCGAATGAATGACTGCAGGAGACCCACTAAGAGTTGCTGTTTAGTTTCCTCTTTTTTTTTTTCTTTTCTTTCCCTTGTTTCCCAAGGGAAGGCTAATCTTTGGAAACACAGACCCTCTGGAGGCCAATAAAATTGAGCTGGGAGAGAAGTGAAATTGTTTCATTGTTGTCCTCATGAAAGGAGTTTGTTTTTATTGTGTGTCTTTTTCCCCTCAGGAAGACTCTGGGTTAAGAGCTGGGATAGATTATTCTGCACCCCTGGTTCTGCCTTTCCCCCCATTGTTCCAGTTGCGTTTTATCATCAAGATCTCCCTCAAGTTCAATGCTGTTCTTGTTTCGTGTGCTTGTTCCCGCTGCTGGACTGCCCTCCCACCTCTCCGGTTCCCAAAGGTGGTGGTGTACAGCTTCATTACCACCCTTTCAAGGCACAGACTGCCTTGAGGGGCCCTGAAAGCAGCTCCAGGTGTCCAGGACACTCAGGTGCACTTCTGCTTGGCCCTCCCCAGCTCCCCAGCGGAGGTCAAGCATCTGTCTTACGTGGGTCCACTTTGCAACCATGGGTACTTGGTGGTGGAGTTCACAGGGACCCGGTGGGTGTGAGCTCACCGCCTGTGGCTGTGTTGGATCATAGGAAGCACTGATGTCATGGAGGCATGAGACCCAGAGGCGGCAGTGGCAAACGGGGTTGGTCACTACCTTTAAAAGCCAAATCAGGGAGGGGTGCAAGAGTCTGGGACCCAGAACGAAAATGTTTTCATGCACACAATGACAGTAGTGATTGGGAATTCTGGGGCCAAACTAAGTTCTGACAGTGGAGAGTGTAGGCCAGGAAAGGGGGTAAAGGTCTGGATCTGGGTTAGGGTGGAGTCTTCAGGTAATTTGAGGGGACAGGGACTGACCCTTGAGCATTAACCCTTACCTGAAGGACAAGCAGAGAGGGCCTCCCTTTCTACTAACTGAGGAAGATGAGTATTCTGACTCAGAAGACAGTGACATCAGAAACAGCTGGGCGAGTAATTTGGGAGGCTTCAAACTCAGCACGTGAATCCCTGTGTAATCTCCCAGAAATGTGGTCCAGGGGTGCCGAGGCCCTCCACTGACAAGGAACATGGAACCCCCAATGACACTTCACCCCCTCCGGCACCTGACACTCCCAGTCTGACCATGTTGCCTGTGTTTAGCTCTCAGACAGCTCTCCACGGCCCCACCCACCTTCTGTCTCAAGGTCAAGGCTAACAAGGCTAACATGCTCTCTGACCTGTGTGGAATTAAATTCACCTAGAAGGAGCACTTTTCAGATGAAAATGTTATCCATGTTGCGATAGTTACTGTTGTCGCTGATACCTACTTTTGTTTTCGAAGTATGCTAAGATTGGATGGTCTTAATCCCCAGAGAAGAAGAAAAACATCCAGCCCCTCCCTGCTGGGGTGCTGGGGCACAGACTCGCTGTGGGGACACTGCTGTCCCTTGGGGTTCTCTGGTTGGCAGGGGCCCCCGGAGGGCAGGCGGAGAGCCACGCTCACAGGGTGTGGTCACAGCTCCGGTGATTGCTGGCAGGACGTTTGTCCAGAACACTGCACCCCTCGGAATACCGAAGCACTGCTCAGAGGGCGTGCCGAGCTTCCTGTGCTCTCAGAGCTTCTTGTGAGGCTCCGACCACAGCATTTTCCCTCACTGATCAATATGTAATCTAGCATGTTTTGTTTAAAGATGCAATATTACATACATGCTGTTGATTCAGGCTTATCACAGTCTTCCTCTGCTTGGGGACACCAGGCAGCACTTCTGGTCTTCAAACGTCAATGACCTGAGGCCAAGCGACAGGCTGTGTGGAGGGGTAGCAGCAGGTGCCCAAGGGGCTGCCAGGCCCACCTCCAAAGCTGGGCCTGGCACTCAGGGCACACAGGCTGGTCAGGACTCTGTGAGCAGGCCCTCAGCCCCCAAGGATGCTGGGGTGGATGGGTGAGGGGGCTCAAGGCAATGTGCCAGCATTCTGTCCTGCGTCTGCTGTGCACAGCCTTCCACACCCTGGACCGGGTCGGTCCAGTGTCATACCCACTGTAGCGTCTGAGAAGTCTCAGGCTTTCCCGCCCTCCCGCCATTAATATAATGATGGACACCTGCGGTGCTGCGCATGCCTAGGTGGACATGCAAGTGGGCGCACCTGAGTTTAGGCACAGGCTTATATGGGCAGCGTCATGAGGACGCCGATACCCATCAGCAGTAGCGAGAAGACCAACGCGAGCAGCAAGAGCAGCAGCAGCGGGACAACAGGAGAGCAGCAAAGCAGCCGAGAGGGTGAGATGCGCCAGGGGCTGGGAGGCCTGCCAGCCTCCTGGTCCCCTGGCCCCCCGGCACCCCTGCCTGCCATGTACCTGGCCACCTCTGACCGTCTGCTAGAACCATCCCGAACTTGCTCTGTACGCCTGTCCTGCCACTACACCCACACACTTGGTGGACCTTGGCACAGAGGACACACCTTCTCACGAGTGTGTGGCTGCTTCTCCTGCCCTGACCAGGCCAGATGACACTGCAGAACAGTGGAAAGGGGCCCAAATGGATCGCTGCAGTCCATTTCCTCTCATCTTTTTTTTTTTTTTAAAGATCTTGTTTATTTATGCATACAAGAGCTGGAGTCCAGGCCAGAGGCGTGGGGGTGGTGAGAGGATTCACAGGAGACAGAGTGGGGAGTAAAACAGGCAGATCTACAGGACTACACTGCTGAGGGGAGCAGCAGGCAGGAGAGGTCTGCTGTGCCATGTGGGACCCCTCCCTGGCTGGGAACCAAACTCATGCTGCGGTGGCTGCAGAGGCCCCACTGTGCTATGCTCAACCCCTTGCGCCACTAGGGAGGCCCCATTTCTTCTCACCTTTTAAAGATACAATGTATGTAGGGGCTTGTAGCCTTAAAGACCCTTCCCGGGTGGGAGGACACTGGGAGGCCTGCTGTGACCCCTCAGGCTGTCCAGAAGACTTGGGTGCAGAGGGAACTGCATCTCTCCCCTGCCCACTCGTCTCTTTGTCCCCCGTCCCACCAGCTGGACCAGGCCCCAGAGTCTCAGAGAGGCGTTATGTGATCACTGGGCCCGCCAGGGCAGGGGCCCAGAGCCAAGGGGCCTGCTCTGCTCCTGTGGCTGGCAGGTTCACTTGCACCGCAGGTGTCCATCATCACACCAGTGGTGGGAGGGTGGAAAGACCTGATTTCTCTAACCCTACAGATGCCCTGAACTCTTCAGAAGCCCCTTGGGAAAGATGGGCCCAGTTACGAAGCCCTGGGGCCGGCATGAACACACAGACTGATGTCAGGAGTTGTACATAGCTGCTGAGAGAAAAATTTGCCAAGTGTGTGCTCTGCAAAGAGGCCCTGCCTACTCCACTCCCACACCCCTTCCGCTTTGCTCCAGACTTTGATCCGCCCAGGTCCGGAGGGCAAGGGGACTGGGGCTTCACATTTGGTCAGAGCCCACATTAGCTATAGAGCCTTTAATGGGACAGAACAGGAACAGAATAGGAACAGGTGGGGGTATCTAACCTGCAGAGTGAAGACAGGTGAGCAAGCTGAAGGGCATCCCAGCAGGGACCCAGGTCAACCTTCATCCTTCTCCACAGGAGAGTGTGGCCTGCTGGATGGGAGAAGACACACTTTTGAGAGGTGGGTCTAAGGCTTCCCCAGTGGTGTGTGCAAGCTTTGGGAACCTTGATCCTGGTTATCCACCACCCTCGGGCCACAGAACCTCCAAGCTGGGACAGTGTCCCAGCCTGGACAGTCCTAAGTCTCGTGGCCCTTTCTGATGGCTACTTTTTTGTGTGGTCATGTTTTTATTATGGTGAAATATAAACAAATTTTTACCATTTTAACCACTTTTAAGCACAAATTCAGTGGCATTAAGAAAATTCACTTTGTTGTGAAGCCATCACCACCCTTCACTCTACAGCGTTTCCTTCCTCTCGAATTGAAATGCTGTCCCAATTAAACAAGAACGCCCCAGTCCCTCTCCCCTCCAGCCCGACACCCACCTTTCCCTTTTCAGTGTCTATGAATGTGAAACACTCGAGACACCTGATACAAGTGGAATCATAATAGCTTTTGTCCCTTTGTGACTCAAGATTCATCCATGTAGGGCCTCCCGAGTGGTGCAGCGGGTTGGGCGCTGCACTGTGAAGCATCTGTGGCACCGCAGCATGAGTTCAATCCCCAGCCAGGGAAGGGACCCACATGGCACAGCAGACCTCTCCTGCCTCGCCCGCTGCTCCCCTCAGCCATGTGTTTCTGTGGATCTGCCTGTTCTGCTCCCCACTCTGTCTCTGGTGAATCCTCGTACCTCCCACAACTCTGGCCTATACCCCAGCTCTTATGTGCATAAATAAATAAGTCTTTAAAAGAAAGATTCATCCTTGTAGCATGTGTCAGAATTTCCTTCCTTTTTAAGGCTGAATAATATTCCATTGTGTATCTATACATTTTGTTTATCCATCATCTGTCAGTGGACACTTGGGTTGCCCTCACTTTCAAGCTCATGCTGCTTGTGACTAAAGTGACTAATGGTGCTGTGAAGTGGTCTAAAGGAAGGGTGCTTCTCTTGACAATAGGCAAGACCTGGAAACAACCCAAATGCCCAAAAACAGATGAGTGGGTCGGGAAGCTGGGGTACATAGACACGATGGAATACTACTCAGCAATCAGAAATGAAAAACTAGACGCATTCATGGGAACATGGATGGATCTGGAGGGGATGATGCTCAGCGAAGTAAGTCAGAAGGCAAAAGCAAAATACCAGATGGTTCCTCCCCTAGGAGGAATATAAGGGAACCAAATAAGGATCAAGGAAAGGAGTAAGAACAATAATAATAACAATTACAGCAATAAAGACACAAAAACCAAAAATGAGGAGACAAGGACAGACTGGGGACACCTGGTGGGGAGGGGAGGGGGAGGGCTGAGGGCAGATGGGAGCACAAGGGACTGAGGTGATGGTGCACTGGTGAGATGGTGATGGGGAATACATGGGGATTACAATTGATGTCAAATATAAATTTTTAAATTTTATATTAAAAATATGTAAATAATTTTTAAAAAAACTTGAAAAAAGAAATAAAGGAAGGGTGCTTTGGAAGGTTGCTGCCTTTGTGAATGTTATCATTTAAGAGTTTTTCTTACCATTAGAAGACTAGGGATAATCCCCGATCATTTCAGCGACAAGGTATCATGCATCTTCTCAACCTGGCCTCCCTCACACTGGGCAGAAACCTGTAACCTGTGTGCTCACTCAGGCTAGTGCTCCACCTAAGGCCAGGGGGGGCTCGACCAGCTCGCAAGACAAAGATCAGCCAGATGGGGGTGTCCAAATCCCTGACCCCACAGGGGTGGGGGAAACTTTTCTTATGGGAGAAGCATGCACCCCTTATTATGCAAATGGAAAGTGACCCCTTGTAGAAAAATAGGAATTAAATACAGCTTCACCCAATCCAAAGCCACTGTGTGGCAATGACTACCCTTGACTGCACAGCAGAAAGGGAAGATGAGGGCCGTATGCGTTCAGTGACATGGCCATTGAAGGGAGGGGCACAGGAGAGCAAGCCCTCCACAGAGAGGCAAGGTGGCAGGGGTGCCAGAGAGACAACAGAGAGGAAGGCACCTTTGCCTGTCTGATGGCTGGGATTAGAAGTCAGTAAAACCACCGCTTGGATTGTTGACTTCCCTGATATTTTCTAGAACCTGTTCCACATCTCAGCTATCTGGGATCCTGGCCAGCTCTAGGACGAGTGATTGAGCCACAGGGGGCAGGTACAGATGATGATCTTCACAGCATTTGCCTGGTGACAGACATCACTCCTTTTACTGAGAAGAAGAGAGGCGTATTGATGCCGGTCTGCGGGGACTCTGCAACGTGTCAGCAGGATGTGGAACAAGAGAGAAGAAGCACAGACACTCACTGTGCGCTGGGAGTGCGCCTCAGATCCCAGCCCCGTCGATGAGCGCTCGCTGCTCTCTAGTGGCGGGAGGGACGCGTGACATGCTGTGTAAGAACCTGTTCACCAGGAAGGGATTTGACTGCAGTCACCTTGCACATCACAGTGACGTCAACGCGCAAGCTGCTTCAGTGCCTGCATGAGTTTGGAGATCTCAACATTATGTGTGGAGAGCTATGAGCGTGCGAAATTAATCACATTTGGTTACTGACCTAGTCGTGTCCTTTATAAATACTCCTATGTCCTCAAGCCCTCGTACCTTAGGCTGTATTTGGAGAGGGACGTTTACAGAAGTTAGGGTGTGTCCTAACCCAGTGTGGCGGATGTCCCTGTAAGAAGAGACAAGGACACAGACACACCCCAGCCGTGTGGATGCCGGGAGAAGGCGCCCTTAGTCAGGCTGTGACTTGCCAGCATTGCATGGCAGACCGCGTGCCTGCTGAGCTGGGGGTTGTATTTTCAGAGCAGTGGTTTGTTAGCTCTGCAGCGCTGTAGTGGCAGGAAGGGGGCGCAGGAGCAGGGTTTGGGATAGTTCTGGGCAGACGGGTCAAGGAAAGGGAGTCTTGGAGCCTCGGTGGCTTTTCATGCTTTATTTAGTAGAGGTGGCCAGGTACATGGCAGGCAGGGGTGCCGGGGGGCCGGGAGGCTGGCAGGCCTCCCAGCCCCTGGCGCATCTCACCCTCTTGGCTGCTTTCTGCTGCTGCTGCTCGTCAGTACTGTCGGTCCTGTCAGTTCTGTTGGTCGGTCCTGGCGTCCTCATGACACTGCCCATTTAAGCCCATGTCCCAACTCAGGTGCGCCCACTTGCGCATGCCCACCCTGGAATGCTCGCAGCACCGCAGGTGTCCACCATCACAGTGGTGGGAGGGTGGAAATACCTGGTCATTCTCTGACCCTACAAACGCCAACCCCAGCAGTTGCCCAACTGTGCAGCTTCCCAGTTAGCCTAGGCATAGTGTGCTGTCCTAGGGCCATGCCCAAGGACTGGCTCTGCTCTGGCTGCTGGAAGTGAGTGGGGGGGTCAAGCGGGACTTCTCCCCACATGGCTGGCAGGTTTCCTGAAATGTGTTACCTGAAATGGTCCAGCCCTGAGGCAGGAAGATAGACCTCAGAGCTGTTGTGGGCCTGGCTCCTCCCACTCATCTCTCCAGTGGGAGTGAGGCCTGGAGACTTGTAGGCCATTTGCTCCTCAGCTCTGCCTCTGACCCAAGGGGACTTGAGCAAGGCTGTCCATCAGCTCAGAGGAGTGCCACTAAATTTGGTCATCAGCCTAAATGCATGTGCAGGCTGGGCACCAGGTCTGTTGCACCCACTGCCCAAAAACGATTATGTACAAAGTGCAAAGCGGCTAGACTTGTAAATCTCAGTAGAACTTGACCATATTATGTGGGTTGATGAGTCTGAAAATAGGTAATAGGACTCCTATTCACCTGGAAGCTGGGTGAGACATATAAGACCAACCTAATGAGAAATGCCTGAGCCTCTCATGTCTCAAGGTGGCTTCCTATCAGGGTTAAGCATGCTCTTTTTATTTTTTATTTACTTTTTTTAAAATTTTTTTATTCATATAAGAACTGGGGTACAGGCCAGAGGTGTGGGCGGTGAGAGGATTCACCAGAGACAGAGCAGGGAGAAGAACAGTTAGATCGACTGAAACACACTGCTGAGGGGAGCAGTGGGCGAGGCAGGAGAGGTCTGCTGCACCATGTGGGTCACCTCTCTGCAGAGGCAGGGATTGAACTCGTGCTGCAGTGGCTGCGGCCCGCTTCACAGTGCATTGCTTAACCCACTGCGCCACCAGGGGAGGGCCCCAGCATGCTCTTTTTAAAGAGTGCAACCTTGTTAGCCTGCAGGCCACAGCTATCTTCCCGTTGCTTTCCCACTTCACCTCCTGTGCCTCCTCAGAACCTTGCCCTCTCTAGCATCTCTGCTCCACCCAAGTTTTCTCCTAGGCCCCCAGTGGCCTGGAGGGCAGTTCAGTCTTCCTCTTGCAGGCTGGCTGAACTTTCCTTGGTACAGCAGTCTCTGATTACTCCTTTTCTGGGGCGCTCCCTCCTCACAAGTTTCCTCCTCAGTGCTTAGTCCTCTGCTGGACGTCTCTTTCTGCTCTCTGAGGAAATGCCCCAGCGTTTCTCCTTCTCCTGTATTCATCTCTCCCAGGTCCTTGTCCCCATCTGTGGTAGGGGATCCCCCAAATTTATTTGGCCCCACAGATCCATTGTCCCCCTGCTCCTTGGACCTCTATACCTGGATAGATCACAGTCACCTCCATTTCACTGATCCCAGGCCCCACTGTGCCTGCTATGGACGTAGGTGGACAGGAGCACTGTGATCTGCCTCTTAGCCAGTGACTGGGGCTGTCCACCCTCTGGCAGCCCAGTTCCACCTCACTCACACCTCATTCTGCTTATCCACCAGGACTGCCATGAAGCAGGGTCCCTTCTACACCAGGATATGTCAGCTGAGCTGGTTTCCAGCAGTTGCCTCACTTTTAGTTTAGTTTAATTGCTAAAATGTTTTTTAGTTTTATTTAAAATGATTCATACATTCTAAAATCCACTCATTATATTGAGTTTTAGTAAATTTATAGAGTTGTATTGTTATCACCTCACTTCAATTTTAGAACATTTCCCATCATCCCCCAAGTTTTCTTGAGCCTGTTTGCAAACCCCACTCCCTGCTTCCATTCTAGCTCAAAGCAACTACTGATCTTTTTATTTGTCTGTAGATTGACCTTTTCTGAATATTGAACATTTATTTTTCATCAATTCACTGCAGACAGGTTCCATCAGGTTAAGAAGACTTGATCTAGAGAATGACAATAGCAAAGAATGGTGGAATAAGGACCTCAAAAAATTCACTTGTCTATGAAATCAGTAAGAACAAAAATAATCATAATCAGCTTTTTCAAAACTCTGGAAATTGACCAAACTGAGGAGTGCTTATTTAAGAAAAACAGCTGATTCTCAGTAAGAACAGTGAGTTGTGTGGTCTTTAAACTTATTCTGTTCTCATCCTCCTCTCCTGAGTTCAATGGTAACCCTGAAAATCAACAACCCATCAGCCTGGTTAAAAACTAGCAGCCTGGCAGCCACCGAAAATATAGAACAGGGTTGAAATTCCTTCAAAGACCCACTGCAGAGAACTGTCGTTCATGACCTATCTTGTGGTTACCTACAGCCCCCATCGGCAAGGTTCTCTTTATTTGACCTGACTGCAAGCTTAACCAGCACAAACTGCCTTTTCCCAGGAGCATTTGTTGAAAACAATCAGAGATAACTGAACACTGTGGATGCCTGAGGTAGTTTATAATAGTTGGACAAACAATAGACTACTCAAAATACTAGAAAAACTAGGAAGTGAAATCTCTTTCAGGAGCTTTGAAAAGTTGTGGTATGTTCTTGGGAGGCTGGAAGACTATGAGTAGGGCTATGTACATACTCAGGAGAAGTTAAGCTCTTATCTCTGCTAAACTTGAGCCTCTGCATGCAGGAAAATAAAGGTTAAGGTGGTGTTGTGAACTGTCTGGCTGAGTGTTGAATATGTCCCACATATGGAGCCCCCTGGTCAAGACGGAGGCATATTGGTTCCATGCATCTAAAAAAATTGTCTATGTAGTCATTAGGGGACCACTAAGCTAAGGTGGGCAGACTTGAGTGAGCACATACAAAAAAGAATATAAAGTTAATATAATTCATTTTTATGTCACTAAACAGACAAACAGCAACAATAACAAAAAACCTGGATAGAAGTGGCTGGGAAATCTGATTTCCAGAGTTGCTACATGCAGTGCCAGCAAGGGGCACAGAGCAAGTTCTCGATGATTCTGGGCAGGCAGGGTAAAGGAGGAGTCCTGGAGCCCTCGGTGACTTTTCAGTCTTTGATTGCGCCATTATATCAGAGGCGACCAGGTACACTGCAGGCAGGGGTGCCAGGGGGCCAGGAAGCTGGCAGGCCTCCCGGCCCCCGGTGCATCTTCACTTTCTCCGGTTCTCTGCTGCTCTTGTTCTCTGTTCTCCTGCTGGTGTCCTGGCGACGCCGCCCTTATACACCTGTGTCTAAACCCAGGTGCACCCACTTGCGCATGCCCACTTAGGCACGTGTGCAGCCCCGCAGGTGTCCATCATCACACCAATGGCGGGAGGGCAGAAAAGGCTGATACTCTGACCCTGCACTACATGATTTAAAATGTCCAGTTTTTTATTTTAAAAATTCATAATCATTGAAAAACTATTTTTGAACTTCAACATTGCTTATCAGAATGCGGCAAAAAAGAGTCCAAACGTTTTAAATATACATATACTCTTTTTAGATTCTCAAGGGAAACTGCCTCCACTTCTGCCAGTTTGATATTGATTTTCCTTTTCTAAAACAGAAAAAATTGCACTGTCCTGTAACCATCTTCAGCGGGCAGGTTCATCATTGGTTCAAGCAGTGTCCTTGTTGTCTTAGCTGTTCTCATGACATCCTCTGCTGTACGCTACTGTACTCCACCACCCTGGCTTTGGCGTCCCGTGACACCAGGCTCTTTGCTCAGCTGCACCCACCTGCGCATGCCCACGCCCTACTCCAGGTGCCGCCAGCAGGCACACGGGTAGGACCGCAGGTGTCTGTCATTGACACTAACGGCAGGAGAGCGGGAAAACCCGATACCTTCATTTACCCTACAATCCACCCTCTCAGGGTTTTCCACCATACAAACTACACACAAGTTTCCCTTGGCCAATAGGAACACTGCAGCCATGACCCACAAAAGCAAACCGAATACTGCACAATGTAGTAGAAATACAGCAGAATACAGATAAGCCCAAGCAGGGCACCCACCTAAGGGCAAAAGGTGAGATTATTGGCACCAGCAGATGATCCACCACGTCTGCTGCCGAGGGCACTGCTCATGTGAGGTGGGAACTACTCAGAACACCTGCCGTCACACGCCTGTGTGATGTGGTCTCAGCCACAAGCCACACACCGCACCCACCCCCAGGATGAGCTCATTCTTGGATTGCAGTACTATACTCTTTGGGGTAATCGCCCAATCCCCAGGGTACTCTCTGCCGTTACTCCAACACTCGGCTTCCATAGCCACCAACGTGACATGCAGCCCCTGCACTCAGGCCAACTCTGTGCACATGCACGTAGGTCAGGTGTGGTGCCAGGAAGGGACAGAGCAGGTTCTCGATGATTTGGGCAGACAGGTCAAGAGGAATCCTGGAGCCCTCGGTGGCTTTTTTAGGCTTTTATTATCAGAGGCGACCAGGTACACGGCAGGCAGGGGGCCAGGGGGCCGGCAGACCTCCCAGCCCCGGCGCATCTTCACTGTCTGGACTCTCCAGCCTCTCGTCTCTGCTTCTGCTCTTCTGCTGCTGCTGCCTCTCTTGTTTTGCTTCTTGTGACCGCCCCCACAAGCCCGTGTCTAAGCCCAGGTGCGTCACTTGCACATGCCCACTTAGGCACGTGTGCAGGACAGCAGGTGTCCGTCATCACACCAACGGCGGGAGGGTAGAAAGTCTGATAACTTTTCTCTGGCCCTACATCAGGGATCTGTGGATATAAGCTCCACATACAGCCTCCAATCCCCATCCTCCCCCTGTGGACAGGTTCCTTGGACCTCACCCTATTTGAAAGTGAGCAGGGGTCAGCTGCAAGTGGTCTTCCAGGCGCAGGGTGTATGCTTGAAGCCTGGAGCTTCCATCCTTCTCTTAGCAGCAGTCCTTCTTACGCGCGTGAACCTCTGGTCTTCTTGCAGTTGCTTCCATAATTTTAGTAGATATGCATCAGGCTTTGCATGTATTTTAGTATGATCTACACCTGCTCTCACTAAGTCTGCTCACATTTGATTACAGGTAACTTTAACAGGATCTGTGACTTTAAGAGGCTTCCTTGCTTTCTTTGGCCTTCCTTTTGATTGTTGAACAATTACCCGTATTCCCTTCTGAGTTCGAGAGCACCTACTCTCGACTTCACCCAAGCTGGCGAGCATTGTATTTGACGTTCCATGTAGGGTGCTAGAATTGCCATAAGGGATCCAAATGAGGATGAGGGAGCACTTTTTAGTACCAAATCTCCCAATCCTGCTGTGAAACTCTCATCACCAGGACCATGAGTATTCCCATTGAACATGGCCTGCCGCACCCCCAATTCTCAAAGTACCTGTAGAAATACAACAGAATACAAATAAGCCCAGGCAGGGCACCCACCTAAGGCAAAAGGCAATTATAACCAAAAACAAAAGACAAACTCAACAAGATCAAAAGATCAAAGATAAACGAAAGAGAACATGGGGAGGGGTGGAGGGAGGGGAGGGCAAAGACGGGGAGGAGGGCAGAAAGAGTGATGGTGCACGGGTGAAATGGTGGTGGGAACTCCCTGGGGACCACAAATGATTTCAAATACAATTAAGTACATCTAATTAAAAAAAGATTATTGGCACCAGCAGGTGATCCACCGTGTCTGCTGCCAAAGGCACTGCTCGTGCCAGGTGGGAGCCACTCACGGCACCTGTCGTCACACGCCAGGCCGCCAAGGGGTCCCCTGGTTTCTGGCGGAACTGTTCGCCCGAGTCCACCAGTCCTGCCCGGGTGTCCGGTCAGTTCCATGTGGTAAGTTCCATGATTTGTGATGGTCCAGCAGCCTGAGCCCTGGAGCCAGAGGCTGTTGTTGCTTCAGTTTCTGAGTCACCACTGGACGACCTGGAGCAAGGGACCAGCCTCCTCCTCTCCAAAGGAGTCTGGTCTCCAGGGTAGTGGGTTGGTTTCTCCAGACTGCTTCCTCCAGAATCCTCAAACGTTGTCTCAATCCCCACATCTCACTCCGCAGTTGCGGGACCCAGGATCGCTCTTCCTACCTAGGCTCTCACAGAGCTGAGAGAAACACCTATCCCATCGTCCCTGCCGTCTCACGGGCACTACATCTGCCCAAGTTCTCTATTTCATACAGGGCCTGTTCCAACTGCAAGGGGGAGCCATCCCCCTCTGGCCGTTCCTGGGGAGGTGTCCACTGGGAGAGGAGGCCGGTCACCCCACAATCCCTCCCCAGCTATCAAAGGGTTCCATACCCGTCTGCATTGAGCCATCCTGCCATCTGCGCCATTTGTCTTGCAGCCACCCCAGACCCAGAGGGCTCAAGCAGTCTCCTTGTTGTCTTAGCTGTTCTCATGGCGTTCTCTAGTGTTCTCTGCCAGTCTCCACTGCACTTTGCCGTGCTCCACCGCCACACTTTGGCTACTGGCATCGCCGAGACGCAGCCTAATAGAACCAGTCTCTGTGCAGGTGCGCCCACCTTTGCACCCCCACCCCTCCCCCAGGTGCCCCCGTCAGGCACGCGTGCAGGACCGCAGGTGTCTATCACTGACACTAATGGCGGGAGGGCGGAAAAGCCTGATCACTTCATTTATCCTACTTGCACATAGGATTGCTGACATGCTCACCCAACATTGTAACTTCCTAGGCTAGATCCCAGATCTTGGACAGCTCCAGTTTCATGCTAATGTCAGGGCTCAGCCCCTCCAAGGCTCCACGGAACATCAGGTGCTTCCGAACGTGGTATGGCAGCTCTCTGTAGCAGAAGCAAGGCTTCACTCTGTGGACTAAAAGAAAAAGCTGCTTCTTAGCAAGCGCTCTGCTCTGGGAAACTGCTGAACCAACAGCCGCAGAGACTTCAAGTCAGAAAAAAATAACTTTTGTTGTGACGATGCCACGAAGTCAAATCACACACTAATGTCACCATATCCCTTGTCACACTCCTAGTTGCCTGAGGAAGGAAACAGGATAATCGGCACAGCCTACCCTTCACCTGGGCCAAAGCTCACTCTGTGCCAGAAACAAATCTTCATAAACCTCAGTTCTTGCGCTATTCCCAAAGCAGATAGTCTGTCCTTACAGCTTAAGAGGTCACTTTTTTTTATTAATATAGAATTTTAAAAAAAATTTACATATACTTGCCATCAATTGTAATCCCCATGTATTCCCCATCACCATCTCACCAGTGCACCATCACCTCAGTCCCTCATGTTCCCATCTTCC
>JAGFMF010011455.1:1218350-1244271 GCA_019455555.1 Galemys pyrenaicus
CACAAGGGACTGAGGTGATGGTGCACGGGTGAAATGGTGGTGGGTACCCCCTGGGGACTACAAATGATGTCAAATATAACTAATAAAAAAAAATAATTGTCTTGTGTCCCAAGATATGGTATATTCTCAAAGATGTCCCATATGTACTTGGTAAAAATGTGTATGCAATAGTTTTTGGGTGAAGTATTCAATAGATGGCGTTAGACCTAGTTGGTCTAGCTTCTCATTTGAAGTTGTTTCCTTGTTTACACTTTGTCTTGGTGATCTGTCCATTGTTGTAAGAGGGACATTGAGTTCCCGAGTTTATTGTGTTGCTATGCATATTCCCTTAAGTTCTGTTATTGTCTTATATATTTTGGTCCCTATCATTCAGTGCATATATATTTGTAAGTTTTATTTCTTCTTGTTGTATTAGACCCCTATCATATTATAACATAGTGCCCTTCTTTTCTCTTTTTACCTGTCTTAATTTGTTTTTTATTTATTTATTTTTCTTCATCTTCTGCAAACACATCTGCTGTGTATTTTTTAAAAATTTAAATTTATTTAATTATATTTGACATCATTTGTAATCCCCAGGGATTTCCCACCACCTTTTCACCCATGCACCTTGTGCTCAGTCCCTTGTGCTCTGTCTGCCTTTATCCGGGTCTCTACCCATGCCCCTCCCCCCCAAGATTCCTTTGGTTTGTCTTTGACCTTTTGTTCTCTGTGGTTTTTTTTTTTTAATGTAATTGTTCTTTTTCCTTGAGCCCTCTTTTTTGTTATTGTTCCTGTACATTCCTCCCAAAAGTGAAGCCATCTGATATTTGTCTCTTGCCTTCTGACTTATTTCACTGGGCATAATTCCCTCTAGCTCCATCCATGTTTCTATAAATGACTAGTTTATCTTTTTTGATTGCTGAATAATATTCCATTGTGTATATGTACATCTTCTTGATCCAGGCATCTACTTTTGGGCATTTGGGTTGTTTCCCGGTCTCACCAATTATAAATAGTGGTGCAGTAAACACAGGGGTACAGGTATTCTTTTAGATTGGTGTTTTTGTGTCCTTTGGGTAGATCCCTATGAATAGAATTGCTGGGTCATATTTTACCTGTCCCAATTTGAAGTCTGTTTTATCAGATACAAGTATAGCTGTTGTGTTTTTTCTTTTTTGGTTGCTATTTGTATAACTGTCTTCCAACTTTTAACTCTATGTCTACACATGTCTTTGTTGATAAGGTGAGTTTCTTATAAACAGCAGAAGGTTGGACTTTGTTTTGAAATCCATTCAGAGACTCCATATCATTTAAGGTGATTACTGAGAAATATGTTTATTGCCATTTTGTTACATTTTTGTCCTCTTTCATTTTTTGTTTGTTTGTTTTAGGGTTTCCTATTACATTTTGTTTAGGTTCCATTTCCGCTGTTTTATGTGTTACTTCTGTTATTTTTTGACTTAGGGTCCTACTGAGGTCAGTGTCATGACTGACTACTGAACCTGTTGGAAGTTATGGTTTCTGACTGGCTCTAATGGGCCACATTGCTACTTTCCTCCTCCTCCTTGCTAAGTAATTTAGGTGGGTTTTTTTTTTTTTGCCTTGATATTTATTGTTCTATTGCTTTATAATAATCCCTTTAGGATTTCTTGCACATGCAGCTTAGTGTTGAGAAATTCTTTTAGTTTTTGCTTTTCAGAAAAACTCTTGGTCTTCTTTTATCTCAATTATTAATCTTGTTGGACAGAGGATTCTGGATTGGAAGTCTTTTACTTTAAGTACTTTGAATGTCTCTTTGCAGTCACTTCATGTTTGTAATGTTTCAGTTGAAAAATAATGCTGACAGTTTACTTGGTGTTCCCTTATGGATACCCCTTTTTCTCCTGATGGACAGTCATTGTTGTGTGCTCTGGTGTATGTTTATCTGGTATCACTTTAGAACTCTTTGGTTCATTTGGATCACAACTTCTGGTTCATTTCCTAGAGTAAAATGATTTTCACTGATAAATAGATTTTCTATGTCTGTTACCAGGCTGCAGCCGGCAGAAGGAGTGGTCTCTGGCTCCCCTGCAAGTTAGTGTGGCAGTCCTTCCTCAGAAACCTTTTATGTAGCAGTGTACTGCCTGGATCCTAGAATGGACCAATCGGGTGTGAGCCCTGTGTTGATTGACACCAGGACTCTGCCTCTCAGCACAAGTCAGTGATAGCAGAGCCCCTCTTGTAAATTACACTTCAGGCCAAAATGGACCAATCAGGTGTAGGAAAATGGACCAATCAGACTTTGGGGGGGGGCACCTTGAAAGTGGATATAAGGTAGGGTCGAAGGGAGCATTGGGATAGGGAGCTGACAGGGATTCAGATTGACCTGGAGGAGTAGACAGAGAAGCAGCAACCCCTTCAGAGGAAGAAGGGGTCTGAAGAAGCAGCAGAATAAAAAGAGCTCCTGTAGAAGAGGAGAAGACGGTTCCAGCCTTCGAAGAAAGGAGGGAAGCCTCCAGTAGCCGCCCTCTGAGGAGGGGAGAGAGACTGAAGGCCTTTGTAGGGACTGGGACTCAGTACTGTCTTTGACACTGACTAGAAGGAGCACCAAAGGCCCTGGGCCTGGTGTCTCCAAGAGCTGTTTGTTGATGGTATAAACCAACAACTCACAAGAGCTGTAACACTGGGTGTTCCTGAATACCAACTCTGGACATTGCTACTGGACAGTGCTGCCTAGAACTGGTGACCAGTGACTGCCAACACTGTTGCTGTCCAATGAAGCAGTCAGCCTCTTGTGGATATGTAAGCGTTAATGTTTCCCCTGTTTGTAAATAAACCCCATGACTGTTGTTCCTGTACCCTGAGGTCCCTTGCAATTGTGTGCATGGGTGACAACCCATAGACAGTGACCTGTATCGGGCACTGTGCTCTGATAGGCTATAACCCTTGATTCTGGTTTGTGGCCCTTTGGCCTTTAGGGGCTTTTTGGGGGCTCTCTGACCTCGGGCCCTCCTCTGACCCCTGTCTCAGTCAGAGCCTCCTCCCCTGCCACTGTTTCATGTCTTTCTCTTTTTCTTTTCCTTCTGGGATCCCCATGATATGAATATTATTTCTCTTTAGGTTGTCTGAGAGAGCTCTTATACTATTTTCTTTATTCTCTATTCTCTACCTTATTCTGTTTTTGCATCCTCCAGTATTGTTTTCAAGTTCATTAATCTTCTCCATTACTTCTATTGCTTAATTATCTTCTATTAAGATAGTTACATATTAAGTATTAATATTGCTTCTATTAATTATCTGCTATTAAGGCTCTTAGCTGTATTTTTTTAAGTCAGCTACAGTATTTCTTAGTTCCATTATTTCTGAAAGTAGCTGCCTTGTATTTCCATTGTCTTTATTCTGCTGTTAGCTTATTTTTTTTTTTAACTCATCAGCATTGTCAGGACTGTTGCCCTGAATTTCCCTTCTGTCATGCCCCAAACTCCACTGATTCAGGGCTCCTTTCAGGGTTTTCTTGTTCTGGCAGTTGTACTGTGCTTTGTTTTGTGTGGCTTCAGTAAGGATAGATTTTTCAACTGTTGTTTTTGTACTTAGTGGAGTAGTCAGGTGATGTGTAGCAGGTATAAAGAGGACAAGGTCAATAAGCATTAAAGGATCACCTTCAGCAGACTCAGGGCTTTGAAATCACTGTTGTAAAGGGTTTCTTTGTCAGGGGTGGCAAGTATCTTAAATATCTCAGCCTGAGCTAGAGAGTGACAGGTGTTTCGATGTCTCAGCCTGCACTTAAGTAGTTGTCTTTTCTATTAGTCCTGGTGCTCTAACCCTACTCAGGTAACCTCTTCACCTTCTATTGCTGTTTTAAAATCACTAAATGAGCATTTAAACATCAGTGTCATCTCACTGTCTTTTTCTATTAAAGACTTTTTTCTTTATCACGGGTCATATTATCATGCTTATGTGCATGGTTGACAATTTCCCTCCTACCACTAACTCTTGTGATCTTTGACTCTTTCTACCTTTCTCCTCCCTCTTAACCTTACAAAAATCATTTAATTTGTTAGTGTTCACTAATTTATGTGTATGTGCAAGATGATGTTTTTATTGTTTATAGCTGTCTACTTTGCAGGATTAAAGGGAAGGTGTAGAAGGGACCTGCACCCGGTCAGTACTAGCAATCTAATTGTTCTTAAGGGCCCTGGCAGCCCCTCCATACTGCCCTCCACCCCCATGTTAAACTGGTCCTATTAGGTATATTTTGAATTGCTTATTTTGGATTTTTCCTCCTTTTTCCTTTTATAAAAGTAACACCTTGGGAGGTAGACTAGTAATTGAGGAACTTACTGCCTTCCATTTCTGTGTGGATTAACAATGTGTGTGACTCAAAAATGTACTTTAACAGTCTTGACAGAGTTCTGAAAATCATTAGGAAAGCTACTCCTGGTCCTATTAGTAGTAAGTCAAAAGCCAAGAGTCAGCTCATCTTGCCTGTGCTGTTCTCCTTATGATCTCTGAAGCTGTCAGCTCTCTGAGGACCAGCCTTGGATTCTCATGCCTGCACTCAGCCAGTGGGAGGCTGAAGGGACATCAAATCATTTTGTCTAACCTCTTTGTTTTATGGATTAATAAACTGAGGCCCAGAAAGTGTATATAGTTTCTCTTTGGGCTTTCCTTCCCACCACCACTTTCCCTATGCCCCACTGACTCTCCCAGTGTACAAACTGGGTCTGCTGTCTAGCTTAATCTCAGAAATCTCACTTTATTTATCAACACCCTCTATTTTTGTAAGTATTTTGATTTATCAAGTCATCTGCTATGTACATGTCCAATATTTCATCTTTCCTTATGGCTAATAGTATTCCAGAGTGTGGATTCTCAATCCAACCTCTATCAGCATGTTTTTAATTGTTTCCAGTCCTAGCTATTGTGAATAATGCTGCAATAAACATTGAGGTACATATAATTTTGGGGGTTGATGATTTTAATATTCTTTAAGTAGATGCCCAAGTTCTACTTAAATAGTTCCATTTTTAGTCTTTTAGTTTTAGTAAGTTCAGATCACCTTCTTTCTCCTTTCATTTCTGCAGCTTGTCTATTTTGTTTATCTTCTTGAAGAAACAACTCAGTTTCATTAGTCTTTTTGATATTCATTTTATATATTTCTACTCTCATTTATACTATTAATGTTTCCTTCTGCTAACTGTGGGTCTTCTTTGGTCCTCTTTTTCTAGTTGCTTTAGGTATATTTTGAATTTCTTATTTTGGATTTTTCCTCCTTCTTAATGTGGGCCTGTGTTGTAATTGTCTTCTCTATTAAGACAGCTTTTGCTGCATTCCATAAATTCTGATTAGCTTGCATCTTTGTTTTCATTAGTCTCAAGGTATTTTTTAATTTCTGTTTTCATTTCATTCCACTTTTATCAATAGCTATTAAGTAGTATATATTTTTTAGTCTCCAAGTAATTAAGTATGATTTCAATTTTTGTAGTTTTATTGACAGTAGGCTTGTACTCCAACATATGGTCTGTTGATGAAAATGTTCCATATGCAATTGAAAAAAAATGTGTAAGCAGTGTTTTGGGGAGATGGAGTAGTCTGTAGATATATATTAAACCTATTTGGTCTAACCTCTCATTAAAGGCTGTTGTTTCCCTGCCAATTCTCCATTTTATTGATCTGTCCATGGTCATAAGTAGAATATTAAAATCCCCCAGTGTTATTGTGTTGTCAATATTTCTCTTTACTTCTGTTAGTAATTGTATGTCTTGGTGCTCTATCATTTGGTGCATATACATTTATGTGATATTTCTTCTTGTATTAGGCCCTTAATCATAAAATAATATCTGTCTCTGTCTTTTATTACCTTTTTTAGTTGAAAGTGTATTTTATCTGATGTAAGTATAAGGTGTTCCTGATTTTTTTTATTACAATTATTACTATTTGCTTGTATGATTGTCTTACAGACTTTAACCCTGAGTCTGGTAAAATAGGTTTTCTATAAATAACAGAGAATGTTAGACTTTATTTTAGTTTATCTTTGTCTTCTTGTTTTGACATCTTCCTTTTATGTTTTCTTTATATTCCATTTTCTTGTGTATTACTTCTATTTTTGTTTTACAATTATGTTGAGGTTAGTATATGATGGTTTAGTTGTTTAACTCTTTGAATTGTCTGGTGTCAAACTCATTCTGATGAACTATGTCATTACTCTCTTCCTCCATGCTTTATAACTTAGGTTTTGGTTACCTCTACATTTATTGTTCTGATGTTTTATTATAGCCCTTTTAGTATTTGTTTCGTGTGTGGCTTTGAGTTGATAAATTATTTTAATTTTTGCTTTTCAGTGAAACACCTATCTTTCCTTCCATCTTGAATGATAATCTTGTAGATAAAATGTTCTTGATTGGGAATCTTTTACATATTTTTAAATCTCTCCCCTTTTAACACATAATGATCCTACCGATAAGTCTACTAACAATGCAATTTGTGTTCCCTTATAGTTACCTTTTCTCCCTTTGTTGATTTTAACATTCTGTCCTTGTCATCAGTTTTCAACAGTCTTCTTATAATGTATCTTAATGTGTGTCTGTCTGGTATCTCTTTGTTTGAAACTCTTTGGGGTTCTTGGATTATGACATCTAATTAATTTCCTAGTTTGAAATGGTCTACAGGAATTATTTCTTTAAGTAGATTTTCTTTGTCTCTCTCCTCTTGGGGATCCCTTCTGAGATCCCCATGTTATAGATGCTATTTCTTTAGGGTATCCCAAAGGGCTTTTATATTATTTTCATTTTCTTATTCTTTTTCTTCTATTTTTGTTCTTGTTCTTCTATTTTTGGGTTCTCTGACATTGTTTTTTGAGCTCACTAATTCTCTCATGGCTTGCATTTGTCTGCTCTTGAGTCCTTCAATCATATTTTTAATTACAGAAGCTTTTTAGTTTGATGTAGTCCATTCATTTATTTTTACTTTTGTTTTCATTCCATTCAAGTCAAACCCCCATAGACATCCCTGAAGCAAATGTCATGGTTTCTTCTATGTATTTTAAGGTTTCCACTCTCACATCCAAGTCTTTCATCTATTTTGAGTTAATTTATGTGTATGGTGTGAGAGAGTAGTCTAATTTCATTTTTTTATATGAGACTGTCTAGTTTTTACTACATCAGTTGTTGAAGAGACTTTCTTTTCTCCTTTGTATAGTCTTGGCTTCTTTGCCATAGATTAATTGCCCATAAAATGTGGGTTTATTTCTGGATTCTAAATTCTATTTCTTTGGTCTGTGTGTCTAATTTTACTCCAATACCATACTTGTTTATTTCTTTTTTATCACTTCTAGCTTTGTAACATAGCTTGAAGTCTTGGAGCATGATGCCTCCATTCCTCTTCCTTTTTAAATCAAGATTGTTTTGACTATTTAGGGTTTTTTTGTAGTTCCATATAAATACCAATAATGTTTGATCTAGTTCTTTAAAGAATTTCATCAAAACTTTGATAGGGATTTTATTGAAGCTATATATTGTTAATTGTTCTAATCCATGAATGTGGAATATCTTTTGTTTCTTTGTGTATTCTATTCTTTTTCACTGACTTACCATTTTCTTTAAATAGGTCTTTTATCTCCTAGGTATTTAATGCTTTTTGGTGCTACTGTAAATATGATTGTTTTCTTGATTTCTTTTTCTTTTAGTTCTTTATTTGCATATAGGATTACAATAGACTTTTGTATGTTGATTATGTAGCCTGCCACTTTTTTTTTTTTAAAGATTTATTTATTTATGCGTACAAGCACTGGGGTACAGGCCAGAGGTGTGGGGGGTGGTGAGAGGATTCACCAGAGACAGAGTGGGGAGCAGAACAGGCAGATTGGCTGAAATACACTGCTGAAGGGAGCAGCGGGCACAGCAGGAGAGGTCTGCCGCACCATGTGGGTCCCTCCCCAACCGGCAGTAGGGATTGAACTCGTGCTGCAGTGGCTGCGGTTTGCTTCATAGTGCGTTGCTTAACCCACTGTGCCACCAGGGAGGCCCTGTAGCCTGCCACTTTATATAGACTGACTCATTATCTTTTTAGTGAAGTTTTAAGGTTTGTTATGGATATGAGCATGTTATTGCAAATAGTAGTAGTTTTTCTTTTCCAAATTTGGATTCTTCTTCTATCTTTCTCTTACCTAATTGCTCTAGCTAGGACTTCCTATGCTATGTTCAATAATAGTGTTAAGAGTGGAATCCTTAACTGTGGACCCCCAGTCACACTCAGGAAGTGTGTCCCACTCATCACTCAGCTACCAGTGCTTCCTAGCAGACCTGTGCCCCCAGCCTGGGCTCACAGGGTCTTGCTCTACATCAGGGATCCTCACCAAGCCTCTGGTTAGCACCCCTGACTCCCGGCCCAGCCACCAACAACTTGGGAGTAGACACAAGGCCTAGTCTGGGACTTGCAGGATCTACCTTTTCATTGTAGGCCCCCAGCCACACCTGGGAAGTGCATTCTGTTGAGCTCTAAGCCACCAATACCTCAAGAGAATACACAATTCCCAGTATGGGTCTCACAGGGCCTAACTTTTCACCATGGTCCCCAGTCATATCTGGGAGTTCATTCTATTCAATGTTTAGCCACTACTACATCAGGAGAAGACTGAAGCCCCAGTCTGGGCTGCATAAGGCATCCTTTTATATTAGGGATTTTTGGCAACCCTCTGCCCTCCCTCATGGCCACCAGAAACAGGCCCTGAACCACTCCTTCTGGGTGAGGTGAGTCCCAGAAATTCAGCCTATTCACCCAGTGCCCCACTCCCAGTCTTCAGAGCCAACAGAACACAAGAAAAAGGCCCAGAAGTACTTCAGGGAAAGCTCTAGGCCCATCCCAATACCTACAAGACTGCAGTGACTGTGCCCACCATCAGGTGAATGCACAGAAGTGGGAGGGACTCATGCACAACAAAAGCCCCAACTACAGCAGAACAAACCCAAAGCAAACAATAGGGAAAAAGGAAAATACAAATGGGAAATCCAGCCCTCAGGGGAACAATACACCACAGAGAGAAAACTAAGCCTCAGAACCAGACCACAGACTTGGAAGAGCTTCTTTATCTATCATACATAGAATTCAAGATTGCAATGATTAAGAAAGCTAAAGAATGGAAATATCATTCACGAGAAGTCAGAAAAGAAAATGAATACTATGAGAAACACATCCAGTAAACGAGATAAAAATTGAAACTTTAAATAAGAAAACAGAATTGCAGGGGGTAGCAAAAAATTCAGGAGAAAGCCTTGGAAGTAGAATAAATTAAATGGAAGAATGAATCAGTGATCTTAAAGATAAAAAAAAAGAGGTAAGATGAAAGCTAGAAAAGGAAAGGGAAAAACAAAGGAAAAAGAATGAAGAAATACTTTGAGAAGTATCTGACTCTATGAAGAAAGAAAATATAAGAATCATAGAAATCCTAGAGAGAGAGAGAGAGGGAACTGAGAGTCTATTTGGAAAACAGTGGAGGAGAACTTCCTAAACTTGAAGATGAAAATGAGCATAAGAACGTAAGAACACCTGGATACCTAGGTGAAAGGAAATTAGAGCAAGACACAGAATAGTAAAACTCCAATAGTCCAAATCAAAGAAAAAAATAAAGAAATGATGAAGTGAAAGAAACAGATAACTTACAAAGGAACACCCCAGTTCTTCTATGCATAGATAAGTAAATAAATATTTAAAAAAGAAGAATGGAACAACATATTCCAAGGAAAAAAAATGGCAAGCAAGAGTACTCTGTCTTGCAAAACTCTCCTTCATATATGATAGAAAGATAAGGACCTTCTCAAACAAAGAAAAGCTCAGGGAGTTTACACCCATTAAACCCTCCTCAATAAGTACTAAAAGAAGCCTGAAGATCTAAACCAGAGAAAGGAACAAACACAAAGAACTGAATAAGGAATCAAGTAGAACCACAAAGCTAGGAGCAAAAGTCCAGTGAGGGACATTTATACTTGAATAATCATGCTAAATGTTAATGGTCTGAACTCACCAATAAAAGACACAGAGAATGTAATAGGATTAGGAAACAGAACCCAAATATTTGTAGCCTCCTGGAAACATGCCTAAGTACCAAGGTTAAGCATAGGCTGAAAGAAAAGGGGTAGAAAACATCCCTGAAGGCCAATGACACCCAAAGGGAGGCAGAAAGAGCTATTCTTGGACAAATTAGGCTTCCAGCCTAAAAAAGTAACAAGAGACAGGGATGGACACTACATAATGATCAAGGGAACAGTACAACAGGAAGACATAATAATCTTCAATACATACTCACCAAACAAAGGAGCATAAAAATACATCATATACCTATCGACTTTGAAAACAAACATTGGAGAAAACATGTAGGTGGCTGGAAACTTTAATACCTCTCACCAATAGACAGATCAGAAGATGGAAAATAAATAAGAACATAGTTTCCCTAAACAAAGAACTAGACCACACGGAACTAATAGATGTTTACATTCAATAAAAACCAGATAAACATTTTTTCTCAAGTGCACATGGGACATTCTCCAGGATTGACCACACAATGGTCACAGGACAATCAACAAATATATGAATCTAGAAATCATGTCAAGTATCTTCTTTGATCATAAAGTGCTGAACTACAAACAACTACAAAAAAAAAACAAGGAAATACTTTAATATGTGCAGACTGAAAACTACTAAAACAACCACTGTGTTGATGAGGAAATCAAAGAAGAAATTTAAAAAAACCTTGAGGCAAATGATAATGATGCCACAACCTTTCAGAATGTATGGGACACGGCAAAAACAGGTCTAAGAGGGAAGTATATAACAATACAAGCCAGCATTAAAAAACTAGAAAGAGTCCAAACAAACTGTCTCTCATTTCAATGAACTAGAAAAAGAACCAAAAAATCCAAAGGTCAGTAAGAGAAAGGTAATAAAAGTTAGAGCAGAAATAAATGAAGTAGAAATCAAAAAGACAGCCCAAAAGATCAGTGAAACCGAAAGCTGGTTCTTTTGGGGAAAAAAATAAACAACACAGGCAGGGCTTTATCTAGCCTCACTAAGAAAAAGAGGGAGAAAACACAAATAAATAGGATCAAAAATGAAAGAGAAGTTAAAACAGTTACCATAGATTACTGTGAACATTTATAGGAAAGCAAATTCAACAACTAGATGAGATAGACAATTTCTTAGAATTACACAATCATCCAAGACTGAATAAGGAAGAAATTAGAAAAACTGTATGAACCAATCGAAACCCAGGAAATTTAAAAAATAATCAAAACTCTACCAAAATAGAAACGTCCAGGAACAGATGACTTCACAAGTGAGTTCTACCAAACCTTCAAAGACGAACTAAAGCCTATCCTGCACAGACTATTTCTAAAATTGAGAAAGAAGGAATTCTTTCAAACACATTTTATGAGGCAAACATTACACTAATACTAAAACCAAACAAAGACAACACAAGAAAGAAAACTACAGACCAATCTCCCTAATGAACACATATGCAAAAATCCCCAATGAGATTGTATCAAATCAAATTCAACATGCATTAAAAAGATTATACACCATGACCAAATGCGATTTATACCAGGAACACACAGATGATCCAACAACTGAATAGCAGTGTAGTTCACAACCTCAACAAAAAGGAAAGATAAAAACCACAAGATCATATCATTAGGTGCTGAGAAAGCATTTAATAAGATTCAGCATCCATTTATGGTGTAAACCCTTGAAAAACTGAGGATAATCGTACTTATTTTAACATAATAAAAGCCACATAGGACAAACCCACAGCTAGTATCACTCTCAATGGTGAAACTGAAAGCCTTTCCACTAAGATCTGGTTCAAGAGAAGGATATCTATTCTCACCAGCGCTATCCATCATAGTACTAGAAGTCCTACTTACCTAGAGCAATTAGGCAGAAGAAAGCAATAAAAGGACTCCAAATTGGACAAGAAGGAGTAAGACTATCAACGTTTGCAGGTGGCATGATAATATACGTGGAGAAACCCAAAAACTCAATGGATAAACTAATTGAAATAATCAACCAATTCAGCAAAGTGGCAGGATACAAAATCAACACACAAAAATTGGTAGCCACCACACATACAAATAATGAACTAGAAGAAGAAGAAATTAAGATAGACATCCCACTTATAACCTCACAACACCCCCCCACACCAAATATCTGGGACTAACCTAACAAAGGAGGTAAAGGAACTTCACAAGGAAAATCATAAAACATTATTCAAAAAAATGGAAGCTACAAAGAAATGGAAAGACACCTTGCTCATGGATTGGAAGAACTGACATTGTCAAAGTGGCCATCCTACCCAAAACAACTCATAGATTTAATTACTCCCAATAAAAATCTCAATGGCATTCTTCAAAGAATAAAGATTACTGAAATTCATATGGAACCCCAAAAACCCCTGAGTAGTTAAAGCACTTCTGACCAAAATGGAGGTATACTACTTCCAGACATCAAACTATCCTATACAACCATAATAATTAAAACAGCATGGTGCTGGAACAAAACAGACACACAGACCAATGGAATAGAATTGAGAAGCCAGAAACATAATCACACCTTTATGGACAGCTAATATACAACAGAGGAGCAAAATATATATACAGGAACAAGGAAAGCCTTTTATATAAATGGTGCTGGGAAAATTGGACTTCATAGGCCAAAAAATGAAACTAGATCATTATATCATACTATACATGAAAATCAACTCAAAATGAATAAAAGACATGGATGTAAAACCTGAGGCCATGAAATACATAGAAGGAAACATAGGTAAATACTCCGTGACACAAATTTCAGAAACATTTGCAGACTCATCTCTAGTAGCAAAGAAAATAAAGGAGAACATAAACAACTTGCACTATATCAAATTAAAAAGCTTCTGTACATTGAAAGAGACAATGACAAAAACAAAGAGACATCCTATCAAATGGAGAAGAGTTTTGCACACCACACATTTGATAAGGGATTGATATCAAAGCTCTACAAAGCACTTATACAGCTCAAAAAAAATCAATACAATAAAAAAAATAGCCCACAGAGCTAAATAGGCACTTCTCCAAAGAAAACATGCAGATGGCCTTATGAAAAAATGCTCAATATCACTTATCATCAGGGAAATGCAAATCAAAACAAGAATGAGATACCCCCTCACACCTGTGAGAATGCCCTACATTAAAAATAGCACAAACACACTGGAGAATACAAATGATGTCAAATATAATTAATTAAATTTAAAAAAAGAATAGCACCATGTTTTGTCCTCTCTGTACCCCCCCCCAAAATTTTAGATCAGTTAACAAAAATTGATTCACTGAGAGGACAAATGGAAGAAAAAAAATAGCACAAGTGCCATTGAGGGTGTGGAGAAAAAGGAACCCTCTTACACTGTTAGTGGGAATGTAGACTGGTCCAGTCCCTATGCGAAGAAGTGTGAAGAGTCCCCAAAAGACTAGAAATAGACTTACCATATGACCCAGCAATTCCACTACTAGGTATCTATCCAATGAGCACAAAATACTAATTTAAAAGGAGAATCTGCACTCCTATGTTTATAGCAGCACTATTTACAATAGCCCAGATGTGAAAACAACATAAATGCCCAAAAACAGATGATCAGGACAATGTGATGCATATACACAATGGAATATTATCAGTAATCCAAAAAGATACTTGGGGCCTCCCTGGGGTTAAGTCAGCAGCACGATGAAAGTATCTGCAGCCACAGCAGCAGATTGCTGGCCAGGGAGCAGACCCACATGGCACAGCACACCTCTCCTGTCCTGCCCGCTGCTCCCCTCAGCAGTATATTTCAGTAGACCTACCTGTTCTGCTCCCTGCTCTGTCTCTGGTGATTATCTCACCCCCGGCACCACTGGCCTGTACATCAGTTCTTGTATGCATAAATAAAAATAAATATCAGGGAAAAGGGAAGGAGTGGGATAAAGGGCAGGATGGGGAGAGAACAAGGGACTTAGATGATGGTGCATGGGTGCATTGGTGGTAGAAACTCAATGGGGACTACATCGAGAAAGAAAGCAAACATTGTAAAAAAAATTAGAAAATAAATAAATCTTTAAAAAAAAAAGATACTAATGTCATTTGAGGTAACATAGATGGAACGGGAAGAGATTATTATTCTAAGCAAAGTGAGCGAGAGGAGAAAGATAATCACCAGGTGGCTTCATTTATGTGGAATCTAGAGAAGCCAAATGAAGGGTCAAAGACAAACCCTAAGACTGACTCTGAAAGCATACCATAGATGTGAGGTGCTCAGGAGGGATGGGGGAGTGCGCGGAGCCAGAGAGAACAGAGGACAGTGGGGGAGGAGAGCAAGTGGAATGTGGTGGAGGACTATGGGCACTGTAGTGCTGGGAAAGTTATGGTGACTGTACCTGGGGGAGAAATCCTGGGTTGTGAAAAAATAAACAAGTATGTTTTTTTAAAAAGTAGCATGTTACACACTCAAAAAACAATAAAAGTAAACGTCTCACCTCTTTTAATTTGGGATTGCAATGATTAAAATATTTAATTCTATTGCTAAGCAAATTTGCATAAGCAAATTCTAACCGTACCTATCCCTTTCGTTGGTCGTTTTTCAAGAGATTTGCTTGATAAATGCCAAGTATTATTTAATAATTTAAGTGTTCTGTTTCATAGCTATTCTTTCTATTGGCTACCCATCACTTCAGTCCATATAGCAAACTCTGCTATTTCCTTGTCTGCATCTAATGTTTTACTTCTGGTGGTTCCTTTTTTAAAATTTATTTATAATTCTTTAAATTTACACATATTTGACATCAATTGTAATCCCCATGTATTCCCCATCACCATAACACCAGTGCACCATCACCTCAGTCCCCCATGCTCCCATCTGCCCTCAGCCCTTCCCCTCTTCCCTCCCCACCAAGTGTCCCCAGTCTGTCCTTGTCTTTTCAATTTTGGTTTCTGTGTCTTTATTGCTGTTATTGTTATTATTGCTGTTCTTACTCCTTTCCTTGATCCTCCTTTGGTTCCCTTATGTTACTCCTAAGGGAGGAATCATCTGGTATTTTTCTTTTGCCTTCTGACTTGCTTCGCTAAGCATAATCCCCTCCAGATCCATCCATGTTCCCATGAATGAGTCTAGTTTTTCATTTCTGATTGCTGAGTAGTATTCCATCGTGTATATGTACCACAGCTTCCCGATCCACTCATCTGTTTTTGGGCATTTAATGGTTGTTTCCAGGTCTTACCTATTGTCAAGAGTGCTGCTATAAACATAGGGGTGCAGGTATTCTTTTGAATCAGTGTTTTTGTGTCTTGGGTATATTCCTAGGAGTGGGATTGCTGGATCATATGGAAGTTCCTTTCTTAGTAGATTGAGGAACTTCTGGCGGTTCCTAATTGGCACATGTCTATTGTTTTTTCTACCATTATTGAGTTTTCTCCCTTTTGCTGATGGCAGGGCTGCAGCATCAATATGCAGAGTTTCCAACTATCTCAGATCTCAACTATCCTGAAAAATTAATTTTTTAAAATAACAGAGAGTGGGATCCTTGTCATGTAGCTGATCTTGAAAGTATACCATAGATCTGAGATACTCAAGCTCTCTTAGAAGAGAAGCTTTCATGTTCTCATCATGGATTCTGATGCTAGCTGTGGGTTTGGCACATGCATCCTTTGTTGTGTTGTGGTATGTTCCCTCCATCCTGTTTTACTAAGAGTTGTTAATAAATACTGAATCTTGTCAAATGCCTTCTCTATAACTATTCATGTGATCATATGTGTCTTATCTTTTTTATATAGCTCATTGTCACAAGAGCGAGGTGGTATCTCAATGTAATTTTAATTTGCATTTCCCTCATGATAAGTGATGTTGAACATTTGTTCTTATGTCTATATGAATGTCTAAAGATTATATTCTTTAGAAAAGTGTCTATTTAGGGACTTTGTCCATTTTTAAATTGGGTCATGTGTTTCTTTGTTATTGGATTGTGTAGAAACTGTCAATTTTGGAGATTAATTGCTTGTCAGAACTGTGGTATACAAATATGGGCCATTCTCACTGGAGTGAAGTAGTATCTCATTGTGGTTTTTATTTGCATTTTCTTAATGATAAATGCTGTTGAACATTTTTGTCATGTGCTTATTGGTCACCTGTATGTCTTGCACTATATGAATTTAAAGGATGCAGTAAAAGTGGTCTTAAGAAGAAGGTAATGTAATATAATACAATAACAGTAAGAAGCAAGAAAATCTTCATTAAAACTTAACATTACACTAAAAGCACTTGAAAAGGAGGAACACAAGAGATCCAAAATTAGTAGAAAAAATGAAATAGTAAAAATAAGAATGCAAATCAATGAAATAGAAATTTTAAAAAATACAAAGGTCAATGAAACTAATAACTCATTCTTTGAGGTGATAAGCTACCTAGTCTATCTAGGATAATAAAGAAAGAAAAGAAGAGAGAAAACATTAATAAAAAGGAGAAATTACCACTGTTGGCATAGAAAAACAAAGGATCACAAACAACTATACCCCAATAAATTCAATAATCTTGAAAAAAATGGAACAAATTTGTAGAACAGTGTAGTTTACCAAAACTAAATAAGGAAGAAACAGGAGTTTAATAAAACAATCACAATCATGGGATTGCAATAATCAAAAATCTCTCCAAAAATAAAAATCTAGGATTAGTAGACTTTACAAGTGAATTTTTCAAACCTTTATAGAAGAACTTAGATGTCCAGCTTATTCAAACTGTTTCTAAAAATTTAAAAAGAGGCAATGTTCCCTAATGCATTTTATGAGGTCAAAATTACAATAATACTGAAGCCTAGTAAAGATAGCTCAAGGAAAGAAAATTATAGACTAATACTCTTGATATTGATGTGAAAATCTTCAATAAAATACTAGGGACCAAATTCAGCAATACATCATAAGACCCATACATCATGGCCAAGTGGGATTTATCCCAAGCAAGCAAGAATAGTTAATATATGTAAGTCAATCAATGTAATACACTAACAAAAGAAAGGACAATACTTATTATGATAACATCAGTAGATGCAGACAAAGTGCACAACAAAATACAGTATCCATCTATGATAAAAACTCTTAAGATGACAATAGAAGAAACCTACATCAACATGACAAAGGTCATGTCACAAGTTTACAGTGAATATGAAGCTTAATAGTGGAAAATTGATCTTCCTTTAAGGTCAGTAACAAGATGAGGATGTCCCTGTCACACTTCTGTTTAATTTAGTTTTAGAAATTTTAAGCTAGAGCAATTAGGTAACAATAGGAAAAAAACAGAAACCAGGTTGGAAAGGAAGTGAAACGATCATTATTTGCAGATACATGACTATCTATCTATCTATCTATCTATCTATATATATATATATACGTGTGTATATACTTATACATATATAGTCATATATATATATATATACATAGACTCCACCAAAAATCAAAAAAGCTCTTAGGAAAAAAAGTGAAAACAGGAAAGTGCCAAGTTACAAAACTAACATACAAATTTCTGTTACTTTTATATACAATAATCAATACAACAAATAATTTAATAAAATAATTCCATTCACAGTTGTATCAGAAAGAATCCAATACCTCAGAAATAACCTGAGGAAGTGACAGACATATACCTTAAAAATTAAACCCCACTACAAAAGAATTCAGAACAAAACACAAAGAGATAAAAAGACACCTAAGTATTCCTGCATGGGGAGAATCAATATAGTTAAAATAGCTATTCTACCACGTGGTTTTTAGATTTGATGTAATCCCACTAAAATTCCAATAATAATATTAAATAAATGAAGCAAAAATTGTTAAAATTTATATGGTCCCAAATAGCTAACGCAATCTTATTTGTAAGAAAAGAGACAAATGGAGATGTCATGTTACCTGACTATACATAAAGCAACAGTAAACAAAACATATGGTATTGAAATAAATGTAGTTACATGAATCAATGGAACATAATCAAGCCCAGAATAAAGCCACACATATATGAATACTTAACCTATGACACAGAAATTATAACCTGGGGGTTACAATTACAAAATGGGGAAAGGAGAGTCTTTAACAAGTGGTGCTGGGAAGACTGGACAGTCACACACAAAAAAATAAAATCATACCACTCTCAAATTCCATGCACAAAAATAATTTTCTAACTGGATTAAAGATTTAGAGATAAGACCACAATAAATAATAAAATACCTAGAAGAAAATATTGGTGATAACTTCATGACAGCAATGATAAAGATTTCTTGGAAACTTGATCCCTAAAACAAGGGCTATAAAAGCAAAAGTAAACAACTGGGATTACTTCACATTGAAAAGGTTCTGCATATCAAAAGAAAATGTAAGTAGGTTTTTCAAAGATTCTACTGAATGGGAATAGATATTCACACATCACACAACTGACAGGGGTTAAGAGCCAAGATATACAAAAGTGTATTTAATTTAACAAGAAAAAAAAACTAAAGAAAACCAATTAATAAATGAGCAGTGGATAGGAACAGACAATTCACCAAAGACAGTATCTGGAAGACCAATAGATATAGAGGAAAATGTTCGACATCACATCTAGTAAGAGAGAGGTATGTTAAAAACATGATGAGATACCGTCTCAACCTGTGAGAATGGCACATATTAAAAAGAACCCCAAGAACACGTGCTGAAGGGGATGTGGAGAAAGAGAAGTCCTATTAAACTATTGGTAGAACTATAAACTGGTAGAGCAATTTTGGCAAGTGATCTGGACTTACCTTAAAAACCTAAAAATGGAAATACTACATGATTCAGTAATCCCACTTTTGGGCATCTGTCCAGAGTATGAAAACTATAATTCAAAAACTTATATACTATACAATGTTTATTGTCGCACCATTTACAGTAACTAGAGCGTGGAAGAAACCCAAGTGTCCACTGACAGAGGATTGAATCAAGGATGTGGTATATCCACACAATGAACACCATTCAGCTGTGAGGAAAGATAGACTGTTACCATTCACAGCAAAAGGAAGGCGCTCAAGGGAATTATGTATAATAAACCAAGTCAGAATGACAAAGACAGATATTGGATATTTACCTATCCATGAATAAAACAAGGAATCATAGCAGATGATCTGACAAAACAAAACTTACAAAAACTTTCAGACACTGATAAATAAAGTGAGGTTTCTGAGGTTAACAGTAAGGGCAAAAGCAGAAAGGGTCAAGTGGGTATAAGAGATTGTGCTGGAGAAAAATCAAAGAAAAGATGTAAGTAATTGGGAAGATCTCTTGTATTCATGAATTAGAAGACAACATTATTAAAATGGCAATGCTCTTTACACTGATCTACCAATTCAATAAAAATTGACTTCTTCAGAAGGCAAAATACCAGATGGTTCCTCCCCTAGGAGGAATATAAGGGAAACAAATAAGGATCAAGGAAAGGAATAAGAACAACAATAATAATAATAACAACAAGAAAGACACAAAAACCAAAAATGAAAAGACAAGGACAAATTGGGGACACTTGGTGGGGAGGGGGCAGAGGGAGGGCTGAGGGCTGACGGGAGCATGGGGGACTGAGGTGATGGTGCACGGGTGATATGGTGATAGGGGAATACATGGGGATTACAATTGATGTCAAATATATATAAATTTTAAAAAATGAAAAAAAATTGACTTCTTTGTAAAAATTGACAAGCTGCTCCTAAAATTCTTAAAGAAATTTAAGGAGCTCAATATAATCTTGAAGAAAAATAAAGCTGCCAGATTCATACTTCCTGTTTTCAAAACTTTCTACAAAACTACAGTAATCAAGAATGTGTGTTACTGACATAAAAATAGGTGTACATTGATGGAAAATAGGTGTACATAGAATCAGAGGTCCAAAAATATACTTCACATTTTTGGTTAGTTGGTTTTGATAAGGATGCCAAATAAGTCAATGGAGGAAAGAATAGTTTTTCAACAAATTGAGCTGGATATATCCACATGCAAAATACTGAAGTTGGACACTTACTTCACACCATATAAAAAAGTAACTCAAAATTGGTCAAAGATGAAATAGGTATAAGAAGTAAAACTATAAAACTATAGAAGAAAGCTGGCATAAATCTTTATGACCTTGGACTTTGTGATGGTTTCTTAAATAAAATAAACCAAAATCATAAGAACAAAATAGACAAATTGTACTTCATTCAAATTTAAATTAAAAAGTCAATCCAGGGCCTCCCTGGTGGTGCAGCGGGTTAAGCAGCACACTATGAAGCAAACCGCAGCCACTGCAGCACGAGTTCGATCCCTGCCCCTGACCAGGGAGGGGACCCACATGGCGCAGCAGACCTCTCCAGCCTTGCCCACTGCGCCCCTCAGCAGTGTGTTTCAGTCAGTCTGCCTGTTCTGTTCCCGGCTCTGGTGAATCCTCTCACCTCCCTGGGCTCTGGCCTGTACCCCACCTCTTGTATGCATAAATAAATAAAATCTTTTAAAAAAAAAAGTCAATCCATACGACAGAGAACATTTGCAAATCATATATTTGATGAAGGACATGAACTTAATATATGGAAAAACTTCAACAACTCAGTCATCAATATGAATGACCCAATTTTATTTTTTTATTTATTTTTAAATTTTTTTTCTTTTTCTTTTTTTAAATTAGATTTATTTAGTTATTTTTTACATCATTTGTAGTCCCCAGGGAGTTCCCACCACCATTCCACCCGTGTGCCATCACCTCAGACCCTGTGCTCCTTCTACCCTCATCCCCATCTTTGCCCTACCGCCCCTCCCCCCCATAGTCCCTTTAGTTTATCTTTGACCTTCTGGTCTCGTTGAGTTTGTTGTTGTTGTTCGTTTGTTTGTTTTTGGTTGTAATTGCCCATTTCTTTGAGCTTATTCTTCCTTTTTTTTTTTTTTTTTGGTAGTTGTTGCTTTTTTCACATGACCCAATTTTAAAACAGGCAAAGGACTTGAATAGATATTGCTCCAAAGAAGATATAAAAATGGCAAATAAGCATAGAAAAAGTTGCTCAAGATCAGCCATCAGGAAAATACAAATCGAAGCCAAAATGATATTCAATAATAAATATTGATAAGTATGTTGAGAAATTGGAACTCACTACATTACTAATGATAAATTTGAATGGTGAAACTGGTGTGGAAAAAAGTCTGACAGAATTACCATAAAATCTAGCATTTCTACTCCAAAGCATATACCCAAGAGAACTGAAAACATATATTCACTCAAAATCTTGTACACAAATATTCATACACCATTATTATAATAGCCAAAATACAGAAAAACCTGAATATCAATCAGCTGAAGTATGGATAAACAAAATATTGCATAGCCATATAGCAAAAATTTATTCCGCCATTAAAGGGAATTAAACCCTAGTTCATGCTTAAACATGGATAACTATTTATTTATTTATTTATTTCCTACAATGTTTACTTTCTTTTCTAGGTGTAGTCCCCATAGAATTTCCAAATTTCCACCAATTCACCCGTGCACCATCACCATAGTCCCTTGTGCTTTTCCTGTCCCTGCCTTGATCAAAATCCCTCCCTCTTCACTGCAGCATGTCTCTGATTTGTAGTTGTCTGTCTATTTTTGTTTTGTGATTTTTTGTTGTTGTTGGTGGTGGTGGTGTTACTGTTACTATTTTTTCCTTGATCCCCTATATTCCTCCTATAAGTGAGACCAACCAGTATTTTTCTTTTTTCCTTCTGACTTATTTCACTGAGCATAATCCCTTCAAGCTCCATCCATGTTGCTGTGAATGGCACTAGTTTATCTTTTTTGATTGCTGAATATTATTCCATTGTGTATATATACTGCATCTTCTTGATCCAGTTGTTTATTTTTGGGTTGATTCCAAGTCTTACCTATTATAAATAGTGCTGTAATACACATAGGGGTGCATGTATTCTTTTGAATTAATGTTTTTGTGTCCTTTGGCTAAATCCCTAGAAGTGGGATCGCTGGGTCATATGGTAGCTCCATTTTTAGTAGACTGAGGAACCTCCATACAGATTTCCATAGAAGTTGGAGTAGTTTGCATTCCCACCAGCAGTTTAGTTAAAAGTTCAACATTAAACCGAAAAGTGAGTTTTTATCTTTTATATCAATCATAAAGTTGAAAGAAATTTTAAGGGGATACTTATTCCATTAGCTTTTTTCATTCACTAATTTATTGTGTATCAATTTTTTTCTTTATTTATATATATTTGACATCAATTTTGGTCCCCATGGGTTTCCCACCACCATTTCACCAGTGCACCATCACCTCAATCCCTTGTGCTCTTTCTGCCCTCATCCCATTTGTTGTGTTGTGGTTTTTTTTATTATTAATCTTTTCCTTGGTCCCTTTTGGGGTATCTCTTTTCTGGGTAATGTCTCTTGCTATACATTAAAATTAAATGTTCTTTAATTTGATGTAGTCTCAGATGTCTACCTTTTCCTTCACTTTCTTTGCTTTAGGTGATGTGTCTTTAAAGATGTTACTGAGATGTTTGTCATGAATTGTTTTGCCTATATTTTCTTCTATATATTTTATGTTTCCAGGTCTTATGTCTAAGTTTTTGATCCATTTTGGTTGGTTTTTGTGTATGGTGAAAGGCAGTAGTCTAGCTTCATTCTTTTGCATGTAGCAGTCCAGTTTTCCCAGCACCATTTATTGAACAAACTGGAAGACCAATAATTTCTTTTTTTTAAGGTTATTTTGTTTTGTTTTTTAGATTTATTTAATTATATTTGACATCATTTGTATTCCCCATGGAGTTCCCACCACCATTTTTCACCCGTGCACCATCACCTCAGTCTCTTGTGCTCTTTCTGCCCTCATCCCCGTCTTTGCCCTCCCGTCCTCCCCCCTCCATGGCCCCTTTGGTTTATCTTTGACCTTTTGATCTTGTTGAGTTTTTTCTTTTTTTGTTTGTTTTTGGTTGTAATTGCCCATTTCCTTGCACTAACTCTTCTTTTTGTTGTTGTTGTTGTAGTTGTTGCTCTTTCACATTCCTCCTAAAAGTGAAGCCATCCGATATTTTTCTCTTGCCTTCTGACTTGTTTCACTGAACATAATTCCTCCTAGCTCCATTCATGTTTCTGTAAATGGCCCTAGTTTGTCATTTTTGATTGCTGAATAATATTTCATTGTGTATATGTACCACATCTTCTTGATCCAGTCATCAACTTTTGGGCATTTGGGTTGTTTCCAGGTCTTACCAATTATAAATAGTGCTGCAATAAATATAGTGGTACAGGTGCTCTTTTGGATCAGTGTTTTTGTGTCCTGTGGGTAGATCCCAAGGAGCGGGATTGCCGGATCGTATGGTAGTTCCATTCCTAGTAGACTGAGGAACCTCCATATGCCCTTCCATAGTGGTTGGATTAATTTGCATTCCCACCAGCAGTGTAGTAGGGTTCCTTTTTCTCCACATCCTTTTTTTTTTTTAAAGATTTATTTATTTATGCATACAAGCACTGGGGTACAGACCAGAGGTGCAGGGGGCGAGAGAATCCAGTAGACAGAGTGGGCAACAGAACAGTCAGATCCAGATGGACGAAACACACTGCTGAGGGGAGCAGCGGGCGAGGCAGGAAAGGTCTGCCGCGCCATGTGGGTCCCCTCTCTGGCCAGCAGCAGGGATCGAACTCGTGCTGCAGTGGCCACGGTTTGCTTCATAGTGCGTTAACCCATAGTGCTTCATAGTGCTTAACCCACTGCGCCACCAGGGAGGGCCCTTTCTCCACATCCTTACCAGCATTTGTTGTTGTTGGGTTTTTTTATATGTGCCATTCTTACCGGTGTAAGGTGGTACCTCATTGTGGTCTTAATTTGCATTTCTCTGATTATGAGGGTTGTTGAGCATTTTCTCATGTGCCTGTTGGCCATGTGTATGTTCTCTTTGGTGAAGTGTCTTTTAAGTTCTTCTGCCCATTTTTTTACTGGGTTTTTTTACTTTATTTTTCTTGAGCCTTATGGGTTCTTTGTATATCTTTGTGATCAGACCCTTGTCTATTATATGGAGCGCAAAGATTTTTTCCCAGTCAGTGGGGTGTCTCTTTGTTTTAATGTTTCCTTTGCTGTACAGAAGCTTGTTATTTTGATGTAGTCCCATCTGTTTATCTTCTCTCTCATTTTTATTGCTTTGGAGGATGCAACTTCAAAAGTGCTATTGAGATGTATGTCTTGCAGCGTTTTACCTATGTTTTCCTCTATATATTTTATAGTTTGGGGTCTTACCATTTAGGTCTTTTATCCATTTTGAGTTGATTTTTGTACATGGTGTGAGATACTGGTCCAGATTCATTTTTTTGCTTATGGTGGACCAGTTCTGCCAGCACCATTTATTGAATAAGCTATCTTTGTCCCATTGCAGATTCTTTGCTCCTTTGTCAAAGATCAGTTGTCCATAGTTGTGTGGTTTTACTTCTGTGCTTTCTATAGGTTTCATTAGTCTGTGTGTCTAAGACTGATACTTTTTTTACAAAATTTGATCTACAAAAAGATGTGGTATATATACAAAATGGATTGATATTCATTAATAAAAATTAATATTCATTAATAAAAAAAAGATAAACTCATGCCATTCACAGCAACATAGATGGAGCTTGAGGGGATTATGCTCAGTGAAATAAGTCAGAAAATATCAGATGGTTTCACTTATAGAAGGAACATAGGAAAAACAAACAAGGGTCAGGGGAAAAAGGACAAAAATAGCAGCAAAATATAAATCAGAAGCATTCAACTGGGGAGGGGGAGGGAACACTTGATCTAACAATCACACTCATTATTTACCTAGAGGAGTTGAAAACTGATGTCCACACAAAGCCTACCCATAGACCTGTATAGCAGATTTACACATAATTGCCAAAACCTGGAAGCAACCAAGATGTGTCTCAGGATACGTAAATGGATAAACACTGGTACATCCAGAGGAGATGCTATTCAGTACTAAAGAGAAACAAGCCATCAAGTCATGAAAATGCATGGAGGAGCTTAAATGAACATCAGTAAGTCCCAAAAGGCCACATGATGTGTGATTCCGACCACACGGCATTCTGGAAAAGGCATGGAGCTGAAGCTAAGAAGATGGGGATGGCAGGGGGTGGAGGGGGGAAGGGATGACCTAGTTGGTGGGTCCTCGCCTTGGTGCGACTCAAAAACACACACAGGGAGAAACAACAAAACAGGGTTTATTTTCAGGGACTAAGAAAAGGGAGAGAGAAGGAAATTATAAGCTGGCAGCAGCCAGTGCATTTTGTCCAACCCCAGACAGCGTGGAGGGGGGGGGCAGCGGGAGCCGAGCACTCGCAGAAGGTGGCGCTTGCCTCTGATGAGAGCCTGAGTGGGCCTGATAGGAAGCCTCGAGCCCAGGGGCAGACTGGGAAAGCAGCTCGCAGGCCGTCTGAAGTGGCCAGAGGACCAGACAGTGGCGAAGAGGGAAGAGAGGCAGGTCTGGCTGCAGAGACCTAAGCTCAAGCTGACACAGTCCACCAAGAAGGGAGGCCATCTGTACTCTCGCTTTGAAAGATTTCTTTTTTTTTTTTTAAGATTTATTTATTTATGCATACAAGCACTGGGGTACAGACCAGAGATGTGGGGTGGTGAGAGGATTCACCACAGAGAGCAGGGAGCAGAACAGGCAGATTGACTGAAATACACTGCTGAGGGAAGCAGTGGGCACAGCAGTGAGGTCTGCTGCGCCATGTGGGTCCCCTCTCTGGGCAGCAGCAGGGATCGAACTCGTGCTGCAGTGGCTGCGGTTTGCTTCATAGTGCGTTGCTTAACCCACTGCGCCACCAGGGAGGCCCAGCTTTGAAAGATTTCACAGTCACTCTGCTCCTCATGCTCAGCAGGGTTTGGAGCCTGGAAAACTCCACTTTCCACCTTGGAGTGCCCCACCACCACAC
>JAGFMF010011455.1:1244298-1257410 GCA_019455555.1 Galemys pyrenaicus
CACCACCACCCACCCCCCCCCCCCCCCGCCGCCTCTGAGGGTCCTCAGTTACAGCCCTCTCTCTGGGTTACAGGGCGGGGCCAGGCTATGTCCCAAGCCCTAACCCTGACCCTCTGCACTGATCCTGCGCCCTGCGCAGCCACAGGGGCCACCTCCGAGACTCGGCCCCTGAGGGGAGAGAGCCCACTTCACAGTCTCACCCTCCTGACCTTGCAGCGGTGGCTCCAGCAGCCACTCTGGTGCTGGAGACCCAAGTGGTGGTCTGGGTCTGCCCCAGGCTGTCTGTGTGGCTGATGGTTTCATGCTCCACGCATTGCCACAGAGCACCCAGGTGACCTGCAAGGCCACTGGCTCCAGCTGCAGCATGGCCCACTGAGACCTGACGGGCTGGCAGGTGCCAGGGAGCACAGGAGGCCCTTGGGCGGGGCAGTCACAGAGTGGGGCAGCGGCTGCTGCAGGCCTGCTGGATTGGCTCGGAGGCCGCTCCAGACATCCGCCTCAGGGAGCCACGCGCAGAGCCCAAGATCACTGCATTCTTGGCCTCTAGGAACAAAGCTGCTTGTGGGGGAGCCAAAGCAGGGCCTGGGCTGGGGCCTCAAGCTGGTGCTGAGTCCCAGGTGGACGGGATCAGGCACAAGCCAGGCTGAGCCTCCCACGTGCCTGCTGGCCCTGGCTCGGCAGCCTCTCTGGGACCACAGGAAGCAGCGGCTGAGGTTACCCCCCTTCTTGCAGTGAAAAGATCAGTAGTTGCCTAGGGTTGAGGGGGAGGGAGGGATGAATGAGTGGGGCACAGAGGATTTTTAAGGCAATGAAAAACTTTGTATGATACGATGATGTTAAATACATATCATTATACATTTGTCCAAACCCACAGAATGCTCAACACCAAGACTGAACCCTAATGTAAACTTTGGAGTTCAACGGTAGTGATGCATCAGTGTGTTTGCAGCAATTGAAATTAATGTGCACTGGGGGGGGGGGGGCACTCTGATAGTGGGGAAGGCTTTCGTTGGGTGGGGGCAGGGAGTATATGGGAAACCTCTATGCTTTCTGCCCAAATTCGCTGTGGACCTAAAACTGCTCGTTTTAGAATTTATTAAAATCTATTAAGCTTTTTTCCTTTTAAAGGAGTTAATGTGAGGTTCAGAGGCTGCCCCAGCCTGGGGCTGGCTGCCACGGCCCTGGGAACACAGGGGCAGACTCCAGCTGCTCTGCGTGGTAGGAGGTGAGCCCAGCAACAGGGCCTGTGCCTGCAGCTGCCTCGGAGAGTGTCGCTGCGCCAGCTGTTCCTGCTCACCTTGTGCCTGCCAAGGTTTGCTGCCTCACCTGGCCTCCCCGGCACAGGCCCCCTCCTCAGCAGGTGCACGGTGACCCACCTGGAGTTGGGGTTACTGTCCCGAGGAAGGTCCAGGCAAAGTTCCTCCTCTGAAAGACCTTGCTCTTTCCCTAGATATGTGTCTTTGGGAGCTGTAACTGGGCAATTCCACTAGATTCCATGGAAGGAGCCCCGAGCATGCAGATCCCGCTGGGCTTGGGAGGGGATGCCGTGTCCCCCTGGATGATCTGGGAAGCTTGCGATCTCCCCTCTGAGAGATGAGCCTGGAATCTCCTTCACAGAGCTCTGCAGAGTCAGTGCACTGGCTGATCTTGTCACCTGGAATGTGGATTTGCTTGAGATTCTATAACCTCTTGGCCTTCTACCCCAGTTTGTTGGGGGAGGAGGAGCACACACTTTATATCAGTGTTTTGCTTTCTTTTCTGGAAATAAGTTGAGGCACCCATCCCATGCCTGGGTATTCCTGGTGACCTAACAAGGCAAGTATCTGGTAGGTATAAAGCAGCCTATTTGGAACTACCATATGATCCAGCAATCCCGCTTCTAGGGATTTACCCAAAGGACACAAATCATTAATTCAAAAGAATACATGCACCCCTATGTGTATCACAGCGCTATTTATAATAGGTAAGACTTGGAATCAACCCAAATGCCCGAAAATAGACAACTGGACCAAGAAGATGTGGTTCATATACACAATGGAATATTATTGAGCAATTGAAAAATACAAACTAAAGCCATTTATAGAAATATGGATGGAGTTTGAAGGGATTATGCTCAGTAAAATAAGTCAGAAGGAAAAAGAAAAATACTGGATGGTCTCACTTATAGGAAGAATATCGGGGATCAGGGGAAAAACAACAACAACAAAACAAAACAAAAATAAACAGACAACTACAAAACAGAGACATTCTGCAGGGAAGAGGGAGGGATTAGGATTAAGGCAGGGACGGGAAGAGCATAAGGGACTATGGTGACAGTGCATGGGTGAATTGGTGGTGGGAATTCTATGGGGATTGCACCTAGAAAAGAAAGCAAACATTGTAAGAAAAAATAAATATAATTAAAAATAAATAATTTTTAAAAACAGCCTCTACGGGGGTCTCCCTGGTGGTGCAAGGGGTTGCGCACTCACTATGGGGTTTCCACACAATCGCAGCGCCAGTTGGGTCCCTTGCTGGGTTGCTGACCCACATGGTGCAGCAGACCTCTCCTACCTCCCTCTGCTCCCCTCAGCAGTGTATCACCTGGTCTGCTCCCCACTCTGTCTCTGGTGAATCCTCTCACCCCCCACACCTCTGGCCTGTACCCCAGCTCTTGTATGCATAAATAAATAAAATCTAAGAAAAAAAATAAAACAACCTATTTGAGCTGGAGTGCAGGGCTAAAGGGGATGGGGCCTTGGAGAAGTTCCCGGAGATTGGGAAGCCCGGCTGGGCTTCCAGGAGGGAGCTGGGTGCTGCCTGGGCGCGGGGCAGCCTGTGCACATAGGGCCTGCTTGGTGGCAGGGCAGCTGTACGTTCCTCTGCTTAGTGGAAATCCCTCTTTCAGCCATACATTGTGTTCGACTCGGCTATGTTTTTCTTGGCTTTAATGAACAGGATTAGTTGCACTCTTTGTAATTTTTGGAATTGAAGGTATTTTTAACAAATGCAGTCAGTATCGTGGGAACATCCTGAAGTGGCCGGCGTGGCTATAGTCTAAAGTCAGCCCCATCCCACCTCCAGCCTTCCTCCCTGAAGAGAGTTAAGTCACTGGATGGGATTTCTATTTTTGTTCATTTAGGTTTCAAACTGAAGTGACTAGAACTGAGGAAGTTGGCATTCCCCGACAGTTATGTCGACTTCTTTTTTTTTTTCAATATCTATTTTTTTATTAATATAAAATATTTTAAAATTTACATATACTTGCCATTAATTGTAATCCCCATGCATTTCCCATCACCATCTCACCAGTGCACCATCACCCCAGTCCCCCATGCTCCCATCTTCCCTCAACCCTCCCCCTCCCCTCCCCACCAGGTGTCCCCAGTCTGTCCTTGTCTCCTCATCCTTGGCTTCTGTGTCTTTATTGCTGTTATTGTTATTATTATTGTTCCCATTCCCTTCCTCGATCCTCCTCCTGCCCCAACCTATGAAAGTGAGATGGGGGAACAAAGGTCCCAACCACAAAGCATGTTTCAGGTGGGGCAAATAGGAGGGCCAGTGGCCCTGCCCCTACCAGCCAGATGGGGGTCCCAGCCCTAGCCTGCTCGGGAACAAGCCGGCAGAAATGAATATAGCAACAAATTATAGAGCAACAAAACCGAACTAGGAATGTGTATTAGGAAGGTAATTTGTTGCATAACGAATGACCACAGATTTAGTGGCTTAAAATAGCACGTGCACATGACCTCAGTCTCCATGGCTCAGGAATTTGGCCATGGCTTAGCTGGGTCCTCAGCTCGGGGTCTCCTCAGAGTTTCAGTCAAGGGGTTGGCCGAAGTCTCATGCGAAGGTTCTACCAGGTGGAATCCCCTCCCAAGCCCATATATGTGATCATTGGCAAGAGCCAGTTCCTTGTGGACCATCGGACCCAGGCCCAACATGGCAACTTGCTTCATCAAAGCTCACAAGGGGGAGTCTGGATCTCTTATAACCTGATCCCAGAGTGAGCCCCCTCAGTGTACTTGCATCCTGATGGTTAGAAGTTACTCGAGGAGCACGAGGAGCACGACTCACACCAGGATTCCAGGAGTGGGCCCAGGGGGCCATCATAGATGCTGTCTGCCACATAAGGATATAAACACGGCAGTGCCCAGTGCTGATGTGCACGTCCATCTCAGGCACGGTGATTGGCACAAACTTCTCAGGAAGTGCTTTGACTCCTAGTCCAGAGGGAGAGCACCAGAGGAAGTCCTGACTCAGGATCCTCTAGCAACCACCTAACTGCTCTGACCCTCAGCCTCCTCTTAGCATGCAGATAATGGCAACTGCCATTGTTCAAATTCTCTATCTCTTTCATTCCTTCACTGTCATTTTAGCGATGGTTGAGGATGGAGCCAGGATTAGCCCAGCTATGTTGAAATCTGAAGTTCCAATTGTTTTATCCATCACTTGAATAATTATGTTGTCTATGCAGAGTTCCTCTCTAAGTCTGCAATTCCCTTTTCTGTAGGATATGCAACTCAAACCTTTGTTTCCAAATGAATAGAAGTTGTCCCAATATTATGAGCGAGTATGATCACTTTTCTGGCTGCATGAATAACAGTTTTGAAAATGTCAAGTACATCTTTTGGTTCTTGTGGGTTGATTTTCTGAACTGAAATTACTGGGTCAAAATCATGAGTATTTGCACTGCTGGTGGGAATGCAAGCTAATCCAACCACTATAAAAAGCTGTATGGAGTTCCTAAAATAGAGCTAATACAATTAAATAAATCTAATAAAAAATAAAAATAAAAATAGAGCTACCATATGACCCAGCAATTCCACTCCTAGGGATCTACACAAAGGACACAAAAACACTAATTCAAAAGAATAACTGTACCCCTATGTTTATTGCAGCACTATTTATAATTGGTAAGATGAGGAAACAACCCAGATGTTCAAAAATAGATGACTGGGTCAAGAAGTGTGGTACATATACACAATGGAATATTATTCAGCAATAAAAAAAGATAAAATAGAGTCACTTGTAGAAACATGGATGGAGCTAGAAGGGATATGTTCAGTGAAATAAGTCAAAAAGCAAAAGAAAAATATCAGATAGTTTCACTTTTAGGAGGAATATAAAGGAACCAAAAAAAAAAAAAGGCTCAAGGAAGAACAATAGTAAAAAATAAATCACAACACAACAAGAACAAGAAGACAAAGACAAATCAGAGGCACTTACTGGGGGGAGAGAGGAGAGAGGGACTGGGTTGAGGGCAGAAAGAGCACAAGAGACTGAGGTGATGGTGCACTGGTGAAATGGTGATGGGAACGCCGTGGGGACTACAAATGATGTCAAATAAATATAAATAAAGAGGAAAAAATAAACTTGGGACCCTCACTGGGTTTATTCATGCCCCTCCCCCCCAAAGTCATGAGTATTTGGAACTTCCTAGTCATATTATGAGCCACTTTCCCAAAAGCGTGCAGCCGCGGGTAGGGGAACAGCGCTCGCTTGCGCTGGAGCACCAAACTCCAAGCCAGACCAATGCGGCCTCAGCAGCTGCTGCCTCTTGCTGCAGCCTCCCTGTCCCGAGCTTCCCTGCTCCCGTCCGGCTGGGCCACGGAGGCCGTTGCTGCAGGATCCAGGGCCCCTCTCCCACAAGCTGTGCCAAGCTCTGCTGCCAGGCACCCACTGCACTCATGGGGGAAGATGGAGCTTTTCCACGCCACCCTCTATTGTCCTGAATGAGGAATATGGGAACAAGGGGCAAAATGGAGTTACCATGTAAACTTTAAAAGGGGCTTATGGGACCTGGCTGCTCTCTTTTGGCTGGCTCATAGCATCTGCTTCTGCTTCTCCTCTGCGAGTAGATGGCATCTAGTCAGGTGAAGGCAGCTCCCCTTGCCCTCCAGTCTCCGGGACTACAAGCCTCTCTTCCAGCCTCTTCTTCACATGTGGCTGGCTCCCTCTTGTCTCCTGGCTTCAGCAGATGGCCCAGCTCTCTCCATGCACAGCCAGCATGGCCAGATCCAACTTGCCCTTTGGCCTCTATATATGGCCAGCCCTCTCTGTGTGCAGCCAAGAACACGCAGGTCTCTGGCCTCTGAGGTATGGATGCCACCCTTCTCTGTACCCCAAAGGACCAGACTCCCATCATGGTGTTCTCCAATCTACCTCCCTATGTTCCGACCGTTCTGCCACCACATGGACAGCAAATCTCTAGGACAGAAAGTCTATGTCATAAAGCCTTGGGGAGGGACCTACACTTGCTCCACACACATCTCCAACCCCAGTACCTGTTCCAGAGGTCTTAGCCGGCAGGGGCCACAGAGCCCACAGAGCCCTGACCAGTCCCAATCATGATCTGGTCAGGTTCTGCCACCAGGGGGCAGTGTGGTCTGTAGGCATTTACTCTCCCTAACCCTCTGCCTTCCTGACCAGGACGCAGTCCCCACGTCCTGGTGGACACTGGTAGCTCAGACCTAGAAGTGACTTTCTATTGTCTTGGGAACGCTCAGGTGTCTACTGAAAGAGAGGCAGCCAGGGGAAGCTGAAGCACAATCTCCAAGCCTATCTGCACTGCTTTGCGGACAGGGCTGTATGAGAGTCACAGAAAGAAGAATGTTTCATTTGTTTGTTTGCTTGTTTTTTAAGTATTCTATTTATTTATGCATATAAGAGCTGGGGTGCAGGCCAGAGGCATGGGAGTGGTGGTGAAAAGATTCACCAGTGACAGAGTGGGGAGCAAAACAGGCAGATCGACTGAAATACACTGCTGAGGGGAGCAGCAAGAGAGCCAGGAGAGGTCTGCTGGGCCATGTGGGTCCCCTCCCTGGCCAGGGATTGAACTTGCACTGCAGTAGCTGCAGAAGCCCCACAGTACTGTGCTCAACCCCTTGAGCCACCAGGGAGGACCAAGAATGTTTTTAAAAACACAAAAATTTCTGCTCTTGGAAAAATGAGATAGAAATATGTTTCCCCATTCCTCCAGCTATGCACAACTGAAAACCCTAGGCATTATTAATATAACAAATACGAAAAAATGCTGAAAGGTGTAGAGGAAAGAAGGCAGGCGACTAGGGCACTTAGAACCCTGGGAATGATGGGGTAATGGATTCCCTAGGTTTTTGTCTCATATATCTCACAATGGAGCTGAAGAAATCAACAGCCGAGAAATGTCGATAGACACAGACAAAAGTAACCCTGAGAAAATCTGCTCTGTTTACCCAAAGGACCAGGAAGGAACAAGAAAAATAAATTGAAGACAATGACCACTCCACTCCAAGTAACACCATGAAAATTCCATGGCTGCACCCCACCTTCCCCCAGCAAAGGCCTAGACTCCCACTGAGAAGCTGTACCAAGATACACCAACCTCCCAGCCCTAGAATGCTATTGGGCAGGGCAAACAGGGACCAGGGATGGCTGTCCCCACTGACTTGTAACAAGCATCCCATCGTGCAGAGGAGACCACAGGGGGAACTAAACTCCTCTCCCCACCTGATACCCTGCCTGCTCCCTGCCAGGCTGTGTCAGAGGAGTGAGTGTAGAAGCCAGGACTTTCACCCCTCAACAATAACAGGGCTTCCCCGACATAGCGCCAGCAGAGGCCACACAGAGAGCCAGAACCCTGGTCAGAGTAGAGAGAAGGATGTCAGTGGACGGAGTGAAAAACTTGGACTTACTCTCAATTTACAGCAAAACGTGCCTGAGCACATACTTTTTTTTTTTTAAGATTTATTTATTTATGCACACAAGCACTGGGGTACAGGCCAGAGGTGTGTTTGGGGGGTGAGAGGATTCACCACAGAGAGCAGGGAGCAGAACAGGCAGATCAACAGAAGCACACTGCTGAGGGGAGCAGCGGGCACAGCAGGAGAGGTCTGCTGCGCCATGTGGGTCCCCTCCCTGGTCGGGGGCAGGGATCGAACTCGTGCTGTAGTGGCTGCAGTTTGCTTCATAGTGCATTGCTTAACTCACTGAGCCACCAGGGAGGCCCCAGCACATACTTTAAAAACCAAAGCTAAGGAGCACGAGGAAGTGGTGGGTATGTGCATTACCTTGAGGATGGTTCCACAGGCGTATACGTATGTCAAGACTCATCAGATTATACAATTTAAATATGTGCAGTTTCTTGTATATCAATTATATCTCAAGAAAGTTATTTTAAACCAAACTGAAATTTAAATAAAACCCAGAGTCTGTCTTAAATATGAGAGTTTCCAGGTTTCAATATAACATCATTCATCATACTAAGGACCTCTTAGTATAGAGAAACCATTGAATGAAACTGAATAAAGGACAATCCATAGATGTTAACACTGAGGGAGAGCAAGGTTAGAATTATCTAACAAATATTTTAAGACAACCATCATAAAAATTCTTCAATAAGCAATTATAAACATACCGGAAACAAATAAAAATATAATAGAAAACTTCTGTTTTTTTGTAAAGCAAATAAATAGAGGCTTGGCTATGAAATAAAAGATATAAAGAAATTAGAATGGAAATTTTAGAAGAAAAATACAATAAGTGAAATATAAACTCAGTGGACAGATTCAACAGCAGAATTAAGGGGACAGAGTAAAGAATTCATGACCTGGAAGATAGCACATTAGAAATTACTCAGTCTGAACAACAGAGAGAAAATAGACTGGGAAAAAATGAAATGGAGCCTCAGGGATATGTGAGACTAAAACAAAAGATCTAATGTTCATGTCATTGGAATTTGGGATGCAGAGAAGAAATAAAAGATAAAGAACTCCAAGATGTGATGGCTAAAATTTCCCAGATTTGGCAAAAGACATAAACCAACAGATTCAAGAAGCTGAATGAGTCCCAAATAAAGTATACCGAGAGTAATCAATGCTAACTTACATCACAGTTAAACTTCTAAAAATTAAAGAAAGTAAATGAAAGCTTGAAAGCAGCTAGAGAAAGCAACACTATCCCTACAGAGGACAAACATTATGAATTACAGTAGTTTTCTCATCAGAAATGATGGAAGCCAGAAGGAAATGGCACAGTAGTTTTCAAGTGCTGAAAGAAAGAGCTATCAATCCAGAATCTATATATTTCCAGGATCTGGAAAAATCAACACATTCTCAGGTGAAGGAAAACTAAGAATTTATTGCCAAAATACCTGCCCAAAAAGGATCGCTAAAAGAAGTCATATAAATTTAAAGGAAACAATGAAAGAAGGAACTTTGGAATGTCAGGAAGGAAAAAAGAACACAACAAAATATGAATAAATATAATAAGTTTTTCTAATCCTCTTAAATTTTCTAAGTTATATTTGATGATCAAAGCAAATTTATTACTCTGCCACATGTAGTTCTAAATGTAAGCAAAGAAAAGATTTAAGAAAAATATAAATGGAGAAGAGTAAAGGGATTTGAGAGGGGTAAGGTTTCTATATGTCACTCAAGCTGGTAAAATAACAAAATCAGTAGACTGTGAAAAGCCATATATAATATAGGACAACCACTGGAAAAAAAAAAAGTGTTAAAAATCCATGAGAAAGGGCCTCCCTGGTGGTGCTAGGGGTTAAGTCACAGCACTATGAAGCTATCTGCAGTCACTGCAGCACAAGTTTGATCCCGGCCAGGGAGATGACCCACATGGAGCAGGAGACCTCTCTTGCTGCTCCTCTCAGCAGTGTAGATCTGCCTGTTCAGTAGATCTGCCTGTTCTGCTCTTCACTCTGTCTCTGGTGAATCTTCTCACCTGCCATATATCTGGCCTGTACCCCAACTCTTGTATAATCCATGAAAAGTCAAGAAAAAGAAAACAGAAACAAAAAATAAAGGGACAAAACAGAAAACAAAGCATAATAAAATGGAAGAATTAAACCCAAATATCTTGATAATTACATCAAATATAAATTATTTGAATTCATCAATTAAAAGGATGGATTTAAAAACATGTCTCAACTATATATTTTCTCCAAGATCCTTTCAATATATTTCATGCAAACATTAATCAAAGGAAAGCACAAGTGGCTATATTAACATTACATAAGGTAGACTTCAGAGCCAAGAAAATTATCAGAGACACAGGTGACATTATATAATAATAAAAGGGTCAATCCGTCAAGAATACTGAGCAATCCTAAAGGTATATGCACCAAACAACAGAGCTACAACGTATGTAAACCAAAATCAATAGCACAAAAAGGAGACGTAAATGCTCCTCAAACTCCAGAGCTGCTGGGCTCGGGGGATATCAGGTGTCCAGCCTGAAAGAGTGTACTTCCCAGAACGGTGACAAGCTTCCCCAAGGTTCAGTGGAGCTGCGATGAAGGTGCCACAGTCAGAACTTGACATGGAGCCCTCTCTGAGTCAGGAGACATTTTCAGACCTGTGGAAACTACTTCCTGAAAACAACATTCTGTACCTGGCAGTAGGTGAATGCTGGTGTCCCCAGAAGACACTGTAAACTGACTGGATGAAGCTCCAGAAGAAGCTTCCAGAATGCCAGTGACTCACCAGTAACCTGTGCTCCAAATGAAGCTTCCAGACTGCCAGTGATTCACGAGTAAACTGTGCCAGCCACCCCAGAATCAGCCACCTCCTGGTCTCTGTGATCCTTTGTCCCTTGTCAAAAGGCCTACCCAAGCAGCTATGGCTTCCTTTGAAGGTTCCTGCTGTGGGACAGCCAAGTCCATAAACTACATGTACTCTCCTGCCCTCAACAAGCTGTTTTCCCAGTTAGCAAAGACCTGCGCCATGCAGCTATGGGTCAGCTCACCTCCCCTGCTGGCACCCATGACAGAGCACAGCCAAGCACAGAAAATCAGAGCACCCAGCGAGGTTGCAAGGTGTTGCTCTGACCCTGTGCTCAGCTCTGATGATGACGGTCTGGCCCCTCCTCAGCGTCTCATCCGGCTGGAAGGAAGCGTGCGTAGCAAGTATTTGGATGGTGAAAACACTTTCTGACATGGTGCAGTGATGCAAAGAGCTGCCTGAGGTCAACTCTGACTGTATTAGCATCCACTGCAACCTTATGGGTAATGGCTCCTGCATGGGGTGGGCGTGACCCAGCAGCCCATCATTGCCACCGTCATACTGGAAGACCCCATGGTAATCTGCTGGGATGGAACAGCTTTGAGGTGTATATTTGTGCCTTTGCTGGGAGAGGCTGGCACACAGATGATGAAAATTTCCCACGAAAAAGGGAGTCTAGCCCACATCTGCCCCCGGGACAGTAAGTGGGCACGACCCACCAGCACCGGTCCCTCTGCTCAGCAGAAGAAGATGCCACTGGATGGAGAACATCTCACTCTTCAGATCCGTGGGTGTGAACATTTTCAGATGCTCCGGAAGTTAAATGGGGTCGTAGAGATGAAGGATGCCCAGGCTGGGAAGGAGCCGGGGGAAGCAGGGCTCGCTGCAGCCACTTGGAGTCTGAGCATGGGCATTCTACTGCCCCACGAAACACGGATCAAGACAGAGGGGCCTGACTGAAGCTCTTCTGCTTCCTGTTTCCCGTTGACATCCCTCCCTTCCCTGGCATTTTTCAGGACTCAGGTGCTTGAACCTCTGCTTGGTACAGGTGTGCCTCAGAAACACCATAGAATTCGTCTACTTGCCTTGACCTGGGACACTGTTACAAATTTGGCCTGCACTGGTGAAAGTTTTTATGGGGTGGGGAACTGGGATATTCCATCTTTTAAGGTTTTTACTGTTGGGACATTTGGGAGAGGTAAGAAAATGTTCCTGTGTAAGGAACAGTCTAGGAACAGCCATACACTGAGTTAAAAGTCTAGTCCTCCATCACATTAGCAAGGGAGGCTCTCTCAGGTTGTTGGATTTCTCCTAACTTCATTATCCACATTTATAACAGACTGATAGTCATACCTACCTATGGGCTATTTTGTGAGGATGCATGAAATAATGCATGTCTGGCCCTGACACCACCTTTTCTCATATGATGTCTGTGACTTAGTGCCCTGTGGGTGTTATGCCTATTAGGGGATGAGTTGATGGTTTCTATGACTAGGTGGCTATTAAGAGAAGGGAATTTCCAAGTCTCTTCTCCACTGGCTCAGAAAAACCCTATCTAATCTCTTGGTAAAGTCAGTTGTGCCTAAGAGGAAATCTCACTTCATCCCACATCTTGGAGAATTCCATCCCTGATTTAGTATCTACCAAAATCTCTAGTTCCTCCCTCAAGTGCTCAGGGCTGATTTCTTTTTCACCGTGCAAGGTACATCTGCATTCATTACCCACTCCCCTTCTCTTCTCTTCTCTTCCCTTTTCTCAATCCTGTTGTATATCAGTTTCTAATTTTACAATAAAACTTTGCTATCAGAGAGAGAGAAATAGATGAATCCACAACTGTAGCTGGACGCTTTAACAATCCTCTTTTAACAGTTGATAGAAGAACTATACAGAGAATCAGCAAGATAACAAATCACTTATAGGATCGAATTGACATTTATGGAACGTTTTAGCCCAATAGACTGAACATTCTTTCCAAGGTCCCATGGACATGCATCAAGATAGAGCACATCCTGGGCCGTAGGACACACCTCAACAATTTTCTAAAAACTGAAATCAGACAAAAGAGGTTCTCCACCTACAATGTATTTGACCTGGCAATCAATAACAGAAAGATAGGACAATCTCCGAACATTTGGAAACTAGTACACTTACAAGTCTCAAGGGAAATTTAAAATAATTTTTAAAACCGTATTGAACTGAATGAAAATGAAATAAAGCATATCAAAATTTGTGGGTAGAGGGACCTCCCTGGTGGCGCAATGGGCTAAGCAACACACTATGAAGCAAACCTCAGCCACTGCAGTACGAGTTTGGTTTGGTTTTGTATTTTATTATTTTTAATTTATAAATTTTTTAATTTACATATATTTGACATCAATTGTAATCCCCATGTATTCCCCATTACCGTAATACCAGTGCACCATCACCTCAGTCCCCCGTGCTCTCGTCTGCTCTCCACCCTTCCCCTCTTCCCTCCCCACCAAGTGCCCCAGTTTGTCCTTGCCTTTTCATTTTTGGTTTTTGTTTCTTTCTTGTTGCTATTATTATTGTTCTTATTCCTTTCCTTGATCCTTATTTGGTTTCCTTATATTCCTCCTAGGGGAGGAACCATCTGGTATTTTTCTTTTGCCTTCTGAC